>OY856187.1:351523807-351748990 GCA_963693315.1 Diogma glabrata
ACCTATCACTTCTTGACTTCTATAATATTGAAAAGTTTTTCCAGAGCACTAAATTCTCCAGAACCAGAGCTCAAAGCTTTATGTTTTGTTTGTTGGTACGTAGTTTTTTTAAAATTTAAAAAAAGAACTGCAAATCAGAACATAATGAACCAGCGGTTTTGCCGAATGTTTCTTTATACGGAAGATAAAAGTATAAAATTTTAGTTGTCAACGTAGTTTTACCGAGTACTCCATGCAAGGACGAATTAAATACTTGTACACCAAAAGAAGCTGTTTACTATTGAAAAACTTACGTCATCGTTCTAAACAATCTAATCTTTGCACATCGTTCTTAGTTAAGCTAAAAATATTAGAAATCCAATTCGAAACATGCTAGTAACAACCTATAGGATGATAGATGGCCTATATTAAATTTGCTACATGTTCTTGTTGATCCTTCTGAACTTTCTTTAGAGTTAGTTATTAGTATTACATCGTATTCATAATCTTTCTTATCTTACCTTATATCTTTCTTATATATACATATATATAAGCTGTATATATATATATATATATATATATATATATATATATATATATATATATATATATATATATATATATATATACATATATATATATATATATATTATATATGTATATATATATATAAAGCAGTGGTCAATATTATAGCGCAATATATAGTTTACTTTTTGAACTTACAAAAATTGTTCAAAAAGCAGAAACAAAATTTTCGGCTTGCACATTTTATAATATTAGTTGATGACAAATTTAAATAACGTAGGAAAATTTTATTGCTTTTCATCAAGAAGAGAATAAAATGATAATAAAGAGAACATGACATAAATGAGCGTGGCATAATTATAGCGCATGAGCAATGGAAAGTACCGAAAGTGATAAACAACAGTAATTTGTTATAAAACTAGCCGAGATTAATTAATTTGGTTCAGTCTTGCCAAGTTAATGATACAAGTTAGTGAACGCAATTAAATTTTTAGCAGCAGCACTGAATTTAAAATAATGGGTCGAAAAAGTGTTACTTCAGAACAGAAAATATCAATAAAAACGTTACTTCGGGAAAAATTATTCCCATTCTGAAATTTCAAAACGATGTAATGTTTCTAGAAAATGTGTCTACAATATTGCCAAAAAGGTTTCGGCTGGCTTGCCACTTGAAAACGTACCAGGCCAAGGACGTCGTAGATGCACAACTCCTGCTCAAGATCGTTATTTAGTTAAGCTATGTAAAAAAAATTCCATTGCAACGCCAGTTAGTGCAAGAACAACTCACCGTCGTCTTGTGGAAAGTGGTCTCAACAGCTACTCTCAGAAACGTCGTCTATTCCGTAACAAACTTAAAAAAAAAGAGGCTTAACTGGTGTAAAGTAAAACGCACAAAAATTGGTCCACTAGAGACTGGGATCGAGTTATCTTTAGTGATGAGTCTCACTTTCAATTAATAAATAGAAAAAATCGAGCGTTTGTGCACCGAACTCAACAGGAAAGCGATCAACCGTTTTTTTTTTTCAAAATGAGGCACAGGGCGGTGGTGGGTCTTTAAGTGTATGGGGTCTCTTCAGTGCACATGGAATTGGTCCATTGCTGTTCTATGAAGGGCGACTGAATGCTAGAAGCTACATTGATTTGATTTCTGAGGAGTTGCCGGAATATTTTGAACAACTTTTCGGAAGTGATGGAAGCCAATGATATTTTCAACAGCATAACGCACCATGTCATAAGGCAGCATTAGCTTTGAATTGGTTTCAAAACAAAAGCATTCAACTTTTGGGTTGGCCGCCAACATCACCAGATATTAATCCAATCGAAAACTTATGGTCAATAATTGATCAAGACCTTCAAAAGTACATGATTTCAACACAAAGTGAGTTGAAGAATGCAATAAAGGATATTTGGTCAAAAATTTCTATCAATTCTGTTCAAAATCGTATTAGGCTTATTATTAAAGCTCGTGGTGGAAATATTTTCTCATACTAACACTTATTTTTTTAATAATTTCACTAATATATTGTAAGTGCGCTTTAATTGTGCCTCATAAAAGTTAAAATAATATTACAGAACATCGAATTTTTTTTTTTTTAAACTTAAGTGAACCTGTAAACTATTTTATTGTGTTACAAATATAAATTTTTTTTTTAAATAAAAAATTTTATTTATTTCTTAAACTTTTCATAGGGATATTGTTATTTAATACGGAAATATGTAAAGTGCGCTATAATTCTGACCACTGCTTTATATATATATATATATATATATATATATATATATATATATATATATATATATATATATATATATATATATATATATATATATATATCTTTCTTATATATATATATATTTGGGAGGCGAAATCCGAAATTCGACGTCCACGCCGTGCTGCCTGGGTAATGCTGACAGAATTAGGTTGGTGTATTGGAGACAAGCAGAGTAAAAACTGCTTAGTCAATGACGCTACATCACGGCGAATTGGCGCCTTACAACCAATGCGACTCAAGCTTCTGTTCTCATGTCAGGGGCGGCTGGGAGCGGGTGTCTTGAATCAAGCGGCTCGCTACATAAACGTGTAAAAAGGTTGTTTCTGGTGACCTTAAAATGCAGAACGGATCCATACACGACAATTTGGGTTGGGCCTAAGGTTAAGACCCTAACCCCGGAAAAAAACTAATATGTTAAATTGGATTATCAGAAAAAGAATAACAACCCCGCACAAAGAAAACAGAATTTTACCTGGACGTAAAAAAGGACCAGACTACCTAATCGGAACGTGGAACGTGCCCAGCCTGAGCGCTCCTGATGCTGTTATAAGTCTAGAAACAGAGGCTGAGAGGTATAGGATGGATATTATTGCTCTACAAGAAATTAGACAGCCAATAATCGGAAAACAAGATTTGGATAGTCACTCTCTATACTGTAGTGGCCATCCTTCTCGAAGAGAATTTGGAACTGGCTTTCTTGCTGGTGCACGCATACAACAAGCCGTGATGAAATTCATCACGGTCAATGAGAGGATCTGCTACCTACGTGTACGCGGTACATATAACAATATTTCTCTTACTGCCGTGCATGCACCTACTGAAGCTAAGACCGTCGACGAGAAGGATAATTTCTACATAGCACTGCAATAGGTTATGAAACAAACACCAACACGCGACTTTATTATGGTTCTTAGTGACTTTAATGGACAGGTTGGAAGAGATATCTCTTATGGAAATGTGGTGGGTCCCAACAGCCAGCATTTGAATTCGAATGATAATCGTGAGAGAATGACTGAGTTTGCATTATCAAATAATTTGAGAATTGCCAGTACGTTCTTTCAGCATCGATCGATTCATAAGCAGACTTGGGTCTCACCGAATGGAAACACTCGAAATCAAATTGATCACGTTCTAGTAATTGTTGAGAACTTCTAAAATTACTTGCCTTTAGTGCATGATGTTCTTTTTTAATAAAAAGACAAGAGGTTTTAGATTTAATACATATATTTTTACACGAGCAAATTATAAACGTTTGTGTACATAAAAGGAAAGAAAGAAGTAAGATAACGTTATACATAAATGTCAATGTTTATTTAATGCAACACTAATTTAATAATAAGTGCGTTCAATGTTTAATTGCAAAGCTAATCTTTAGATATTAATTTTATAGATATTAATTTATTCAACACTCCTCTTCAATTAAACAATCCACAATTTCTTGTTAACAGTTGAATTCGTGATGCTGGTAACGGTTTTGTCATCAAGTCAGCTAACATCTCTTCCGTAGGATAATATTCACATTTTACGGTTTTTCTGTCAATATGATCCTTTACGAAGAACTTCTTTGTATCGATATGTTTAGAACGATTCGATAATTTTTCGGTTTCAATGAGTTTGAGACAACTTTGATTATCCTCATAAATAACAGTAGGATGCTCAAACTTTTCTCCAAGTTCCTCCAATAAACGACGAATCCAAATAACTTCCTTAGAAGCCTCAGATAAGGCCATAAATTCAGCTTCTGTTGACGACAATGCGACACACGTTTGCTTTTTGCTGCACCAATCCACTACGCCACCACAAACAAACATCATATATCCAGTATTGGATTTACGATCATGTTTATTTTCTGCCCAATTTACATCTGCATATGCAACAAATAAATCATCAAACTGCGTTGTGCTCAATCGTAAATTAAACTCCTCAGTACCCTTGAGATACTTTAACACTCTTTTTAGTTCGACCCAATCAGTTTGGCTTGGTTGAGTAACTTTCTGTGCCAAAATTGATACACTTGCTGCAATATCGAATCTTGTGTTTACTGCAATATATAGTAAACAACCAACAAGTTTTCGATATTCTTCATTGTCTTTAAGCAAAATGATTTCACCATTTTCTTTGCCATGACCAATACTTAGTGGCAATTTTGAGTCTTTGGCGTCTTTTAATCCGAATTGTTCGACCAATTGTTTTATATAATTAGTCTGGTTTATCATATAATTTCCACCTTTATCTCGTGTTATTTCCAAACCGAGATAATACTTAATGTTTCCTAAATTTTGAATTTTAAATTTATTGTTCAAGATTTTTATCGTATTATCAATTGCTTCTTTTGATTTAGAGAAGATTAACATATCATCAACATAAACGATAATATAAATCGATAAACCATTCTCCTCTTTAATATATAAACAGGGGTCTGCTTTACATTGATTGAAGTCAGATGCCAATAGGAATTCGTGTAAGGCTTGGTTCCATGATCTCGCAGCCTGCTTCAAACCATAAAGACTCCTTTTTAAAATACAAACTTTTTCTTCATTTCCTTCACTTATAAATCCTGGTGGTTGCTTCATGTATATAACCTCTTCCAAATTTCCATTAAAAAACGCTGTTTTTGCATCTATATGCACGACATGCCACCCATTTTTATTTGCCAATGATAATAGAATCCGAAAAGTTGTCAACCTTGCAACTGGTGCAAATATTTGATCATAGTCTGATCCATATTTTTGGGAAAATCCCTGTGCAACTAATCTCGCCTTGTATCGTGTCACACTCCTATTTTCATTTGTTTTAATTTTGTAAACCCATTTGCATCCAATAGCTTTCTTAGATTTGGGTAAATCAGTTAATTCCCATGTTCCATTATCATGGAGAGATTTGATTTCATCTTCCATCGCTTCGATCCAATTTTCACGATCATTACTGGTCACAGCTTGATTATACGACTTCGGTTCAGTAGAAATTGCTATGTTAACTTCTTCAATTAATCTCACCGGTGGAACACCTTTGTTGACACGTTCTAATCTCCTTAGTGGAACCTCTGGAACAATATTTGTTGGTTCACCTTCATCGATAAAAATTTCATCATTGCTTTCCAAATTTGCTGTAAATTCTGAAAAGATTTGTGTAGTTTCAGAAGATATCACATCCTTTACACAGCTATTTGGCCACACATCAGTTTTGCTGACAAATTTGACGTCACGGCTAATAACCAATTTATCAGTCGATGGTACATAAATGCGATAAGCTTTCGACGAGTCATCATAGCCCATTAAGTTTCCAGCTATTCCAGTCGAATCAAGTTTTCGTCGCTTCTCAGTTGGTATGTGTAGTGTTTGCGAACGCAACCCTTTTGTATATAAAATCTAACGTTAGCATCATTGCCAACTTCACTCCAATTGTAAATGATGCCGGGTGACATCATATTGAATAATTGTAAGAAAGACGCGTGCAAGTTGTTCTATTAAATAAAATGAATTATAAGTAAATTAAGGTGTTTGTATTGAAAGAAAATATATAAAACATAACAATTGACGACGAGGATCAAAGCAAAGAAAAAAATTAAAGTCAGTGAGGTATTGTAGTGAGTTAAAGTGGATACAAAACTTATTACAAAAACAAAAATTAACAAAAGCCACAAAATGGTCGAACCTACTTTACATACAAGTCTAAATTCTTTTAATCTAATTAAAGAAGAATGGATTATTTATAAAGAAAAGTTAGATTTTTATTTTAGTGCTCATTTAGTAGAAAACGATGATCGAAAAAGAGATGCGCTCATAAATTTCCTGGATACAAATGTCTATAAATTATTACGTGATTTATGTAGTCCAAAATTGCCGAAAGGAAAAACGTATGATGAGTTATGTGAAATTTTAAAGACACATTATACACCAGTTTTGGTCGTATTTAAGGGGCGAAAAGAATTTTTCAAAGCAGAAAAATCACAAAATGAGACAATAAATGAATTTTGTGCAAGATTACGTGGTTTGGCAGTTAACTGCAGTTTTGAAGAACATCTGGAACATAATCTTGTAAATAAATTAGTGGTAGAGGTAGACAACAAAACATTCGAAAGATTATGTGAAGAAGGAAAAGATTTAACTTTTGTGAAGGCGACGGAGATAGCAGTACGTATAGAGATGAAAGAAAATAACAAGGAAGAGGTCAATTTTATAAAAAAATCTGGTTCATCCTCAAATTCATCACAACAAAAACAACGAAGAAGTCCAAATAGAATGCAATATGGGAGAGATCGCCAACCAGCATCAAGTTACAGATGGGAAAATACAGGTATTTCATGTTACAGGTGTGGAAAAAATAATCACTCAGTTGAGGTATGCAGATTTATAAATCTTTACTGCAATTCATGTAAAATGAAAGGGCACAGTTCTGCAGTGTGTAAAAATATTAGGAAAAATAATTATATTGATTATGTTAGTGACAACATTGATAATATTGAAAACATGCCAAGCAATAAAATAATACATTCGATGTATAATATTGTTAGTGAAGAATATGACGAGCCAATAACTTGTGACGTCAAAATTTATAATGTACCGCTAACAATGCAGTTAGACAGTGGCGCTAGTTTATCCGTAATTTCTAAAAAATTGTATGATAAATTATTTTCAAATTTTAAATTAATTACATGTCATAATCCTAGAATTGTTTTACAAAGTTATTCAGGAGAAATTTTAAAAGTGTCAGGTTATATTTCATGTCCATTAAAATATAAAAACACATGTGAAATTTTTAATATAGTTGTGATTGCAAATGGTGGTCCACCCATTTTAGGGAGAAATTTTATGCGAAAATTTGGAGTAGGTCTAGTTGAGATTAATACAAATAATATGATTGACGAAGCATCAAATTTAACAGGGCTTGTGAAAAATTATAGCGATTTGTTTAAAGATGAACTAGGTAAATTTAATTTAAATAAAATCCATTAAGATTTAAAAGAAGATACGTCACCAATTTTTTATAAACCTCGACCTATTCCATTTGCGTTTAAAGAGAAAGTCGAAATCGAATTAGAAAAATTAGTAAGACAAGGGGTATTAACGCCCGTAGAAACTTCTGATTATGGTACTCCTCTAGTGCCAATTCTAAAACAAGATGGACGGATTAGAATTTGTGGAGACTACAAAGTCACTATTAATAAATTTATTAAAGACTTCAATCACCCACTTCCTCGCATTGAGGAAATTTTTAATAAATTGAGTGGGGGTAAAACTTTCACAAAACTAGATCTTACTTGTGCTTATAATCAACTCGAACTTGATGATGAAAGCAAGAAAATTGTGACTTGGAGTACACATAAGGGATTATTTCAAATGAATCGTATGCCGTTTGGGATTAAACCGGCAAGTGGAATATTTCAGTTCACCATAGAAAAACTTTTGCAGGGAATTCCGGGGGTAGTTTGTTTCATCGACGATATTGTAGTAACAGGAGCTACAGAATATGAGCATTTATGCAATCTCAAAACGGTATTTGAACGTTTAAGCAATGCTGGTTTGAGATTGAATAAAAACAAATGTAAATTTTTTGAAAAGAGTATCTGTTATTTAGGCTACCAACTTGATGAACATGGTCTTTCGAAAACAAACGAACGAATTGAAGCAATTTTAAATGTTAATAATCCAAGCAACGTTTCAGAAGTAAGAGCTTTTTGCGGTATGGTGAATTATTCGGTAAATTTATCAAAAATCTAGCAACAATAATGAATCCTTTATTTAACTTACTTAAAAATTCAATTGAGTTTAAATGGACTAAGGATTGTCAAGATGCGGTTGATTATATAAAGAAAGAAATCGTATCAGATGTTATTTTGGTTCATTTTAATCCAACATTACCTATTATACTTACATGTGATGCTTCACAAAAAGGAATTGGTGCAGTGTTGTCGCACAAATTTCCCAATGGTGAAGAAAAGCTCTCTCTCTCTCTCTCTGGCGTTTACATCCCATGAAGGGATTTTGCCGTCTGTGCCACCAGCTTCCAATCATCTCGTTCCATGACCAGTTGACCCCAGTTTCGACATCCTATATCACGAAGGTCTTGGATGATGTCGTCACGCCAGCGTTGTCTAGGTCTTCCTCTTCGACGAACACCAGCTGGTTGTTGTTGGGACGCTTTTTTTATCATTCTTTCCAATGGAGCCCTTTCTACATGACCAAACCATCTAATCCGGTTGGATTTAATGAATCCGATTACATCGCAGCCTCCAAGAAGCTGTCTGATTTCATGATTCATTCGGATTCTATACTGATTTTCAGCAACTTTACATGGACCATAAATTGTTCGTATGACTTTCCTCTCGAATGTTGATAGAATTCTACAATCGGAGGAAGTCAGTGTCCAGCTTTCACTTCCAAATGTGAGCACAGGTCGGATTAATGCTTTGTAAAGTGTGAGTTTGCACGACTGCGAAAGATGTTTGGATCGCAAAAGTTTTGAGTATGCGTAGAAAACTCTGTATGCGGCTGAGACACGGACTTTAATATCTGCCTGCATGTCATTTGACGATGTTATTACAGACCCGAGGTATTTGAAGTTTTCTACACGTTCCACTTCATAGTCGCCAGTATTCAGATTGCCGGGAGGTATATTCCTGGATGTTGTTAAAAGTTTAGTCTTGCCGGTGTTAATGCATAATCCAAGTCGTTTAGCATTTCTTTCAAGCTGAGAGAGACTATCCTTGATATCGCTTGTTCTACGTCCGAGAAGCACAATATCATCTGCATAGCCAAGAACCTGACTAGATTTGTTATATATGCAGTTTTGTGTCTCAATTCGGCTTTTTCTTATCGCGTACTCCAGCGCCAAATTAAATAGTATGGGCGCGAGTGCATCACCTTGTCGAACACCTGATGTTATATCGAAAGGATCAGAAACAGACCCTTCGATTACTATTCTACAATTTGATCCCGATGTTGTGAGCTTGCATAGAGAAACAAGTTTCTCTGGAATACCAAGGCATATGAGTGCGGATCAGAGGTTGTCGCGGATGATACTGTCATATGCTTGCCTGAAATCAACGTAGAGCTGGTGAATGCTGATGTTGTACTCCCAACATTTTTCCAGAATCATCCTTAGTGTAAAACATTGATCTGTGGTTGAGCGGTTGGGACGAAAACCACACTGATATTCTCTCTCTCTCTCTGGCGTTTACATCCCATGAAGGGATTTTGCCGTCTGTGCCACCAGCTTCCAATCATCTCGTTCTATGACCAGTTGACCCCAGTTTCGACATCCTATATCACGAAGGTCTTGGATGATGTCATCACGCCAGCGTTGTCTAGGTCTTCCTCTTCGACGAACACCAGCTGGTTGTTGTTGGGACGCTTTTTTTATCATTCTTTCCAATGGAGCCCTTTCTACATGACCAAACCATCTAATCCGGTTGGATTTAATGAATCCGATTACATCGCAGCCTCCAAGAAGCTGTCTGATTTCATGATTCATTCGGATTCTATACTGATTTTCAGCAACTTTACATGGACCATAAATTGTTCGTATGACTTTCCTCTCGAATGTTGATAGAATTCTACAATCGGAGGAAGTCAGTGTCCAGCTTTCACTTCCAAATGTGAGCACAGGTCGGATTAATGCTTTGTAAAGTGTGAGTTTGCACGACTGCGAAAGATGTTTGGATCGCAAAAGTTTTGAGTATGCGTAGAAAACTCTGTATGCGGCTGAGACACGAGCTTTAATATCTACCTGCATGTCATTTGACGATGTTATTACAGATCCGAGGTATTTGAAGTTTTCTACACGTTCCACTTCATAGTCGCCAGTATTCAGATTGCCGGGAGGTATATTCCTGGATGTTGTTAAAAGTTTAGTCTTGCCGGTGTTAATGCATAATCCAAGTCGTTTAGCATTTCTTTCAAGCTGAGAGAGACTATCCTTGATATCGCTTGTTCTACGTCCGAGAAGCACAATATCATCTGCATAGCCAAGAACTTGACTAGATTTGTTATATATGCAGTTTTGTGTCTCAATTCGGCTTTTTCTTATCGCGTACTCCAGCGCCAAATTAAATAGTATGGGCGCGAGTGCATCACCTTGTCGAACACCTGATGTTATATCGAAAGGATCAGAAACAGACCCTTCGATTACTATTCTACAATTTGATCCCGATGTTGTGAGCTTGCACAGAGAAACAAGTTTCTCTGGGATACCAAGGCATATGAGTGCGGACCAGAGGTTGTCGCGGATGATACTATCATATGCTTGCCTGAAATCAACGTAGAGCTGGTGAATGCTGATGTTGTACTCCCAACATTTTTCCAGAATCATCCTTAATGTAAAACATTGATCTGTGGTTGAGCGGTTGGGACGAAAACCACACTGATAGTCACCTATGATAGATTCGGCGAACGGGATGAGTCGAGCAAGTACAACATTAGCTAGTATTTTATATGCAGTGTTCAACAGTGCGATGCCACGATAATTTTCACACTTTAGACGGTCACCTTTCTTATGTAGCGGAACAATGAGAGCTGTTTTCCATTCAGCGGGTTTGGTCCCAGATTGCAAGAATCAGATCGTATATACGTGAGACCAGAGCTGCTCCTCCATTTTTCAGAAGTTCTGCGGGAAT
This sequence comes from Diogma glabrata, assembly GCA_963693315.1. Taxonomy (NCBI): domain Eukaryota; kingdom Metazoa; phylum Arthropoda; class Insecta; order Diptera; family Cylindrotomidae; genus Diogma; species Diogma glabrata. The sequence continues at coordinate 351,534,698 of OY856187.1, forward strand.
TCCATCGAAACCTGGTGATTTGCCATTTTTCAGTTTTTTAATGGCAGCTTCCACTTCTTCTATTGCTGGGTAAGGGACAAAAATCTCCTCAGTTGATGGAGCAATTGCTCGAATAGGATGAACTTCGTTCGTCCTATTGAGTAGGTCTTGAAAGTGGGATCGCCACACTGCCAGCACATCACGTTCACTTGTTGTAAGTTCATTATTTTCATTTTTGATGGCTGTAGATCTTGGGTGGAAATCTTTTGTCAGATTCCGTGCATTGGCAAAGCACTCTTTTGAATTTCCGTTGGCCGCATGTTGGTTGATGTATTCGATGCAGCTTTTCATGTGTTCGCTTTTTTTTTACGTAGAAGTTTTGCTGAGGCTTTCCTGGCGCATAGATAATCAGCTTGGGAGCTTCGGGTGTTCCTTGTTAACCATTTTTCTCGCAGTTTTTGTTTATTTTCAACGGATTGGCGGCACTCGTCGTCAAACCATTCGTTGTGTGATTTCGGTGGTCGTTTTCCGATTGTAGTTTGTGCTGCGGCTATAATGGTTGATTGAAGCGTTTGCCATTCTTCTTGTATGTTTAATGGCATCTCAGAAGAGATGTCATGCTCTTCTATGTTTTGTGTTATTATTTCCTGATATCTATTCAGCGTTTCCGGATGTTTAAATGCTTCGACATTCCAGCGCACGGTCTTTTTTGCTTGTCTGTTAAATGTAGATGACAACTTGCACTTGTACTTAAAGATGACAAGCATATGATCGGTGTCCATATCAGCACCTCTGTATGATCGAACGCCAGTTATACTTGTAGAGTGTCTCTTAGAGATCATGACGTGATCGATTTGATTTCCCGTTCTTCCGTCATTTGATTTCCACGTTGCCTTGTGAATTCTCTTGTGAGGGAAGAAAGTGCTGGAAATTACTAGATCATACATCATAGCCAGCTCGGCTGCGCGAAAACCGTTATTGTTGCTGGTATGATGCAAGCTGTTAGGGCCGATATGTGTTTTAAGATCTACAATCCTACCGATTTGAGCATTAAAGTCACCTACCACGATTTTTATATCGTGCCGCGGGATGTTATTGATGACTTCCTCGAGTTCTAGGAAGAACAGGTCTTTAATATCATCTGCTTCATCTTCAGTAGGTGCATGAACATTGACGATCGTTACATTGAATTTTTTCGTGCGGATTCTCAGTGTGCATAACCGCATATTAATTGGGCAGAAGTCGATAACATGCTGATTCACGCGACGGTGTATAAGAAAGCCAACTCCAAATTCTCCTCCGTTTTGATGACCGCAATAATACAGAGTGTATCCTTTCGCTGTTTCATGGATTCCACTGCCTGGCCATCTTAGTTCTTGTAATGCCACTATATCCAGTGTGTAGCTCTCGACTTGTTGGGTTAGTTTTAGGAGATCTCCTGGTCTTCTAAGGCTTAGCACGTTCCAGGTTCCTATTTTTAAATCGTAGTCCGGGTACAGTTTCCGAGGTCGTTCCAATAATAAATCCGAGATATTCCGAGGCCTGTGTACAGAATTCATGACAGTAATTTTTTTACGGAAATGGGGTGTTAGCCCTTCGCCCAACCCAAATTTTCGTGAATGGGTTCGTTCTGCATCTTAAGGTCACCAGAAACAACCTTTTTACACGTTTATATAGCGAGCCGCTTGATCCAAGACAGACGCCCGCTGAAAGCCGCCCCTAACATGGAGAACAGACGCTTTCTACACATTTATATAGCGAGCCGCTTGATCCAAGACAGACGCCCGCTCCAAGCCGCCCCTAACATGGAGAACAGACGCTTGAGTTGCATTGGTTTTATGGCGCCAATGACTCGCCATGGTGCAGAATCATTGACTATAAGCAGTATTTACTCTGCCCCTCTCAACTACACCAACCTAATTCTGTTAGCGTTACCCAGGTAGCACGGCGTGGACGTAGAATTTCGGATTTTCGCTACCCTGAAGAAAAGCCAATAGCGTTTATATCTCGTACATTGACCTGCTCTGAACTTAATTATAGTGTCTTGGATAAGGAAGCTCTTGCAATTTATTATTCGATTAAAAGGTTATATCAATATTTAATCTATCTATATAAATCTATATAAATAAAAATGTAAATGTTCGTTTGTTCAAAATAGGTAATCTCCGAAAGTACTTGATCGAATCTTTTGAAATTTGGACACAACGTTGCATTCAAATACAGGAAGGTTGTTACATAGTTTTTTTTTTTTTTTTTTTTTTTAATTTTTTTTTTTCGTTATACATATGTTTATGTTTTATAACGTAGGCTGTCAACAATTACAAGTGTCTCACCTGCTTTATTCTCAAATCACTCAACTTTATGGTCGATTTTAACTTCATGCTCAATTTAATCGATTAGTTTCGTATAGTGATAATCCCAAAGATTATTTTATCTAATTTGTAAACCAATAAGGTTGCAATGTGTTCTCCTTTCGGTAGGACTGTCCTCGGTAGGAGCAAAAATGTCCCCAGTTCTCATATGCTATAAAAATATTCTCCTTGAAGCAATCTGTAATACAATATTTTACACTGAACAAAATAGATCTTTTTGCTACATATTTCTCCCAATAAACATATGGATCAGGAAAATAAAAAATCGTGATTGCACCTTTACTTATATCAAAATAACTGATTATTAAAATTTGTGTCGCAAGGTTGGTAACAATATCAATTAATTTACATTGCTCTATAATATATGTGAATATCTTTACTTTTACTATATCGCACGATCAGGTGGTGAACCATTGTTTAAGCAATTTTGGATTCAATCCACCGTTAAACATCTGTTTTTTTTAAATAACTTCTGTTACTAATTATCTGTTCTTAGTATTATAAATGAAATAGCTGATCTGCATATTATTTGTGATTGTTATAAATTAAAGCATTTGGCTACAGAAAACTTACCATTTTGAAGGAAATTTAAATATATAAAACAGTACTGTGTATGAATAACTAACTAACACCTTGCGCTTATTGATTCTTATGAAAGTGACAATGAATCAGATGGTAAGTTTAGCTGTATTTCTGAGTACTTAAAAACATTAAATTTAAGTGATTCGAGTGTAGAAATAGCATTTAAGGCCGATAACATCAATACGAATTTGCATGCTATCATCCATCATAAATAAATAAAAGGATTACAGAAGTAATTGTCGTATGTGCAATCAAATATTCCAAAGCTAACGTTTGAACAAAAAACAATTTACGATCAACTAATGCAAAATGTTGATAACGGGGTTGGAGGAATCTTTTTCGTAGATGCGCCAGGAGGAACTGGCAAAACGTTTCTAATCAGACTGATTTTAGCAGCAATTCGATCGCCAAATAGCATAGCTTTAGCTCTTGCGCCTTCCGGCATAGCTGCAACATTGCTACCAGGTGGAAGAACTGCTCATTCCGCTTTGAAATTGCCATTAAACATGCAATTCATTGAAACGCCCACATGCAACATTTCCAAAGGATCGGGAATGGGAAAAGTATTGCAGAAATGTAAACTAATCATTTGGGATGAATGCACAATGGCGCACAAAAATCACTTGAACCGCTTGATCGATTATTGCAAGATATGCGTGGAAATACCAGACCATTTGGGAATGCTTTAATATTGCTTGCAGGAGATTTCAGACAAACATTACCTGTAGTTTCCCGATCAACACCAGCGGATGAAATAAATGCTTGCCTGAAATATTCTACTTTGTGGCGACACGTAAAAAGGTTAAAATTAACTATAAACATGCGTGTTCTCCTCCAAAAGGATAAATCAGCTGAGATATTCTCATATCAATTGTTGAGAATTGGTGACGGAAAGGTGCCGGTTGATTTTACAAAAGGACGAATTTTACTGCCTCATAACTTCTGCAATTTAGTGTCGTCAAAAGAGGAATTAATGAAAAAGTATTTCCTGATATTCAAATTAATCATAAGAATCACGATTGGCTGAGTGAACGAATCATTCTTGCAGCCAAAAACAAAGACGTCAATGAACTTAACAGTTTATTTCTGTCTAATATTCAAAGCGAGGAAGTCACATACAAGTCCGTAGACACTGTCATGGAAGCAGATGAAGTAGTTAACTATCCAACAGAATTTTTGAATTCACTTGATCTACCAGGGATGCCACCATATGTACTGCAATTAAAAATTGGTGTGCCAATCATCATGTTGCGTAATATCAATCAGCCAAAACTTTGCAATGAAACGCGACTCACAGTAAAAAAATTATTGAGCAACGTAGTAGAAGCAACAATCTTGAATGGAGCTTTCAAAAGCGAAGATATCCTCATCCCCCGCATACCCATGATACCAACAGATATGCTCTTTCAATTTAAAAGATTGCAATTCCCAATTCGATTGGCATTTGCAATCACCATCAACATAGCTCATGGCCAAACATTGGAAGTATGTGGTTTAGATCAAGATAACGATTGTTTCTCACATGGACAGTTATATGTTGATAATACGCTATAATACGCTATGTTCTAGAGTTGGCAAACCAGGCAATCTCTATATCCTTACAGTCAATGGATCAACAAAAAACAGTGTATACCCTCAAGTATTATGAAATAAAACATATTAGAAAGGTGAGTGTTTTGTTTTCTTTATTTCTTATATTCAAACAGACTTAAGCCGCAATTAGACTATTGCAGAACTCTGCAATATTTCTGCAATGGTAGTGTGTAAAATATTCATTGCAGAAAAAATTGGCAATGAACTCATTGCAAAACATTGCAATGACTCATTGCAATGTTTTGCCATGAGTTCATTGCCAAACTTTTCTGCAATGAATATTTTACACACTACCACTGCACGACTATTGCAGAAATATTGCAGAGTTCTGCAATAGTCTAATTGCTTCTTAAGCCACTGCAACGCGTGGCCGGGTCCAGCTAGTTGGAAATAAATTTATTTTAAGAACTGACCATAAGCCACGGCTTTCACTTTTTGGTGAAAAGAAAGGCTTACCACAAACGGCAGCAAGTCGATTGCAGCGGTGGGCTCATTTTCTATCAGGTTTTGATTATTCAATACACTATGTGAAGAGCAAAGAAAATAATGCGGATTTATTATCGCGACTCCCAATTGAAATTCAAAATGCTGAGGAAAATGAAGATGACTCAACGGTTAGTTACATCAATTTTGTAGAAAAAGGGAAAGATGTTACCTTAAACTATAATAATATTAAAAACGAGACACGCAATGATCCGGTTTTATCGAAAGTGTTAAATGCAACAAAGTTAAATAATTTTAACACATTAACAAGTCCTGAATTAAAAATATTCTTCAACAAACGAGCTGAATTATCAGTAGAGCAAGATATTTTGTTAAGAGGCTATCGTGTAGTTATACCAGAGAAATTAAAATCTGATATTTTAAAAGAATTACACTCATCACACTTCGGTATAGTCAAAACAAAAGCTATTGCTCGATCATATGTTTGGTGGCCGGGAATGGATGATGACATTTGTAATATGATCAATAATTGTGCATCATGTATTAGTGTTCAACCGAGTCCACCGAAAGCGAGTTTAATTCCATGGGAATGTGCTGAAAGACCGTGGAATAGAATTCATGTAGATTTTGCTGGTCCATTTCTCAATTATAATTTCTTAATTATAATTGATGCATACAGTAAATGGCCAGAAATCTTCAAAATGCAATGCTTTACGCCAGACAAAACACGGGAAAAATTTAGAGAAGTGTTCGGTAGATTTGGTTTGCCACATATTTTAGTTTCGGATAATGGAACACAATTCTGTGCCTACGAAATTGAAGATTTTTTAAAGAATAATGGCATTAGACATGTTTTAACTCCACCAGGACATCCTGCGGCTAATGGTGCAGCGGAAAACATGGTAAAAACTTTCAAAAAAACTTTTGAAGCGGTTTTTAAAGATTCTATATTAAATGATAAATTATTCAATATTGACTTGTCATTGGCTAGGTTTTTGTTCGACTATCGAACGGCGAAGCATTGTACTACTAAGGAAACTCCTGCGAAGCTAATGTTGGGCCGTGAGTTAAAAACGACATACGATTTATTGAAACCTCCAACTCACAAAGAAATAGTTGAAAAAGCAAACCTAAAACAAATATCAGATTTTAAGGGGAAAAGAGAAAAACGATATTTAGTGGGGGAAAATGTAGTAGTTAGAGATTACTCTAATCCAAATAAACAAAAGTGGATGAATGCCAAAATTGTAAAAATTATAGGTCCGCGTACATATATGTGTGAATTAGAAAACAAAAGAAAAATTAAAAGACATTTGAATCAAATTCGAAATGGCATACAAGTAGACTTAAATAATGAAGAAAATAATGAATCCGAAATTAATAATACTGAAGTAGATAAAAACGATATTGTTATTAATAAATCAGAAGTGGACAAAAATAAAATAATTAAAACTGTAAAATTTTCTAATGTAATTAAGAGAGACCTAAATGATAGTAAAAATCAAAATAATTCTTCATCAGCAACTGAGTTAATTGTAAATGAAAATAGGAATGAGGAGGTCTCAGATGATGATGAAGAAACTATAAATTTAAGTATTCTGTTTGAAGAACCAAATGAAAAGGAAGTAATCAAGAATAATCAAATTGCAATTAACGAGCCGAGACCAAAACGAAATATTAAAAGGCCGGCACGTTATTTGAAGTAAAACGTGAATAGTGTCTTTAGATTTTTATTTTAAACATTTTAGAGCCAATAAAAAAAATAGTGAAATAGATAAATATTAGTATTGATTATTCTTGATTGTTCAAAATTTTGTATTAACAAAATAGCTTAAGTAGGGAGGTATGTAGTGTTTGCGAACGCAACCCTTTTGTATATAAAATCTAACGTTAGCATCATTGCCAACTTCACTCCAATTGTAAATGATGCCGGGTGACATCATATTGAATAATTGTAAGAAAGACGCGTGCAAGTTGTTCTATTAAATAAAATGAATTATAAGTAAATTAAGGTGTTTGTATTGAAAGAAAATATATAAAACATAACAGTATGTGAACAAAACATTTCGCACCAAACATCATAAAATGCTTTACGTCGGGTTTAACACCATTCCATATTTCATATGGTGTTTTTTCAATACATCTTGCTGGCAAACGATTTTGTATATAATTCGCCATATTCACCGCTTCACCCCAAAACTTTTTCTCATGCTGACCCTCAAGCAACATACACCTGGCCATTTCAATCAATGTCCGATTTTTGCGCTCAGCAACACCATTTTGAGATGGGGAGTATGGTGCAGTTCGTTGATTAGCTATTCCCTCCTTCGCCACATATTCCAAAAATTCGTTGCTTAAATACTCTCCACCACGATCAGAGCGAATGCACTTAACCTTTTTACCAAATTTGGTTTTTCCGAATTCCACAAATTCTTTAAATTTGCTAAACACCTCACTTTTATTTTTCAACAGAAAAATCGTTGTATATCTTGATTTATCATCGATAAATGTCAATATGTATCGTTTTCCTGATGGTGAAATAGTTTCCATCGGACCGCAAACATCTGAGTGTACGAGATCCAAAACAGCACTAGATCTGTTTTAGGTAGATTTCATATAAAAATCTACCTATTGCAATGGGCTTCATCTCGGAATTTCGGAAAAATGTTGGTGCCAAACGACTATGAATGATAAGCGGAGACGGAAAAACAAAAAAAAAAAAAAAATATATATATATATATATATATATATATATATATATATATATATATATATATATATATATATATATATATATATATATATATATATATATATATATATATATATATATATATATATATATATATATATATATATATATATATATATATAACGATATGAGCTATAACGGAATTTACCGGCACTCTCACGATCGCATTTCTTGACCTACAACAAAAATTTTTTCGGTATACGTTGCGGCAAAAACTGTCTTGGACAAGTTCGCGAACTGGCCATATCCGGGTACAGTTTAAGTGGCTAGAGCCAAAAAAGTCGAAAAATCTAGGGCGTTATAACTTCCGTTTGAATCATAATATTTTAATAAAATTTATCAATATGGAATATTTGAACATATTTCTATCATTTTTTTCCAAATGACAACCTTGGCGTTCCAGGTTCCTGAAAAATCAGCTGTTTTAAAAATTTAATAAACTTTGTTGTCCTTGATTTGGCTGAAAATGGCCAACTCACTTTTGAATATGTACGCATACGTTAACTAGAACATAAATCTTTTCAAAATTTAAAAAAAAAGTAGTTCAAGTCTAGAGGTTGAGACACCTAGGCTGTTAGAACGGAAACAAACGCAAACGGCCATGCCTTCCTCATTTTTGAGTTAATGTTATTTAATCTCATATTAACTTTTAGATAAACTTTTCAACTATAACCTCAGAGATTTTCAGCTTTCTAACCCAAGAGGTCTCAATGTAATTAGCATTAAACCTAATGCATGTCATTCAATTACAACAACAACTTTCATTAAAATATAAAAATATCCCATAGAAAAAATATTAAAAAAATTTCTTTTGTTTTTTTTTTCAGTTTTTAGTTTTTTTCGCAAAAATTTAAAAAAAAATTAAACAAAGCTGAGTCATTATTGTTTTAAATTAAGGAATATTTTCTTATATGCATATTGATTACACATTTACAAAAGTCTTCCTAAATTGTAGATATTTAAACTATTTGAGGTGTAAAAGTTGTTTGACAATTTTAGATTATAAATTATGTGTGGTGGTGTTGTAGGTGTGACGTTGTGAGAACGTTTATTTGCTCTTTGGTGGATTTATTAAAAGTAGTTTTAACCAAATTAAATAAAACTGTTCCGAAATCGCATTGATAAAGTAGTTTCCGTTAATGTATTTAGTTTGGTTTGATAAATTTTTTGGATTATTCTGGACTTGGACTATTCTACTTGAATTTTTTATTTAAACTAATCTGACACATCCAATTCTACTTGTACACAAAGCTGTCTGGTCCGAAATCTACCTGTTTCTAGCGGATATACGTGCCGCTTGGACTTTTTAGATTCCTTTGGAAATTTAATACGTGTTAATTTTCCTTCTAAACAAACCTCACATTGATTACTATTGCACTCATCGTTACATTTTATAATTTCAATGCCTTGAACCAAACCATTAGACTGCATACTTTTGACCACTTCAATGTCTCTATGACCAAATACTTTATGCCAAAAATGCACACAACCTACAGTCTTATGTTCTCGAACTAAATTTGCCACATGTGATTTACGTAATTTGTATAAATTACCAGTTTTATCACCAATTGCAATTTCTTTGGTTCCAGTTTTGTCCAATATAACACAGGAATTTTCATCAAAATTTACTTTAAATCCTTGAGTTGTTAATTTACTCACCGATAGTAAATTTCCACCTGCTTCAGGCACATATAAAACATTACACACTTTAACTGAAGATACTTCATTTTTTGCATTCAAAACATTCATGCAAATTGTTCCAATGCCTTTTGATAATAATACTTGATCGTTGAGTACGTGTACTTTGTCATGGTTTTCTTTCGAAAAATCAATGAACTCATTTTTCGAATTTACAATATGACATGTTGCACCGGAATCAATTAACCAGCCATCTTTTATTGATGACGTCATAAACAAATATTCATCCGCGGCACTGGCAACCACGTTTGCCTTTTGTTTTATAGCACTATTTCCACCACTCGCACTTTTATGTTTCAGCCATTCTTTATACTTTGGACATTTTTGACGAAAATGCCCTGGCTGCTTACAGAAGAAACACGACTTTTCTTTTGTTGTCTTATTATATGATTTCACGTTCAAAGCTGTTTCTTCACCTATCATCGCTTTTTCTTTTCGACGACGATATTCTGCTATAATCTTTTCCGTAACGGTTCTCGCATTCAATTGTCCATCTGACCTTGCTTCCAACGCCGTAACCAGTCCATTATAACTATCTGGTAAAGAACCAAGCAAAGCAGCGCTTTTGAAAAATTCGGGATCCATGTCGCCCAACGAAAATAATCTCTGAAACAATTCAGTCATTTTCGTAACATGTTTTTCAACATCACCGCCTTCACACAGCTTCTGCATCATAATCTGTCGTATGATATAAATTCTATTGCTCGGTGTATCTTTCTCATAAATTTCCTTCAATGTATCCCACATTTCCTTAGCAGATTTGCAATCTCTAATGTGATGAATTTGCATGTCATCAACATTTAAACCAATTGTTGTTTGAGCCTTTTGATCACTTTTAGTCCACGCACTTGTCACTGGATCAGGTTTTTGGTCCTCGACCGTATCCCAAATTCCTTTTTCTATTAACAATAATTTCAATTTATATCTCCAAAGAAAATAATTATCACCATTCAATTTTGTTATGGTGTATTTTGTTTCAATTGAGTCAGCCATTTTAAAAATTATTTTCTTTTAAAACACACGCACTAAATAGTTAGTTTTTACATGAAAAACAATACTGTTTCCACCAAATATTTACACTTTAACAAGCCTGGGTCCATAAACTGTTGAGAACTTCTAAAATTACTTGCCTTTAGTGCATGATGTTCTTTTTAAATAAAAAGACAAAAGGTTTTAGATTTAATACATATATTTTTACACGAGCAAATTATAAACGTTTGTGTCCATAAAAGGAAAGAAAGAAGTAAGATGACGTTATACATAAATGTCAATGTTTATTTAATGCAACACTAATTTAATAATAAGTGCGTTCAATGTTTAATTGCAAAGCTAATCTTTAGATATTAATTTTATAGATATTAATTTATTCAACAGTAACCACGTTTCTTTTCGAGCGTTCTGGAGGTGCGATCCTTTAGAGGTGCATACATTGGAAGTGACCACTTCCTTGTATGTGCAACGATAAGGTTCCACTTCCCAAATCCAGGCATTCCAAAATTCAATCAACGGAAACGTTTTAACATCTCATCATTAAAGAATGCTGAAACAGAAGAGAGATATCAAATTCATATTGCCGAAACATTGGATAAATCAGAAACCATTAATGGAGACGTCGATAGGTCATGGTATTTGCTCAAAGATGCTGTTTTAAGCGCTGCTGAGGGAATACTTAGACGACCACAGAACCACTCCCAGAAGCTATTCAATACATACATACAAAAGAGATTGCTATCTGAAGTGTCTACAAGGACGCAACACCAGGTCCACGAAGGAGAACTATAAACTGGCAAGACAAGCCGTTACAAAGCTATGTAGACGAACGAAGCGAGAATGGTGGAAGAGACAGTGTGAGGAGATTGAAAGCTTCAATAAGGAACATCAATCGCGTAACTTCTTTCAACAGGTTAAAACCTTAAAGAAGGGCCCTCAAACTAGATCGTCTGCTATTCAAAACCAAGATGGGGAGCTACAAGTAGACCTTAAAAATATTTTAGATACTTGGGCCGCTTATTTTGAGAATCTTCTCAACTTAAGTGACCAGCAACAAGTCGGGCGACGAGCAAAGCTTATTCGTGCGTCAAAGGTACATGTAGACGAACCAACCAAAGAGGAATTCGAAGCGGCGCTGTCAAAATTAAAACGCAATAAAGCACCTGGTATCGACGATATAACATCCGAAATGATTGTACATGGTGGCGAAACTCTATCCTTAAGATTGTTTGAACTTGTTCAAATGATCTGGAGAACTGAAACCATGCCACAGGACTGGAACACAGCTATGCTGATACCAATCCATAAAAAAGGTAATCGCCTACAATGTGCAAACAACAGAGGAATCGCTCTCCTTTGCACAGCATATAAGATCTTTTCCTAAATTTTACTTTCCAAAATCAATCCTTTTGCTGAACAACTGTTTGGAGAATATCAGTGTGGTTTCCGTATGTATCAACTAACACCAAGCTCAAGTTATACAAGACATTGATTAGACCGGTCGTGATGTATGGGTCACAAACGTGGACGCTTACACAAAATGACGAATCGCATTTATCTGTATTTGAGCGTAAGATCCTACGCTACATTTTTGATCCACTTAAGACAGACGATGGAGAGTATAGAACCCGGTATAACTTTGAGATCAGAGACCTTCTTGAGGGTCCTGATATAATAGGTTGTATCCGTTCTAATAGGATTGCTTGGTTTGGGCATGTTCTACGAGCCGATTCACAGTCTGGAATGATTAGAAAAATTTACGTTAGTACCCCAGAGAGTGGGCGACCGCTAGGTAGACCACCCTTGTAAAAAAAAATGATAGAAAACGATGGAAACCGATAGACCGTTTTCTATCGTTTCCTATGCGGTTTTTGAATGAGAATTAATGGGTTGGAATCGTTTTTTCCCATAGAAACGGGTGCGGACTCTTACGTTTTGCCTTTTGTCGCGGACGCAATTTCTATCGTTTTTGGGTGTTTCTTATCGTTATTTTCTGATAGAAATAAAAATCTAGTGAAAAAATAGAACCGTTTTCTATCGTTTCCTATGCGGTTTTTGAATGAAAATGAATGGGGCTGTATCGTTTTTTTCCGATAGAATGTTTGTATCGTTTCCTATCGTTTTTTGGTAGATTATCTGAATCGTTTTCAATGGGTTATTTCACATTATTTTTTTTTTTTGTGTTAACTATCCGTTTTAATCGTTTCTTATCGTAAAACCCGAATTTTAGTGCAATATCCTATCTTTTTTAATCGTTTTCAATGGGTTTTTTCACATTATTTTTGTTTGTTTATTCCTATCCGTTTTAATCGTTTCTTATCGTAAAAGGCGAATTTCAGTGCAATATCCTATCGTTTTGAATCGTTTTCAATTGGTTTTTTCACATTATTTTTTTTTGTTTATTCCTATCCGTTTTAATCGTTTCTTATCGTAAAAGGCGAATTTCAGTGCAATATCCTATCGTTTTGAATCGTTTTCAATGGGTTTTTTCACATTATTTTTTTTTTGTTTATTCCTATCCGTTTTAATCGTTTCTTTTCGTATAACCCGAATTTTAGTGCAATATCCTATCGTTTTGAATCGTTTTCAATGGGTTTTTTTCACATTATTTTTGTTTGTTTATTCCTATCCGTTTTAATCGTTTCTTATCGTAAAACCCGAATTTTAGTGCAATATCCTATCTTTTTTAATCGTTTTCAATGGGTTTTTTCACATTATTTTTGTTTGTTTATTCCTATCCGTTTTAATCGTTTCTTATCGTAAAAGGCGAATTTCAGTGCGATATCCTATCGTTTTGAATCGTTTTCAATTGGTTTTTTCACATTATTTTTTTTTGTTTATTCCTATCCGTTTTAATCGTTTCTTATCGTAAAAGGCGAATTTCAGTGCAATATCCTATCGTTTTGAATCGTTTTCAATGGGTTTTTTCACATTATTTTTTTTTTGTTTATTCCTATCCGTTTTAATCGTTTCTTTTCGTATAACCCGAATTTTAGTGCAATATCCTATCGTTTTGAATCGTTTTCAATGGGTTTTTTTCACATTATTTTTGTTTGTTTATTCCTATCCGTTTTAATCGTTTCTTATCGTAAAAGGCGAATTTCAGTGCAATATCCTATCGTTTTGAATCGTTTTCAATGGGTTTTTTTACATTATTTTTTTTTGTTTATTCCTATCCGTTTTAATCGTTTCTTTTCGTATAACCCGAATTTTAGTGCAATATCTTATCGTTTTGAATCGTTTTCAATGGGTTTTTTTCACATTATTATTTTTTTTTTTCTGTTAATTCCTGTCCCTTTTAATCGTTTCTTATCGTAAAAGCCGAATTTTAGTGCAATATCCTTTCGTTTTGAATCGTTTTCAATGGGTTTTTTCACATTATTTTTTTTTGTTTATACCTATCCGTTTTAAGGCGAATTTCAGTGCAATATCCTATCGTTTTCAATGGGTTATTTCACATTATTTTTGTTTGTTTATTCCTATCCGTTTTAATCGTTTGTTATCGTAAAAGCCGAATTTTAGTGCAATATTCTATCGTTTTGAATCGTTTTCAATGGGTTATTTCACATTATTTTTTTTTCTGGTTAGAAATTTATTACAAAACTAACACCAAGCATCAATACGTTGCCGGAAAATCATAACAGATCATAAATTAACATAATTTAGTGAAAAGATGATACAATCAGCAAACTACTCAAAAACCTCTCCATTTAGCGTTTCGAGAAAATATTACAAAATCACAAATTCATATTTCTTTCGAAATTCCAAAAACATTGTAAAAATTAAATAAACTCAAACTTTTTCCAAAATTCTAAAAATATTCCGAAAATTATTACAAAACCAAAGATTAAACTTTTTTCAAAAATTCTGAAAATATTGCAAAAATTATAACAAATCAAAAATTGAAACTTATTTCAAAATTCCAAAATTATTCGAAAAATTAGAATAAAATCAAATATTTAAACTTTTTCTAAATCTAAATAATATTCAAAAAATTCTTAAAAATTCAAAAATTCAAACTTTCCAAAATTCTAAAAATATTCCAAAAATTCTTACAAAATCAAAGATTGAAACTTTTTTCAAAATTCCAAAAATATTTCAAAAACTATAACAAATTCAAAAATTTCCATGTCACATTTACGTCATACAAAGTACAAACAGCTAAATTTTTTTTCCAAAAAATTGGCTAAAAAAGTAAATGAAAATCATTTTTTGACATACTTCACAATATTACAATTTATTTTATGTTTTACAGGCAAAATTCCTTTGTTGATTTTACAATTTAAAAAAACGCTGTTTCATATATTCAAAATAACTTTTAAAATTTATTAAACAATTGTTTTTTCTTATTAATTTTCTCTAACATGTTTCGATTATATATCATCTTCAGAGAGATATTTTGCAACTAAACTTATAATTGTAATTTACTTAAAAAGAAAACAAAATTAAATTAAACTAATTAGAGTTATTATGGGACCCATGATTATTAAAAAATTTTTACAACAAAGGAATTTTGCCTGTAAAACATAAAATAAATTGTTATATAGTGATTTTGCCGCACTCCGAAAACAAAAATTGAAAACTTCACAATATTTTTTTGACAAACTTATAATCATATAATGCAATAATCTAGTTTTTGGTCTCGCATTGGGATTGGCCCAATCATCAAGATTTCTTCAAATTCAATGTTTCTATTCGTAATCACTTAAAATGAACGTTTTTTAAGCAAAAAATATGCAAATATCCTTGTTTTGACACACTCGACGATTTTTTGACACACTTCCGGTACAGTTATCGAACACAACGTCCTTTCGGCTCTTCCCATTGAGTAAACCTATTTTTAGAAAAAAAAAATTGTGGAATCCGTCCAGCCGTTTTCTAGATTTCGTCGGCCGGCCGGCAGACAGACATACATTTTTTTTGTTGCTGTTTTAGAATTGGTAGGTCCTAAAACGTCGAGAAATGCCAAAAAAGGGGGGGTAAAAATTTCACTTTTGCAATACTTAGGTTTTTTCCAGGGTTGTTAATATACACGTATAATACGTAACGTATAAAACGTATAAAAGGTATATAACGTATAAAACGTATAATATGATTTTGTTTTTGAAATTCATTCATAAAAAATTAAAAATGCTTCTTACTTCAGATATTAATTATATTTTTAGTAAAAATATATATATTTTAGTAAAAATATAATTACGTGGTTATAAATTATTTATGTATTTTATAAAAAATAACAAAAACTGTTTAAATTCTAGATGTTATTTGAATGTAAATTTTTATACTTTATACGAAAGACTATGTTACTGTACATTAAACTGGTTAATAATCTTTAATTCACTAGATTTGAATATTGAAAATTTTGAATTATAGATTAGAGATTTTTTTGAGCACATCAACTCAAGCAATTAAATTATTTTTGAACTTTTCAACACGTAGGTATACTATATGATTTTCTTTCATTTTGATTCCAACATTTACTTAATGGGAAACATTTTGGATTAGAAACATTTGGCTCATGAACTTAATTATTTGGCATCATGAAATGTTATTGAATATATAAAATATGGTTCAATTCAACTTCAGCTCCTCCCATCTAGTAAGAACAGCTAGGAAAAATTATGTTGTTGCAGAATAAATGTCGTTTTTTTTCAAAGCAGTTAGGAACATTATTAGAGATTATTAGAGAGATGTTTTTAAAAAAAATTTGTTGTGTGAATCCGGGTTGCACCACTTCCAATTAATAGACACAGTTTGAAAATAACAGGCTCTTGCAGATCAAATCTTCTTTTTATACAAAAGTTGTAATAGTTAAAATATAAAATATTTCTTTGGTTTTCATTTATTTTTATTTTTAATACAAGGGGAACGCAAGAGAATACAAGACAGTATAAAGTTAAAATATGTATTTACGTCAAACGAAAAAGTTTAGTGAGAAGTTTATTGAGTAAATTCAATTTTCGTCAATTTTCGTCATTGATGAATAATAGGTATGGTTGGAAATGTCAACTTATTGCAGACTAAATTTGTTTTGAAAATAAATAATTATATTTTGAAAAGAAGCATTTACGTTAAATGTGGAAGTTTTATGAACCCATAGGAATAGTTGGGTAAGAAATTATCATGACGACGCTATATTTTCTGAAGCAGCTGTTCCTATTAGTCCCGAAATATAGGCTTTATAAATATTAAATATCACGAGTACGATGAATAATACGCCCGCGATAATGTTATATAAATGTATTTTTATTTATTAAGGATTTTACTTTTATACGGTATAAAACGTAAATAATTGTGTGTTTTATACTGTACGTTTTATACGTTTTATACGTACGTATAATACGTGTTTTATACGTTACCGTAGTATACGTTACAACCCTGTTTTTTTCAAAACCGAAGTAATATCCCATAGGTGACGGTAGATACCGATTGGTTTGTTTTTCTTGAAAAAATTTCAATCGTAAATTTCAGATTCAAACCGATAGGAATCTGATGGCGCAAAAATACGATAGGTTACGATTGGTTTTACATCTGGAATGTACGATAGAAAACGTTTAAAAACTTGGTTAGTTTTACCAAAAAATTTCAATCAAAAACTTCAGATTCAGAACGATTAACAACGATAGAAATTTTATCGCAAAAAACCCATTGAAACCAAATCTGAAATATCCCATAGGTGACGAATGATGCCGATTGGTTTGTTTTTCTTGAAAAAATTTCAATCGTATATTTCAGATTCAAACCGATAGGAATCTGATGGCGAAAAAATACGATAGGTTACGATTGGTTTTACATATGGAATGTACGATAGAAAACGTTCAAAAACTTGTTTAGTTTTACCAAAAAATTTCAATCAAAAACTTCAGATTCAGAACGATTAACAACGATAGAAATTCTATGGTAAAAAACCCATGGAAATCAAATCTGAAATATCCCATAGGTGACGAATGATGCCGATTGGTTTGTTTTTCTTGAAAAAATTTCAATCGTAAATTTCAGATTCCAGCCGATAGGAATCTGAAGGCGGATAAATACGATAGGTTACGATTGGTGCTACATATGGAATGTACGATAAAAAACTATTCAATCGTAGAAAAACCATTGAAACCGAAAACTGAAAAATCCTATAGATTACGGTGCGTTTTCTATCTGGCAGATATAGTCTATGCGTTTAAAATGATTAAATCCGATAGAAACGGATAGCAAACGATAGAAAACTATTCGTTTTCTATCGGTTTCTTTCGATTTTTTTTATAAGGGATAATTTTCTTAATTTTAAATATATCAACATTTAATTGATTTGAATACTTACTTTTATAGAATAATGCTTACAACTACATATTGTATATTTTCCTTATTAATTTTCTTTAAAATTTTGCTATTTCAATATCAAACATAAACTTTATACGCACTTGATTTAAATTAAATGGCCGACATATAATAAAGTCGTAAAAAACATTGGTACCATATATTCTTGAAATTAGTTTTGATTTTTTTCATATTATGCGGTGGCGCTATAAGAGATATATGTCTATCTCGCTTCCTCTAACGCACTCGTATGAATGATAACAAACTAAAGACGTGTTACTATAGTTACAAAAAATCTAGTGGTTTATGTAGCTGGACGAGTACAGAGCACAAAAAAAAAATAAATAGTTCAACTTTGGATGTACTAGATGCACAAGTTGACGCAGAATAACATAAGATATCGCAATATTACACATTTGTTCGAATTTTTAAACTTATGATTTTTAAATACGAACTTTTGGTTTAAAATTAAACCTCGGTTAGAGAATTACACAAAAAACGATGCTAATCTATAGTTATTATCACTATGATTTTATATCTCACAATTTCTATTTTTTAGTTAGAGTGTGCGGCTTAAAACTAACAAACGAAAACGTTTTTACCGTCGTAAAAAATTTCTCGCTAAAGCTGCAGTATTTCTTTTTAAGCTGCATTCGAGATTTTTGAACCGTTATTTTGTTTCAAAGAAATAAAATAAATCTTTGACCTGTTCATAAAATTTTTGGCGCATTTGAAGTATTTGATTAAAAATAATATATTGTAATAAACTTCGTCCAGAATGGGTTAATTTTATTTACTCATTCATTAATTAAAAGTTAACTCCTTTTTCAATCTTTTACTTGTATTGCAAATTGTATTGCATAAATTAATGTAAATTAAATTTGTTATACAAATGTTTACATTAATGAATTAAAAGGAGTTACCTAATACATTTTGCATAAATTAAATTTGAGTTCGCTAATACAAATGCAAGTATGAATGGAAACAGGTGTGGCCTATTTCAGATGTACGGACTACGTAGTATTGATTTCTAGTGGCTTATAGAAGTTTCGATTTATTTATTTTTCGATATAAATAAGCAAACAAAAATATCAGATAGTCAGTTTTAATTTTGCAATTAAAAGTGTTTTACAAATATTCGAAAGTATAAGGAATAATCGGTGGCACTTGAGCCTGGGTGCTAATAGTGAAAGAATCTGAACTTTGTGGAATAGTAAATACAGATTTTACCATTCCGAATTTTATTGATTCAAATTGTGGAAAAGCGGTGAAGTTTAGTGTACATAAATTGGAGACCCTGGAATTTATTGTAAGGAAAAACGGAAGCTGCTGTAATTTGATGACAAATAAAGTTTGAGATTCTGTTAACTAAAGATCTGTCTTTTACTGTCGTGTTTGTTCAATAATCTAAAAGAACCAACGAAGAGTCTTTACAGTGGTGTCAGAAGTGGGATTATTGAAACAATGGTCAAGACAGTAAATATTAGTGATCTCAGCCAGACCCAGCTGAAGGATGAGTTGAAGAAAAGGAATGCTCCAATCCATGGAACGAAGGCAGAACTTGCATTCCGGCTGCGTAAAGTTTTAGAAGAAGCAGGCCAAAACACAGAGGTCATAGAAGTAGAGCCAGAGGAAGTTACGGTCCAGAATGCCCCAGCAATTGATCCGATGATGGTGTTGATAAAAGAAATGATGGCCCGACAAGAGAAACTGGCGGCAGAACAAAAATTAGAGCAACAACAACAACTTGCTGATCTGATGGCCCGACAAGAGAAACAGGCAGCAGAACAAAAAGTAGAGCAACAACAACAATTTGCTGATATGATGGCCAAACAAGGAAACAACCAACAACAACAACTTGCTGATATGATGGCCCGACAAGAGAAACTGGCAGCAGAACAAAAAGCCCGACAAGAGAAACTGGCAGCGGAACAAAAATTAGATCAACAACAACTACGTGAAGTAATCGAGTCACGTATATCCAGTGCGGAGGTTAAAATCAACAACATGGAAAGGGAGCTGCGGACAGTTACCGAAGAACAAGAGAAATTACGCAAACTTTCGAGTGAATTCCGCCAACTTTCGAGTGAATTCCGACAAGAAATAGCACAAGTGAAGTCAGGTAACATAATCAATCCATCAACTGCTTCAGCTCCAGCTAGAGTGAAAACACCCGCATTTGATGGATCTACATCGTATCAGATATTTAAGATGCAATTTGAGATTGCAACAACTGGGGTTGATCACCAGCAAAAAGCAAATGCGCTTATATTGGCATTGAAGGGACCTGCTGCTGAAATTTTGCAAACACTATCAGCGACAGAGCGTGATTACAGCAAGATAATGGAGGCCTTAGAAGTAAGATATGGGGAAAGTCATATGCAAGCTCTCCATCGCATGCAGCTCAAAACACGAAAACAAGGAGTCAGCGAAACTTTGCAAGAATTAGAGGCTGACATTGTGAGACTGGTAAATCTGTCATATCCAAACTATAACGCGGAACACCGAGACGAACTGGCAGCTGATACATTTATCAATGCTCTTCGAGATGTACAAATGAGAAATCAGCTTTATCTAAATGGAAAGAAATTACCTGCGGAAGTCTTAGCATTGGCCCTGCAAATGGAAGCCGGAAAAAGAGCGCATGGCTCAGATAGTGTACGTCAGATGGAAGTTGCTGAGGAACCACTGAAAGCAGCGCTGGATGAAGTGATCATGCGTGTCAAAAGTTTGGAAGATAAGCCTGAACGAAATCAACGAAGAAGATCTAGTAGAGTAAGATGCTGGAATTGTGGGCAGTTAGGGCATATCAGACGGGAATGCAAAACACGAGTAGCAGCAAAAGAAGGAGTAGTTCCAGTCCAGACGATGAACCTCTCAAACAAGCAAGTGGATGTCAAAAAGGAGGAAGATTGCCGTGTTGAACATCGTAAGAAAAGGATACAAAGGGAATGCAAAACACTAATAGCTGCAAAAGAAGGAGTAGTTCCAGTCCGGTTGATGAATCTTTCAAACAAGCAAGTGGATGTCAAAAAGGCAGGAGATTTCCACGTTGAACACCGTAAGAAAGGGATACATTGTAACGCTGACGATCTTTCAAGAAAACCCTGTATTGAGGAGCGCAAGTCATGTAGCAGGACTGAGAGAAGTCAAGCAATGAAGGTGAAACAAATTAAGTTCCAAACTCCTGACGATTGGTGTACCGAGGCATTTAAAAGAGAGCAGCTAAAGGATCCAGCTATGGCTCCAATATTGAAATGGAAAACTGAGGGAAGGCGACCGGAGTGGAAAGAGGTCGCACCTTTAAGTACGGAGGTGAAATGTTACTGGGCGCAATGGGACTCACTATTTATGGACAACGGGATACTAAAAAGAAAATGGGAGTCCGCTGATGGAAAGAAAGTGTTGGAGCAACTGGTGTTGCCATCAAGTCGAGTGGAAGAGGTACTGGGAAAGCTGCATGGAAGTATTTCTGGAGGACACCTGGGAGTCAATAAAACCCTAGCCAAAGTAAGGGAGAGGTTTTATTGGGTAAGGTATCGAACAGACGTGGAGCAATGGTGTCGGCGATGCGATACTTGTGCAGCGAGCAAAGGACCAAAAACTAGAACTCGAGGAGAGATGCAACAGTACAATGTGGGTGCCCCAATGGAGAGAATTGCTATAGACATCGCGGGGCCATTTCCGGAAACGACAAAAGGTAACAAATACATCATGGTGGTCATTGATTACTTTACAAAATGGCCGGAGGCTTATGCAATACCGAACCAGGAAGCAGTTACGGTCGCGGAAACATTAGTCAATGAATGGGTTTGCAGATATGGAACACCGCTCGAGTTGCATACCGACCAGGGAAGGAATTTCGAATCTCAACTGATGGAAGAGCTGTGCAGAACACTCGGCATTAGAAAAACACGAACTACACCTATGAACCCACAATCGGATGGCATGGTAGAACGATTCAACCGAACCATGGAAGAACAATTGTCAAAGGTAGTAGAAGCCAACCAAAGAAATTGGGACAAGGATCTTCCGTTATTCTTGATGGCCTATCGTAGCGCAGTGCACGATACGACAAGTGAAACGCCAGCGAATATCATGTTCGGAAGAGAACTTCATCTTCCTAGTGACATCGAGTTTGGCATCCCTGGAGGTCTGGTATCCACGAAAACAGATTATGTGGGACAACTAAGGGAGAAGATAAAAAAAATCCATCAGCAGGTTCGAGACCACATTAAGATTGCCAGTGACAAAATGAAAACCAGGTACGACATAAATGCAAATAGTGGCGGTTTTCAAGAAGGAGAATTGGTATGGCTATACAACCCCAGAAGAACTAAGGGAAGATCACCCAAGCTGCAGCCAGATTGGGAAGGCCCATATAAAATAATCAAACGAATTAATGATGTCATCTACCGCATACAAAAGGGACCCCGTACCAAGATGAAAGTGATACATTTGCAAAGGTTGGCACCGTACCAAGGTAACAGCACCAATGCGATCTCTGATATTGTTCGGGACGAACAAAACTAAATGGAGGGCAATGTAATAAACTTCGTCCAGAATGGGTTAATTTTATTTACTCATTCATTAATTAAAAGTTAACTCCTTTTTCAATCTTTTACTTGTATTGCAAATTGTATTGCATAAATTAATGTAAATTAAATTTGTTATACAAATGTTTACATTAATGAATTAAAAGGAGTTACCTAATACATTTTGCATAAATTAAATTTGAGTTCGCTAATACAAATGCAAGTATGAATGGAAACAGGTGTGGCCTATTTCAGATGTACGGACTACGTAGTATTGATTTCTAGTGGCTTATAGAAGTTTCGATTTATTTATTTTTCGATATAAATAAGCAAACAAAAATATCAGATAGTCAGTTTTAATTTTGCAATTAAAAGTGTTTTACAAATATTCGAAAGTATAAGGAATAATCGGTGGCACTTGAGCCTGGGTGCTAATAGTGAAAGAATCTGAACTTTGTGGAATAGTAAATACAGATTTTACCATTCCGAATTTTATTGATTCAAATTGTGGAAAAGCGGTGAAGTTTAGTGTACATAAATTGGAGACCCTGGAATTTATTGTAAGGAAAAACGGAAGCTGCTGTAATTTGATGACAAATAAAGTTTGAGATTCTGTTAACTAAAGATCTGTCTTTTACTGTCGTGTTTGTTCAATAATCTAAAAGAACCAACGAAGAGTCTTTACAATATATTATTTTTGTTATTTTCCCATGGTTAGCTTTTGTGTTTATATTTTATAATAGCTATTTATGTATTAAGGGCATAAAGTATGTCTTTTCCGCTTGAGAGTGAAATTGTTGCTCGAGGCGTTAGCCGAGAGAAACAATCACTCGAAAGCATACAAGATTGCATACAAGATTTTTTGTACGAGTAAGATTCTGTATTATTTGCATAAATCAAAATACATATTGTTACCCAAAATAGTAAAATATTTTTTCGAAAATTATTGTATCAAAGTAGTTTTTCGAAATAATAGTAATATAATAACTTTAGGCATTGTTATTTCAATTTTAGGCATTGTTATTTCACTTTTAGCATTGTTATTTCAATAGGAAAAAAGGCCTGCTTTATGTACAATTTTTGAATCGCAAAAGTGAATTTTACGGTTTACTCGTACAAATAGGTGTTTTGTGTTTATCTAGTTTATTAAGCGATGATATTCTTCGTCCCTGAGTGTTGACACTCCTCTGATTTATATAAAACACAAGAGAGTCAGGAATTCAAAGTGATAATAAAACACCACCATAGACATTGGAACAGAAACATCATTTAGTAATAATAATGTATATTAAACAGAAAAATAAAATATGAGTATTATTTACAAATTACATTACAGTATAAACAATTATAAATGGAATAAGTTTTACATATAAAAATAGAAAATTTGTTTGAAATTTAAATTAAATAAACAATTATTCTAACAATTTGTTGAATATATTTAGCTGATGGGGAATTTTTGATTAATTTCTTCTTGTATTTTCAGAAAATAGACCAAAGTTCTTTCTATTTGTTATAACATCTCGTTGATTAACACCACCACCACTAATCACAGATGATAGAAATGTTCCGGCATTGTTGGAAATTAGATCTTGAAGACCTGAGTAAAATCCTCCTTCCGATTGTTTAGGGTTAGTGTTTGGAGATGGATTATTCGCGCCAATACCTGTTGGTTGAATTGGTCGTGTATCAGATCCACCTCCAAATGATCCTCGGCTACTAAGGAGACTTCCTATACCAGATAATATATTATCGTAAGAACTACCACTTCCACCCGATTGTGGAGGTGGTGGTTGACGAGAGCCAGTACTACCCCCACCACTACCTCCTAAATATCCTTGAATGCCGGTCAGTATTCCATCAAACGTCCCTCCACTACCACTGCTACTACTGGAGGCGGTATTACGATTTCCTCCACCTCCAGAAAGTAATCCAGAGAGTGATGATAGAAATCCCCCTGATTCATCGGTTGGTGGACTTGCGCCACCCCGAGTACCAATACTACTACCTCCACCTGATGAAGGATAACTTCCTCCTCCACCCATCGTAGGATAACTTCCTCCTCCACCCATTGTGGGATAGCTTCCTCCACCTCCACCTCTATTTGAGTTAGATGGAACATTTCCTGGATATCCACTATATGGAACATAACCACCTGATCCATAACCTGGTGGAACATAGCCACCTTGGTTTATATTACTGTAGCCACCACCTGGATATGATTGCCCTTGTTGTGGATTTGATGGTAGTTGTGGATACAAAGATGGATTTCTTGGATATGAAGGATTAGAATTCGGATTCGTTTGAGGATTAGGTTGTGGATTCCTATTATAAAATGATGCAATATCACTATCACCTGTATTACTGCCACTTGACATTGTATTTGAATTATCATTATTAGAATCACTACTATGTAATCTCTTCGAAGAAACATCTGTAAGTAAAATCGACGAAAATAGAAAACAAAACAAAAATCAAAACAAAGCAATGCAACAATATAAAAAAATTTATTAAAAATAAATAATTTCAAAATAATTCGTTATTATTAGAAAATGGATGGATTAGTTAAAAAATATCTATCATGGAAGGCATTTACTTATGCAACTTTGTGTATAAGGCACATAAACTATTTTACTTAAAATATACATATTGTTCATTCAAGAAACATTCTAATAAATAATTCCCGAGCTTCACCTTAAATTTTCTTTGATTGACAGTTTCAAATTTATACGATATAACAAAAAATGCCATGCGAATCACTTATACATATATGCTATTATGGCATGTGAATTAGTAGAAACTATAATTTTAGAATATTATAGGTGAAATCGAGATTTGTATATGGTACAATTTTATATTGCAATAAAATTTGATCAATCAGATTTTAAATAAAATATAAATTTAACATAATAATACTATTGTCATGGTTAGTATAAATTGGTTCAGATAAAGTTGTAGAGATGTATGCTCGTTTGAGAAAGAGAATCTAATAATAGATTTGTCAAAGTTATTTACTTTGTTTCAATTAATTCCTATTCTAATCTTTGTTACTAATGTATGTTGAATTAAATGTAGTATATGTAATTTTGCAGCAACAATGCCGTATATTTTCGATGAAAATATTTAAATACTAAAAATATTTTTTTCTGCGACCAAACCAGAAATTGTCCCTTATGAAACGGTTTTAGTTTATTTATAAATAGAGAACATACATTTCGTATTATATTTTATTACGATAAAATCACAAATCTATAAAAGCACAGTATTATAAACTAGTGCGTAATGAAATATGAAACCGCCCAATACTATCATTACAACCGAATGTCATGAAAAATCAATCAAATTTCAGAATTAAAAACTGTTTCCACAAATACAATTTTTTAAATATAAAAATTAACCCTACCATAGTAATCTCAAATTTATTTACAAAAATCCAATTAATTTAATTAAATAAATTGAAAAACGAAATATCCAACATTACCTAAAGTTAGGATTTATATGAATTTTGTGCTTAAGTTTGGTCATAGCAAAAGAACAATGTAAAACGGGCACAGAAAACTAATACATATTCATTCTCATTAATATTAATTCTTGTTATAGTTAGTATGGTTCTGTACTATTCACAAAAAATTATTATGACTAAATCTGACTAAACATTCGACGGCACTTGGTTTTAAAATTTAAAAACCAAGCGAAATCGGTATGGTGTAACCAAGTCATACGTATTTTTCTTAACTTGAATAAAAATGCCAACATAAAATGCCGACTATTTAGCATGGAATTGGAATCCTGCCTGAATGATATTAAAAAAATACTGTCTGATGATGAAATGATTTAGCTTGTGAAAACATAACAAAAGATGAGCTTTGCGAATATAAATTATTTTTTAAAAATTTGACATGCAATAACTATACAAGCACATAACATAGATGACATAAATGATGAGCTAATTCTCGAGCTAGAATTTTTTCGGTTTCTTTGTTTGTTGTATAAAAATTGATCCAATAAGCTTGGCTCTTTTGCTTGTTTAGGTTGATAATAATATGGATTACCGCCGGGTTGATATTGACCTGGTTGAGGATATTGCCCAGGTTGTGGGTATTGCCCAGGTTGGGGGTATTGCCCAGGTTGAGGATATTGAGGATAAGGATTTGATTGTGGTAATTGAGGATAAGGATTTGACTGTGGATATTGACCGGGTTGTGGATATTGTGGTTGATATGTGTTTTGATTAGGATTTGGCTGCCATGCAGGTGGTGCAGCAGGTTGTCCCCATGCAGGTGGTGGATTATTCTGTGATGGAGATAAATTTGATGTCGATGAACGATCTTGCGATGAAGGCGATAATTTAGTATTTTCTGGTAATGCACTCAAATTTACACCTGAAATATGTTTCATTTAAATTATTTTTAGCAATGAATAGAAAAAATTATATTTTAGTTTGATTTACTGTAAATTTAATTATTTACGTATATATTTATTTTAAAGGCATTGCGGATACTCTAGTGCGTTTTCGAAACTATGATTCAACAACATCAACGATCTAAATAGAGATAGCTTAGGTTTTAGCTAAACCATCTACAAACGGTTAAGATTATAAACTGTATAAATGCTTGTCGATTTTTCGAATCGAGGAACCCTCTCTAGAAAAATACTCTTTGGGTTAGTTATCATTCATAAAATATAATCGATTGGGAATAGTTTTAATTATTGGATGATTTAAGCTGCTTTTCCAAATGTCGCAGTGGTGCCTTCATCAAAAACTTTTTGCATACAATCTATTTGTTTTCGAGAGGACTTGGTACTACTATTGAATCTGCTCTAATAATATTCGATTAAAACAATATTATTAATCGACCATCAAAAATAAATCCTGTATATGTATACAAATATTATTTTATAAAAATAATATTTGCTGCCATTCACAAGCTTCGCACTTTATGCTTCCAAATCGGCATGTGCGTTTATCGGAAAATTGTATGAACAATCTGAAGTGCTTTAATAAAAAATGTCAGATCAAATCAAAAAAAAATGTAACAAGAGTTGAGCGTGTTCGTATTCTATCTTAGAACGGTAGCGAAAGGATTTGCAATTAATTTTTCTTTGATTAAAATGCGATGGACATTTTCTGTTGATCCTGATGTTGCCACACTAGCCTTCTCAGGACGATACTC
This sequence comes from Diogma glabrata, assembly GCA_963693315.1. Classification (NCBI taxonomy): domain Eukaryota; kingdom Metazoa; phylum Arthropoda; class Insecta; order Diptera; family Cylindrotomidae; genus Diogma; species Diogma glabrata. Next base: position 351,562,122 of record OY856187.1, read on the forward strand.
ACGCAAAAGTAGTGAGATATCTAAGGGGTATTGGCGGATGAATTATATTTCGCCACCGCTAGCATAATCAATCTTAGTTACGGAATATTTTTTGATGGTGGCACGCTGCATGAACGCTGCACGCCTGCAGAAATCAGTCTTTATATGACTTTATGTGTGAAGTTTAATCGTAGAGGAAATAGTGGGTCACACGATCAAGCAATATGACACTAATTGGATTATTGACGATTACATTTGTTTTGTTCATGCAAATTTAAAAAAAAACAATGTTTTTTTCCTCTTATTTGATTTTTATTTCCGACTATCTTATCATGAAATATGAACCTTGTTATATTTTATATGTGTAATGCAAAAAATAGAAAATTTTCAGTTTTTTAAGAATTATTCTGAAAAATGATCATGTGTCATATTTTAAAGGATCCTATTAGTTATGTAAAGTATTTCTCAACCTGTATAGTAATAAGAAATTTGGAAACATAATTGAACCGCATATTCCGTATGCCATAGTGTAGTGACCAATATGGTCGCCAAATAAATTTACTGCTAAAGCTCGTTCCTGCATGATCTAAGAATGAAGAATTACTTCAACATTTAACAAAATGGTCATATTTTAATATGAAGATTGACAGCACTGAGAGGAATTTTGATCTTAATTTGAAAACTTAATTCAACGGTTTGACAAATCGAGAGATTTGAACGATGAAAATTGATTGAAAAAAGCTGATATTTTTTAAAGGTCATGTTTTTCATGATCCAATATGTAGACTGTTGTTAAGTCCTTTATATCAACCTTCAATGCTGCCGTCCACAAATTTCTTCCTCATAGAAGTTTTATCAACTCATTGAATTTTGGACTTATTTGCAGACCGCGATATGGTCGGTTAGTTGAAGATTTCATTAATCACACCGGATTTTAGGACAGGCTCTCAGATGGCCTGATTAGCCTAACTACTTACTTATTCACACCTTAAAAAACTGATTAGATTAATATTTCAAACTCTTTATGAAATTGATGATATTTAAATGAATATGTTGTTTCACCTTCGTGTAATTCATTTGTTGAGTAATGACCCAAGTTTTATTTTTTATTATTAAACTATTTAAAAATAGTTTTTAGATAAGTTTTTTCCTGATTTCATTTAAAAATATTTTTAATTTATTTCTAGTTTAAGTTAAGCAAAATTATTTATTATAACGTCGCATATTGAAATAATAGCGCCTACCAGTTTGTGTTGCGGATGCGCCTTCTCTTCGTTTACATGTTGGATAACGACCGCAATCTCTTCCATCTCGTTGATTATAGCTACATGAATCTGCACTCATGACACACATTTCTGAAGAAGGACATCCAATATCACTACAGGTTCTTCCATACTCTACAAAACAGAAAGAAAAATAATTAAATAAATACTTGCAAATTTTTGTTGAAATTAACACACTTGTATATGGTTTGGCATTTAGTGGTCCTACCAAAAGAAAACATATTATTCCTATTATTATACTTTTTATGATGGATTCCATCATATGCAAGTTTCTGTAATGAAATAAAAATTTTATAAAAATTTGAATGCTATTTTCATAATTTAATAAAAATAATTCACTGGTATGAATATATGATAACAAGAAAATCAAACAAATATCAGCATAGCAGTGATAAAGAATTACTGAAAATTATCTTAAGTCAGTGCGTCTTATATATATGGTTTCGCTATGATTTCTTTTGATATTTTTAGATTTATTGTTATTACTCATTAATCACACATATTTAAGCGCGTATAGCATCTCTTATCTAATTTCTTCATAAGTTGTATATATAGTTCCAAGTATTCATCAAAAAAATATTTGCTGCAGAATAATCATTCTGTGATTTTTTAAGGCAAAAAGAGCAAAACAAAATTGAAACTTTAAGTTCGAAGTGACTTACGATTGTTACGTTTCTGAAAAATAGGCAGGAATGAAACAGCTCTCCTATCATAACAGATGCAAATATGTATCAGAAATCACAAAGTTAGAACAAGTAATGAAGTCATTCCAAGTCAATATATGGTTCGCTGTTAGCTGTAGAAAATAAGACACATAAATATGAGATACTTGTTCAGATATCGCATGAAACATTAAACAAATTAACAACGGGTTTTAAGAGAGTTAGTAAAGTAATACAACCAACGTACGATGACAGATTATTGCTTAAGTTCCAGTCGATACTGCACTGCATTTAAACAAATTTGTATGAATACTACAAAGCGTTCAACTGAATTAATAGCATATTTTACAGAGACAGAAAGACAACTGGCTGTTTGTAATCAGATCGTATAAGTAATGTAAAAGTGCAAAAGGCTATCTCATATTGATATAAAATAATACAAAGAGAAAAATGTTTTCAAAAGGATTCGTCAGCAATAGACCGCTAAACAAATCTAATGCATTCATATATGCTTCCACACTACATAATCAATCAAAATTGATATATTCAGTGATGAAATCTGCTATCAAAATACCTGTAAATAGTTACTATAAAACATTTGATATAATGTAGTTTTAATTTTCATAACCAAGCTTTAATTTATATTGTTAAGTTTTTCCAATCTTCCTTGGAATTGGCCTAACTCACAATTCGATAAACGCAATTCCCAAATCTCTCCCTATTCAACACCTTAATTGTTCCACAACAACAGGAAACAGTACAGCAAACAATATTCCGAGCTAGAATATTCTTTTAACAGCTTCAAAAACTCTAACGGTTGATTGTAGAAATCAAGTAATACACAAAATATTTCTACTCAATAACACTTAAAACTTTATTCACAAAAACTAATTTAAAAATCATTTTTATAATTTTGACTTTACCGTCACACGTTTAAAATAAAACTAATCCATTCCACAAGAAGTAAATTGCTTATATACCATTCTTCAAAACTTCTAGATAATTTGAGGTCACTTTTTAGAAACCTTGAGAAAACACTAGAATATTCGATTATTTTACGTTATGATGATTTGATTCATAAAGGAATTTTATGTTGACCCAAGTTCTAATAATATAACAACAACACTATTCATTTAATTAATTTGTTATTGTGTTTTGTTGATTTGATTTTTCTGGAAGTGACTGTAATCATCATTTTTCTGTAATCGTAACAATATAAATGAATACAAATAAAAACTTTGTATTAACATTTTCCTGTTGTACAATAAGTACATAATATTATAAAAAAGATAAGAAACGGAAAATTCACCTATAGTTTTGACCCGAAGTATTTGTGAAATGTTTATCACGAATTCGTTAATCAATATAGTTTGTTGATGTAAAATCATATTCTTTCTCTTATTACGGTCTATTGTCCATTCATAAAATCAAAACAAAAACAGTTTATAAATTATCTAAATTATCTGTAATTATTTTGTATAAATTCATTTTAAATAAAGTTCAAGGGTATTTATTATGTTCAAAGATTTATAATTCATTTTTGCCTATTTATTTAATGGTAACATTTTCTCAAATACACGAAACTTAGATATGTACTACTAATAAAGAAATAAATTTAAAAAAGTCAGGTGCCATGATACCTGCTTGAAATAGGAAGATTTCTTGGCCATATAAATGTGTAGACAAGTATAGAATCTGATATGTCGGACTAGTTTAAATAAAAAAAATCTAAATACAAACAGAATAAGAAAAATACAAACAGAATAAATACTACCACATATCATACGTTATTTTATACTAAAAATATCATATCAGAATTAGTTCATATTGATTTAGGCAAATCAATCAATTTTAGGTAGATTGCATAAAAAAATCTACCTATCTACCATCTCAGCGATTATGGAGTACGATGTACAAACGAACATCGTTCTGGAAAAAACCCTTTAGATAGTTTCACTAGCCTGAAAAATACCAAAAGCAAAATAACATGCAACATGAATTAGAACAAAAAATGTAACCCCTTAAAGAAGGTAAAAGAATAGATGGGGATAATTAACACCTATGTGTGATGATCGTTTTATGTTTTTGTTGTTTAAGGTCGGTTTGTGTTCTGGAATTTTATAGAGATACCGCTATTGTTTCGTTTGGTATATATAATAGGTTGTGTTAGGGATAGTAAGTAAGTTTTAAATGGAAAGCGATACAGTGCAGTTTTGTGAATGAAAGTGATACAGTTTTGAATTGATAGTGATACAAGTGAGTCTTAAGTTAGTGTTGACACAAGTTAGTCAAAATATAAGAGATTTGAGTCAAAATATTAGAGAGCTGATAAATAAACGATTAAATATAGTCTTCAAATGCAACCCAAGCAGCAAATAGATTGAATTGTTAAAATGAATACAGATGAGGTACACCTAAAGACAGTCTACGTTCTTATGGAGCATCAACGGCACACTGCTGCTACAGTTTCTTGATTTTGACCTTTAAGGACTACAATTAAGAACTCTAAAGTAGAACATTTGAAGAAATCGTAGAGCTCAACCTCAAAAGATACCAAAAACCAATCAAATAATTATAATCATGAATAAACACATTCAAAAAAGAAATTAATAGGAAAGTGATCCCAATAAAGCTGTTGAAAAACATAACTTTGGGCAACTACTTAGAACCAATATCAAAAACAAGAAAACAACTATGGTAACTAAGGACAAAAGGATTACCATCAAAATTTCTAACATCATATGACAACTGCGACACCTTACAGTATCATAACCAAAGTAAACGCAGTAGTGTTTTAAATAAGTATAAAGTAAAGCACAACTCAAGCTGAAACATTTAATAGGACTAACACACAAAAGAGATTTAAATTTTGCTCAATTGATGAAGACGCCATTTGAGTGAGATTCGAAATTCTGGCAGAATTCCAGCCTCACGAATGAGTTATCCTCTGTTAATCTAATGATTACCTTTGCTTTTATAGATTAATAAAGTGTTCTCTTATTTAAACTATCATTTACATTTTGATTATGCAAATATGCAATATAACAGCGAAATACAATATCATTCTATATTTATCAATCCTACAATGCTTAAGAATATAAATAAATTAATATTATCAAAAATGGCATGTGACATCAGTTAATATAATTGTTTTGTTATTTTCTTGGTTTTTTCAATAGTTATGCAATTATTGATTAATATAATTTCCATAAAAGTTATTTAATGGTAGAATAGTTCGACTTAATTAATTTTAGTTGATTATTTAACTTCCTTTTATTTTTAAGGTCCGGTTTCGCTAGGCTTTTTCTGTCCACAGAATTGAAACATTTAACAAAATTTCTTTTGCTAGACACAATTTTGTCGGATAACATCAAATAGTATATTATTTAATTAAGAGGTAAAGTGCTACTTTTTGTGTTGAGTCTATAGTTTAGCAATTATAGACGAAACATAAGAAGTCACTGTAGCTCCGAATTAAATACACTAGTTTTTCGGCAAACGTTTAAATTTTTTATAAATTTGAAATTAATTTATCAAATTTTCTCGGCTGATTTCATGCTACGCACCAATAATTATTTTAAGATTCTGTTGCGGTGAAAATGCAGGTTATATCTTGCCCACACTTACATACATAATGTAATTTAAAACAACAAGGATGGACAAAATAAAGTTTAGAGAAACCAAAAAATAAAAGAATGAATTTTGATGTATAATAAACAAAGTTTAAAACGCTTCTTTCCATCACTAATTTATTCCGTTCTTTCAGAGCGAATAAGGGCAATGATACATGTAAAAGAAATATCTTTCAGACATAAAAAATTTCGCATTTAATTGGTTGAGGGGCGGTAACATTTTTAAAATTTCATAAAAATATTTTTGACTGAAAGACAGAAAAAATATCTGTAAGATATAAAAACATAACCTAAAAAGATATTTTTTGCTTGACAGTTAAAACTGATTAACTGAAAAATTGATTTTAAAAGTAAGTTTTACCAATAATCAATTACAATTAACTTAATTTGATGATTTACCTACAATTAAAATAATTTGTTTACTTATTCATGTAGATTTAGATTAGGCGATAGTCGCAACAAAAAAATAAAAATTTGGTCCAATGTGAAAATGCCTAAATCTATATGAATAAGTAAACAAATTATTTTAATTGTAATTAAATAATTAAATTAAGTTAATTGTAACTGATTATTGGTAAAACTTACTTTTAAAATCAATTTTTCAGTTAATCAGTTTTAACTGTCAAGCAAAAAATATCTTTTTAGGTTATGTTTTTATATCTTACAGATATTTTTTCTGTCTTTCAGTCAAAAATATTTTTTTGAAATTTTAAAAATGTTACCGCCCCTCAACCAATTAATGCCGAAATTTTTTATGTCTGAAAGATATTTCTTTTACATGTATCATCGCCCTAAGATAAAAAAGTAAAGCATTCACAAATACAGGATTAAAATTTAAAAAAACATCGTTCTTATGGTGCTATTACACACAAATTAAATTCAGTTGCTCTCATCAACTTTTCAGATGATAGTATTTTTTATTTTTGACTGTAGATGGCGAAAAGATCAAAAACTGCAAGAAAATACAAATAACTTTACGAAGTAATATTAATTTTTAAACAATAATTTCTACAAAAATCATTAGTTATTTAGTATTGATATTATGTTATATAATCGATTATATCTAAATGAGTGGTATATAAATTGTAAATAAATTATATATACTGTAAAAGCAAATCAAACGTCAAAATGGCGACAACACATTATAGAGCAATTGTTGTAGCTTGTGCAATTAGAAAATGCGCTAAGATTTGAAAAAAAATGTGAATCGAAAATACGTAAAGAAAACGTGAAATGTTTACATTAAAATATTGAAAATGTATATTTAATTATTTTATACCTAATATAATATAATTATTATTATGATTTTAATATAAAAACCAATTAATGTGATAATCGGTTTTGAACCGGTTGAATTTGCAGATGAAATCATCACACAATTTTCGAGCAGTTAATTAGTAAACCAAATAGTTTTTCAAAAAGTCAGTTGCTATCAGCTAACTTTGCTTTTTTTTTTTTTTTTTTTAATAAAATGTGTTGTGTAATAGGGTTTAGAATATGTGTCACAACAACACATAAATACCTTTTAAGACCTAGGTCTAGACCTGGGTCCCACAACAACTGGCGTTCTGAGGTGTAGATTAACGCTTTTTTTAAACATCTGTGGGTTGAAGCCACCTGAGACTAAGTGTTCCGGCAAACTATTCCATTTGTACGCAGTTCGGACAAAGAAGTCTCTCTGCGATCTGCCAGTATGACAGCGCGGGATCTTTACCGTTTCACTGGTTGCGGCAGCCGATTGCCGAGTGGAACGGGGGTAAGAATAAGTTTGAGGCATGATGCCGCTGATTTCATCTGAGCACTGCTGATGACGATATTTGTAAAAAACAACGAGGTCAGCAACAGTGCGACGATGTTGTAGGGAATCAAGTTTTGATGTCAAAGTTCGATCACCTACTATTCGTATAGCTCGTTTTTGAACAGAGTCCAAGAGGGCCAAGATGGAAACAGAGGCAGCACCCCAAACTTGACAGCAGTACTCCATACAGGGACGAATATAGGACTTATAAACATGGAGCAATTGGTATGGAGTGAAAAAATTTTTGCATCTATTTAGGAGGCCGAGTTTTTTAGACGCGCTTTTTGCCATCGCCATTACATGATCGTTCCAGAGTAGGTCATTTGAAACTGTGACACCCAATAAACGAATGTTTTTACATTCACCTATTGGTTCATCACACATACTAAATAAAATATCTTTGGGGAACTCGGTCTTTAATCTGGAAACAATCAACAGCTGTGTTTTGGTGGAGTTGAAATTGATAAGGTTTTGGTCACCCCAGTCGGCGACTTTATTCAGGTCTTTGTTCACGTTTATGGCAGCGTCTTTCCGGGCAGGATTAATTCGTTCGTGCATTTTACCTTTTGAAGGAAGGCGCTCGAACGACTTGTGCAGAGTACTATCATCTGCAAAACTATTTATTGGGTTGCTGGTGATTTTCAACAATTCGTTGATATAAATCAAAAATAGGGTTGGGGACAATACTGAGCCTCGGGGTACACCAGCGTTAATTAGTTTAGACTCAGAAGAATATCCGTCTAAGGTTACCGAAATGTATCGGTCGGATAGAAAATTTTGAATCAGCTTCACAACATTGGGATGAAAACCGTACGCAACGAGCTTGTTGATTAAGTTGGCATGCCAGACTCGATCGAATGCCTTGGAGATGTCTAAAGCGATAACGTATGTTTCACCACCTTTATCAAGTATGATGTTCCAACAATGCGCTACATAGTTTAATAGATCGGTAGTTGATCTTTTGTTTCGAAAACCGTATTGGCTGTCGGATATTAAATGATTTTCTTCCAGAAATTTTGAAATATGTGTATTAATATAATGCTCATAGACTTTGGATAGGACCGATAGTAAAGCTATTGGCCTATAATTTGAGATATCGGATTTTGGTCCCTTTTTGGGGACGGGCTGGACATTTGCCAACTTCCAGCACGAGGGAAATATACCAGATTTGTAGGATTGGTAGAATATTTTAGTTAAAGTTGGTGCAAGTTCTTTGGAAAAGGTTTTTAAAATAATGGGTGGAATATTGTCCATTCCTGATGCTTTGTTGATGTTTAACCCCTTTAAAAGTTTAGCGACTATTTTGGGTTTGAAGTGAAGTTCATTCATATTAACTCCTGAAGACTGGATTTGGGGTATTTCTTTAGGAGTTTCCAAAACAGTGGAGTTCAGAGCAAAGCGTTCAGCGAACAAGTTAGCTTTTCTTGCGGGATCATTGACGATTAAATCACCATCAATAATAGGGGGAATAGAAAATTTTGTACCAGAATTTAAAGAATTAATGGCACTGTAGAAACTCTTGTCAGAAACAGACATAGACGTAAATTTGAGGCTTTCGCTCTGTCAATTTCGGACTTTTCGTTTAAGATAATCTGATTAGATATTTTGTTGGCCTTTAGATATTGGGATCGATTAGTGGGAGTTTTGTTATGAATCCAAATATTAAATGATCTACGTTTGTTTCTAAGTGCCATTTTGGCAGCTTTCGAATACAAGTATTTTTGTTTGGGTTTTACTATGGAGAAAGGGAGAAATTTATTGATAGCAAATTGGATGGTTTCTGTAAAGTTTTGAGCAGAAACATTTACATTGTCAGTGTAAAAACAATGACGGTCGAAAGGGAAACCATGGAAAAAATTTTGAAGACCACTCTTATCCATTTTTGAGTAGTGAAATATTTTACGGGGTTTGGGAGCTGTAGTTTTAAGTAAATCAGTTTTGATAACTGATGAGATCAAATAATGATCAGAATTTCCAATACTACCTTTCGCAACATCGACACTCGTAATATCTGGCATTGTGGTAAGATAGAGATCTAGTAGAAAACTATTATCACCGCCATTACGGGGAGTGAAAGTCGGGCTTTTAACAATTTGGAATAGGCCCTGAGACGCGGCAAAAATTTCTGCCAGTTTTCCACTATTGTCAACATCGTCGGTCGATTTGGAGAATTCCAACCATGATTTGTTGTGGACGTTGAAGTCACCGGTAACGATAACTTCACAATTAGGGGACTTTGCTCTAATCTCGTCCATAATTTTTGCTTGCAGTTTTTATATCTATCTCGCGCATGCTATCCCTCTTTTTCTCATGCAAAATATTTTTCATCGACTTTTCAGATTATGGTAACTGCAAAATTGATTATGGGAGCTGAATTTAATTTGTGTGTACTCCTAACTCAATGTGTTCAATGTTATATTTTATTTTTCGAGCAAAAGTTTATAATGCGAGCGAGCATGGCAAATTTGAGAGAGAATAAAATTCACTAAACACGAAGCCAATACAACATTTTATTGTTTCGACAGAGTAACATGTACTAATTTAAATTGAATCATTTTAAAATTCATTGATAAAACAAGTAAAACGAATAAAAAACCAATGCATTTTATTTTGTTGTACCGAATTCCAAACATTATGCCTATTTAATTGTTTGGCATTTTGAAAATAAAATGACCTACAATAAAAGACATCTAAGTTCTAACTACTCATACTAATGAGAATTGAGAAACCAAAAAACAGTCATAAAAATACTAATTTTTTCACAATGATAAATAATTTCAATTTAATCATGGTAGTTGGCGTTTCTGTTTTTCAATATTCGAGAGAGGCACATTAGTTTGAATTTATTATTTTTGATATAATCAAAGCGAAAATGTTTTTTTATTGTTCATAAAATACAATGAAATTGTTTATAAAAACAATCAAAAAAATTTACTGCATCAGATAAATTGTTTTATCTTTCCGACACCTATAAATATAAGTTTAGTTTAAGAACCATAATTGTGTGCGTTATTAGTCTTAATAAAATAAACATCTATTAATTTTATTCTGTTGCATGAATACTGCGGAACACAATAAAACAATCTGAAATAAATTTTTTATTGCATTTTATAAAACAATCAACAAAAACATTTTGGCTCTGATTATATAAAAAACAATAAACACAAACTAATGCGCATGTCCCTCTATCGAATATTGAAAAGGCAAACGCTACCATGATTAAATCGAATTGAATTACCACTGTGAAAAAATTTGTTTTTTTTACAATTTCTTGGTTTCGCAATTCTCATTAGTATAAAATTTGATGTCTTTCATTTTAAAATATCAAACATTTAAATAGGTATCGAAATTGAATAAAAATTATTTTATTGTTTGGAATTAATGGTGCAAACAAAACAAAATTCCTTGTTTTTTTTAATTCTTTTTACTTGTTTTACCAATTAATTTTAAAATAATTTAATTTAAATTAATACTCTGTCGGAAGGATAAAACGATGTATTAGGTTCGTGTTTAATGAACTTTATCCTCTCGCAAATTTGCAAACTATTGCTCGAAAAATAAAATATGTATATCATTTAACACGGACCCAATAAAAAAGTAATATTGTGTTCGCAGCAATCGCACAAGAGAATAAAATGAACAGCTCTTTATTTTATTATATTAAGACTAATAACGCACACAATTATGGTTTTAAAAACCTAAATAAACCTATATTAGTAGTTGCCGGAAGGCTAATTTTTTTTTCAAATACTCACAAATTGAATTTGTGCTTCAAGTTCGATGATTTCTTCAAATACAATTTCGAAATAAAAATAGATTATTTTTCTGAATGGTTTGTCCAATTAATGCAAGTATTGTTATTCAAATAAAAAGGATGACGAAAAATACTAAATTTCTGTTTCTCCATATGCAATGTAAGAAAATAACAAAATCGACTCCTAAAGCCGCAATTAGACTATTGCAGAACTCTGCAATATTTCTGCAATGGTAGTGTGTAAAATATTCATTGCAGAAAAGTTTGGCAATGAACTCATTTTAAAACATTGCAATGACTCATTACACTGTTTTGCAATGAGTTCATTGCCAAACTAGTTCTCTTAGAATTTTTTCTTTCGACCAGGGGTCTTCACAGGGTGCCCCTCAATTTTTGTTATTTTGTGATGTGAGTGCATTTTGACGAGCGATTGTAGAAAAACTACTCAATCGATTTTCATAAATGATATGTCGTTGAATAGGTATTAGAACAAAGTTTTTAAAAATGTACACTGTTAATTTTTTGAAATAATTTTTAACGGTGTAACATAAGAAAAAAATGGTGTAATTGAAAAAAAGATGGCATAGCCTTTTTTTTTTTTTTTTTTTAAACTAAATTGAAGCTTATTTTATATCTAACAACTTGTGAAAGTTTAGGACTAGCATCGTTTTTTGTTTTAGAGATAAAATTCGTTGTGCATATGACTGTCGGGAATCAGTTTTTTTTGTTCTGAAGGAAAATTATAAAAATGGCGATTTTTAGATTCAGATTTTTTTTTATGTTAAATATCAAATATTTTATTATTAAATGAACTTTTTAAAAAGCAATTTCAGTCAAGTTCAGCAAAATTTTGCGACATTTTGACTCGACCCTTTTTAATTTGATTTATTTTTAGTTTATAGATAGCCTTTGATAAATGAAAAATACGGCTTCAAGTAGAATTTTTTTAAATATAGACCAGACCCCTGGTCGAAAAAAAAATTCTAAGAGAACTTGTATTTTTTATTTATCAAAGACTATCTATAAACAAAAAATAATCAAAATTAAAAGGGGTCAAGTCAAAACGATGTTGAATCTTCGTGAAATTGCTCATATTAAAAATATATAATACATTTTGCTGTTTTTCATGAGTGAAAATTTATTCACGTAAACGTAAAATGCTTTCATCTCGCGTAGGAAATGCAATTTTTTAACGATACTAAATATAAACCATATTTATAGTAAATTATTAAATTGGAAATCGACAACCAACATTCAAAATTTATATTATATTTTATTATTGTTGCCATTGATTAAAAAACTTCATAAAATTACATAAAAATATCATAGCTACAACAATTTGATATTTAGCGAAAATGATTTTATACTACATAGTGGAAAAATAATTACAAATCACAAGAGATTAACAGGCTGATTCTGACATACCCTCACAGATGTAAATATAGTCATAGCAAAGACTTTTCTCTTAGCTAAGACTAAAACCTCTTAAATGCGATTCTGTATGTAGTCACAACTGTGAGATGTCAAAAAAAAACCTCTTAACGTAAGACCATCAAACATGGTCATCTTAAGCATCATAACTTAAAGTTTCATATTTTTTATTTGAAATCTTGTATGAAAAATTATATTAATAAAGGATAAAATATTAATTATGAATTATTTATGTAATTATTATAAAATTTATAGTAATTATCTATATTTTATTTTAGTTTGAATCAAAAATATAAAACAAAATATATATTGATATATATTGATTTTAAATAAAATGGCGATTGAAAATTTCATATTTGCAATATCAAACTTTTACGTCTCATGTTGTTTATGTAAATTTTGCAAATTTTATATACAGTTTAAGGAAAAACAATAATTCTTTTCTAACAAATTTATTGCAAAATAATTAATATATGGTATAATTTTATATTAATTGTATATAAATTATTATAAAATAAAATACACTTTTGATTATTGAAAATGGCGTTTGGTATTTTTACAAACAAAAATTATTGATACCTTAAAAAATTTTATAAAACATAAACTTGATTTTTATAAAAAATTATTATATAATATACCATAATTCTTAATAATAATTTATATGGTATTTTAATTTGTATTTAAATTATTTAAAAAGAAAATATGACATTTTATAATACTTTTGTTTATAAAAATAGCCGTTTGAAAGATCTCCAAAATATATTTGTAGAGTTATTATGAGGTTTTTTATGACAACGTTCTCAGAATCGCAATTAAGATATTCCTCTTAAAAAAATTGTCATAACAGAAATAATCATAGCTAAGACCTCTTAACTCAGAATCAGCCTGCTAGCCTGCATGAAAATAGAATTTTCATATGCTATCGTAGAAAAAAAATTTAATTTGTGAAATAGAATTCACATTTGTAATTTGAGGAGTGAAAAAAGCGTTGGAATAAACTAAAATTGTAACTGGTAATAAATATAAAGAAATTTACGGACCATTAAATTTTTTCTGCGAACCAATAATGGTCCGTGGACCAAAAGTTGAGAAACACTGTTGGTGGGTAATAAATTTTCTGAAATTAATTTTTATTGTTTTTGATTCATTAAAATGAACCAGCATGCTGTTTTGAACAAATTCTGCCGCCGTAAAAATATGAAAGCTACTTTACTGCTGCCGTAAAAAAATGAATAAAATGGCGTTGCCTTACAGCCGCTTTGATTATACGCCAAAAGTCTTTAACCTTCTTCCTAGCGGCGGTAAAGTTAAATTTTACAGCCCTTCGCAGAAAAACGAAATTTTGTGTTTTGAAATGCCATTTTGATTTTCATCTTATTATTTAAACGTGTTTTTGATTTGATTATTAAATTGTTTTGTTTAAAATGAATATTGATGATGCGAAGCGATGATGATAGAACATATCAAAGCATATAGATGTCTTGAATACACAGCATATCTATCACAAAGGGTTTGTTAATAGTTCATTCTTGATATCCATAACTCTCTAATAATTTAATTTATTTGTAGTAAAAACCATTTTAGTTTTTGTAAATGATAGCAGCGGGGACTGTCAGTAATTTTCTAGTATTTGTCAAAAACTAAGAATCCCAAATTTATTACCAAATTACGATGTAGCTCATAAACTATGGCCGATAGTATGACACCTCGCTCGAGCAGTAGCTAGATTCTGGTTGTATGGAATTATTTCGTGGAATGAGATTTCGTACTAAATGAGATTTTTGCATTCCGGTTCAGTGGAATGAGAAAATAAATTCCGTGTTTGTGGGATGAACTGTCAAATTATCTCGTCAACGAATTTAATGATGGAATGATATTATATGCTTTGAAATTTGATATAGACGCACAAAAATGTAGAAAAAAAGTAACTGTAAATGTGACTTGTACAGAGTACTATCATTTGCAAAACTATCGGGTTAATGGTGAACGGTTTTTAGTTATATCAACATTTAACTAAAAACTATTAATATCTCAACATATTTAAAATAAAATTTTACCTATAGCATAAAAGCGAATTTATTAATATTCTCAAGAAACAGGCAGTCCATTTATTTTTTGGCGTTTATCCATATATACTGAGACTTCATCTACAAAAAATTTTGCAAAATGTTTAGGAAATCTAAATAATTCTCGAAATCTGGCGTCGGGAATAGTAAACGGATCACTGCAATCAAGAAGTTCACGTCGACGTCTTAAGAGATCTAATTTTTCCTGTTTTCGTCTTGTAATTATGAGACGACTTCTTAAGGACATGTCCATTTTTAGAATGTTATGAAATACACTATTTATTTAATTTTAAATGATAATTATATAATTAAATTCTATAGCACAACAGAAAATACTTGTAAACGAAAGAAAAACAAATAAAAACAAGTAAATAAACTGATAGATGAATTCCATTTTCAAAAATTTGTACTAGCTTAGAACTTGTACTAAAAACGATATCTCGAAAAGAGAACGAGAATTAGTGGAATGGAATATTTAGTGAGAAATCAAAATTCGAGCAAAATAATAATTCCATTCCACTTCATTTTTTCTCACAGAACCAGAATCGAGGTACTGCAGCCAAATTCTGTAACTGTGAAGCGGTGAAGTGATAAAAATTTCTTCGTTTCTTTTCATTAAAAAACTTATCACTTCACCGCTTCACAATTACAGAATTTGGCTGCTGGTCTAAATGTTTTTTAAAGCTACATATTACCACTCATAGATGCTCAAGCTAGAGAAAATTATGAAATTTGGACTGCTTTTTAGGCTTGTGGCGGCCAAGCGTTCATAGTGACGGCACCTTTTGATCCTTCAATGTCGGCTTTTCCTATCATTGAGAAGCAAAATTCACCAAGCTTTGGATTGTTCACCACTGCAAGGGAACGTAAGATTGGTTTAATCTTTAGACCGTAGAGAAGTTAGTTTTTCTCAAACAATTAAGAAAATAGAGGAAATGAAACTACTGTATATGGGTAATTCTTTTATAAACCGAACACCTTTCTGACCGACCCATTTTTGATTTGGCTGAAATTTTTTTTAGGGGTTTTCTATCGAAAAAAAAGATATACGTGTTCGAGGATTTTTTTTTTTTTTTTTTTTTTTTGGAAAATAGAGCTGTTCTAAATTTCGAGAATTTCGTGATTTTCGGCTTGAAGACTTATTTTCAAAAATTCATAACTTCGGTTTTGTAGAAGATAGAAGGCTTTTCTTTTCTTTATTTGAAAGTTAAAAGATGGAATTTTTTAAAAATAAATATTTACAACTAAAGTTATTAACAAATTCCTATTGTTATAAACAAATAAAATGTTAAAATTAAATTTTAACCATTGCCCCACCCATGAAATTAGTTTTCAATATTATCATCGTATTCATCGTTCAATTTTCTATAAAAAAAGGATTTTTTTTTAATGGAGAAATGATATTTACTGTTAGAAATAAATTAATTTATCGAGCGCGGGACGACAAAAAATTCCATATATGGGTCATTCTTTTACATACCGAACAAAATAGGACAAAATATGACTAAGACATTTTTGATTCAGCTGAAAATTTTTTTGAGGGTTCTATATAAACATTACGATATACTTGTTTTCGGATTTTTTTTTTATTTTGTTTTTTAGGGGAAATAGAGCGGTTCTAAATTCCGAGAATTTTGTGATTTTTGGCTTGAAGACTTGTTTTCAAAGATTTATAACTTCGGTTCTGGTAGAGATAGACACTTTTTGTTTGTTTTATTTTAAAGAATAGAGATGCAATTTAAAAAAAAAATTATTAATTATAAAAATTATTAACAAATACCTATTGTTATAAACAAATAAAATTTTAAAATCAGTTTTTAGTAATTATATAAAAAAAATAAAGAGTGTTTAATGTAATCATCATGTTCTACGTTCAATTTTCAATAAGAAACGTATATTTAATTAATGAAAAAATGAGTTTTACTGTTACAAATAAGTTAATTTTTCCAGCGCCGGACGACAAAAATTTATAAAATTTGTTATCGTATCGCGCTCGATAAATTAGTTCATTTCTAACAATAAAACTCATTTCACTACTAATTAAATATACGTTTCTTATTGAAAATTGAACGTAGAACACGATGATTACATTAAACACTCTTTATTTTTTTTATATAATTACTAAAAACTGATTTTAAAATTTTATTTGTTTATAACAATAGGTATTTGTTAATAATTTTTATAATTAATAATTTTTTTTTTAAATTGCATCTCTATTCTTTAAAATAAAACAAACAAAAACTGTCTATCTCTACCAGAACCGAAGTTATAAATCTTTGAAAACAAGGCTTCAAGCCAAAAATCACAAAATTCTCGGAATTTAGAACCACTCTATTTCGCCTAAAAAACAAAAAAACCAAAAAATCCGAAATTAAGTATATCGTAATGTTTATATAGAACCCTCAAAAAAATTTTCAGCTGAATCAAAAATGTCTTAGTCACATTTTGTCCTATTTTGTTCGGTATGTAAAAGAATGACCCATATATGGAACTTTTTGTCGTCCCGCGCTCGATAAATTAATTTATTTCTAACAGTAAATATCATTTCTCCATTAAAAAAAAATATTTTTTTTATAGAAAATTGAACGATAAATACGATGATAATATTAAAAACTAATTTCATGGGTGGGGCAATGGTTAAAATTTAATTTTAACATTTTATTTGTTTATAACAATAGGAATTTGTTAATAACTTTAGTTGAAAATATTTATTTTTAAAAAATTCCATCTTTTACCTTTCAAATAAAGAAAAAAACAACCTTTTATCTTCTATAAAACCGAAGTTATGAATTTTTGAAAATAAGTCTTCAAGCATGGTATAACGAATATAAGGTATTCTTGACAGCTAATCGAAAATTTTGTGTGACGTCATCCGGCGTAAATATAAAGAAACAAAAAATGTTTTAATTTGAAAATTAGAGAAAACATAATTTTTACGTTATGGTTTTCCTTATTTTTTTCATTAACAATTTGTTTATTAAGTTTTCTAACTCTAAAGAACATTTTACAGGGTAGGAAATTCGACGTCCACACCGTGCTACAGGGGTAATGCAGACATAATTAGGTTGGTGTATCGGAGACAAGCAGAGGAAAACTGCTTAGTCTATTACGCTACATCACGGCGAATTGGCGCCTTAAAACTTCTTATAACCTTAACATCATAACAGAACCATTAACGAAAATTTGGGTTGGGACTGAGGTTAATACCATCACTCCGAAAAAAAAGCTTTGTTAAATTTGATAGCCAAAAAAAGAATACCAGACACTAACAAAACAACAGAAGTTTTACCTGGACGTGAGAAAGAACCAAACTACCGAATCGGAACGTGAAACGCGTGCTGCCTGATCGCTCATGATGCTTTAACAAGCCTAGAAACAGAGGCTGAGAGGCATAAGATGGATATCATTTCTCTGCAAGAAATTAGACATCCAATAATCGGAAAACAAAACTCGAATAGTCACCCTTTATGCAGTAGTGGTCATTCTTCTCGAAATGAATTTAGTACTGATTTCCTTGTTGGTGCGCGCATACAAGAAGCCGTGTTGAAATTCATCCTGGTCAATGAGAGGATTTGCTACTTAGGGGTACGCGGTACATAAAACAATATTTCTCTTATTGCCTTGCATGCACCTACTGAAGCTAAGACCGTCAATATTTTCCACATAGCACTGGAGGAGGTTATGAAATCAACACCAACAATGATAATGGTGAGAGAATGACTGAGTTTGCATTATCAAATAATTTGAGAATTGCCAGTACTTTCTTTTCGCATCGATCGATTCATAAGCAGACTTATGTTTTTAAACCGAATGGAAACTTTTGAAGCCAAATTGATCAAGTACTAGCAATAGCACGTTTCTTTTCGAGCGATTTGGATGTGCGTTCCTTAAGATGTCCAAATATTGGAAGTAACCACTTCTTTCTTAGAGCAGATAAGGTTCCACTTTCAACGATCAATTCAACGATCTTTTACTCATTAGAGTATTTAAAAGTTTGTCTTTTAAAGTCCAATCATTTTCAGTGAAGTGTAAGGAACAAACTATCTTATAATAAATACGAACATTTTCTTTTTCCACATGATTCTATCCACTACAAATTGATTTATTTTTCTGGAAATTAAAAAAACCTTATGTTTTGAGTATGATTTTTCACATTTGTTGTAAACTTTTGCAGGTTTTAACGTAGTTCCGCATTTAAATTTGTATATGTTTTAATAGTAAAACAAATACTAAAGTTCATTAATTAATGAATGAATTAATTTAAATCATTTCATAAACTAATAAATTAACTTATAAATCATACTAAATATATTTTTAATTTGAAAACAATAGCTTTTCTCATTGATAATAACAACAAACGTAATATATAAAACTCCGAATGACGTCATTCAAAATCAAAATGGCATCGCTGTCACTCTAGTGAGAATACCTTATTTTCATTTTACCATGGTCTTCAAGCCGAAAATCACGAAATTCTCGAAATTTAGAACAGCTCTATTTTCCAAAAAAAAAAAAAAAAAAAAAATCCTCGAACACGTATATCTTTTTTTTCGATAGAAAACCCCTAAAAAAAATTTCAGCCAAATCAAAAATGGGTCGGTCAGATTTTGTCCAAATCTGTTCGGTTTATAAAAGAATTACCCATATATAGTATATACACAAAAATATTTGAAGTAGTTTTTCTCTCTTCTCCTCTCTTATTTTCTCTCATTCGTCGGTTTTCTACTGCCAAAAAAAGTTTGGTTATAATTTGGTTTTAATAAAATTGTTTTATTATTTATCGTGGTGATATTTTGTCGAATTTATAATAAATATAAAAAAATCTAGTTTTTTTATTATAATTTAAAAATAATTTTAAAGAAAAATTAAATATATTGAATAAAACATTAAATATGAAGTGTGTCATAATGATGTGTAAAAATGTCCGAAAACCAGGATGGGGTTTCTTATCACAGGTAACTAATATTGATATTATAATTTATTTATCGATTAATAAGTTTTAAGTTTTTTAAATATTATCGAGAAAAACATATAATCTAAAATCAATGTAAACAATAATAAAATGCGTAGTGTTTTTACTGTCAAATCTTTTTATGTTGTTTTTGTAATGGCGTCTCTTTTTTTTATATTAATTTTGGGAGCAAAAATACGCTTAAATTTGGAATTCAATGCAATAATAGAAATATTTACGGCGCCTCTACTAAACGCATGTGTGTTAGTAACAACTTATTGGTGTGCAAAAAGTACTTCAAATTTTAACATCAATTTCATTTCCTCTATAGAGTTTATTCCCGAAAACGTTTTGACAGATCAAACCAGCTGTTTTAATTTGTGCATGTAAAATAATCAAAATTGATTGATTTTCCTTGCAAATTTGGTTATTTTGATTGCAATTAAAAGTGTTTTAAGAGTGAATTTTTGAAAACAATAATCAATTAAATTGTTAATTGTGTTGTGCTCTTAAGTTTTTAATGAATTAAGGATACTGAAATAATTAAAATCGCATTAAAATATGGAAATTAAATCAACAATCAGGTGGTTTTTTTTATTAATTAGTTAGACATGTTTAGCACACTAAATATGAAATATTCATTATTCAGACTCTTTGAATATCCGAAGGTACCATGTCAACTATAAAGGAAGGAGATGAGGAAAATGGAAGGAAGGAGGATATAGGGACAACTATACTAATTGTTTTAAATGATGATGTACATTCTCTTAAAATGATTGAGGGGAAAATTCATCGGGAAATACAAAGGAAAGCATTGAGTTCCACAATTTGGCCACTCTATTAAAATAGTCGTTCTGGAAGGACACAGTTCTACAACGAGGTATTTGTACAACAAATGGATGAGATGACTCGGCAGCTCTTGTTTGTCGATTATACTGCGCACATGGTGGAAGGATGTTTTGAATTTCTTTAGAGGAGAATTCGCGAAAGTTATATTTATAGTATATTGACAATTCAGCCACATTTCTTCTGTGCTGGAGCCGATCAAGCTGGTCCGTTAGTTCGGTATTACCAATCAACCGTATTGCTTTTCTCTGTACAGAGTCTAGACATTTTATTGTTGACTGACAAGCACCTCCCCAAACATGACAGCAGTATTCCAAACATGGGCGAATAAAGGACTTGAAGATTAGCAAAATTTGGTCGGGATTGAAATATTTTTTACATCGACTCAAGAATCCTAATTTTTGCATAGCCGATTTAGCGAGGTTGAACACATGTTTATTCCATTTCAGGTTATTTTGAATATCCACTCCAAGAAGTCTAACTGATTCAACCTCACGCAGTTCCTCATGGTTTATCTTAATAGGGAAATTTTTATGTCGCTCTATTCTTGAAAGACGGCAAAGTTTGGTTTTGGTTGGATTAAATGAAACAAGATTACGATCACCCCAATCCATTATACGATCCAGGTCTTTGTTGATAGAATCAATTAGCAGCTATCTATCAGTGGTAACTGCAGTATGAGATCGAAATTTGGGAGATGCATGTGATGCATGCAATGTGCTGTCATCAGCAAAACTATGTATTGGGTGCACTGTGGAAATAAGGTATATTATTATTATGATTATTATTCATTTATTTCGGTTTATTTACAAAAAAATTTTACAAAACCTATTTTTGATTGTATATGTTTGATACTGTTAGATTTTGTAAAAAAATTTTGTAAATAAACCGAAATAAATGAATAATAATCATAATAATAATACCATACTTAATTTCCATATTTTAATGCGATTTTAATTATTTCAGTATCCCTAATGCATTAAAAACTTAAGAGCACAACACAACTAACAATTTAATTAATTATTGTTTTCAAAAATTCACTTTTAAAACACTTTTAATTGCAATTTAAAGAAAAATCTCTATTCTCTTAATTCTTTGGTTTTACCCTACTGATAAAAATTTGTTGCGATAGTATTCCTGCGTAGTACGAGAGGAACCGCAGATACTGTCACTTGTTCGAGAGATATGATATGAAGATATGAAGCATCGATCGTACACCCTAAGGTCGTATCCAAGCTGTTCTGCAAAAATTGAAATGGGGTTTTAACAATCTGTTAAGCAGATACCATATTCTAAAATAGTAGTTTACTTATTATTCGATACTTTTGGTTTAATTTATGCCAATGTGTATATTTTGTTTAAGACTGTTATGTTCTATTTGATTGTTCATAGTTTTGCGAAAGATCAAAATAATACAAATATTTTAAACATTTTAATATATTAAACATTTGACTTATATAAATTATGATCTTGTGACTTATATGTAATTTTTTATCATTGGATACGTTTTACCCGAGGTTGAGATAATTACGAAGACAATAGGCGTTTAATTTGCTATTATTTAGAATCGGAATTGGAGAGTCCGAAAAAGTGAATCGTAGCCGTAATAAAATTAAACGCATAAAACACATTGAGTTTTCTGTCATTGGTTCAATTCACATCATTGGTTTAATTTAAAAAATAATAAACTTTATTTTCATTAATATTTTGACCTTCTATTCGGTTTTGTGTTTTTTTTTTGTTGGATGCTATAAAACACTATTTTTTTGGTTATTTCTTAGCAGAACAAAATCTAGTCAATTTTTTCGTCTACCAGTTTCTGTAATCTTTATTTTTTCTATAAATAATCATCAAACAAAATTCAACATTTGACACAAAAAAACTTGCTTATTTTTTCAATTATTTTTTAGTTTTTTAATTAATATGTAATCGAAACAAAAAATATAAAGGAAACCGAATTAACGAAAACAAAAATATATACTTGGAACTCTATACGTCATCTTACAGTATTTTATAATTTTCACAAATGGAATTACGTCCATGAATAAATAAAAAATATACAATTATTTAAAGTTATAACTAGATACATATAATTAATTTTTTTAAAGTAACAATTATTATATTAATACCAAAAAACTTACTTGAAGATTTTATTGTAAATCCAATTTTAAATGTCGAATTAGTTATATACGCGATAATATTAAAAATATTTTAACTTTTTCTTATTAAAATCAAACACCAACTAATCTATTTGCATAGTTAACATTTGAGTCCAGAATTTAAAAATGTATTGGTTTATTTTATTCACGTAAATAAAAACATGCCATAAAATAAGACAATGTAAGTTCACGAAGAAAATTGTCCGTCTGTCTGATTTAAGAATTTTGATATTGATAACATAAAAACATTCTTTTTTGACCATTTTCACCAATAATAGTATTTACATAACTCGAGAAAAATTCAATTTTGTGAAATCTCAAACGTAAATTGTTGAATAAATTTTCATGCAATGCATTAAAAATTAAACAACATATACCATCGTAAGAGATAATCATTCATTATTTTCTTTTAAACTCAGTTTTTTTAATAAAAAACTTGGATAATAAACGAATAGTAAAATGATTAAACGAATTACGAAATATGATGATCAAATAATTACGTTGTAACTTGTAATTATAATGACGAATACATTAATATAATAGATACCAAATAAGCAATTAAATGCATATTTTCAGAAACGTTAAACCATATAAATCATTTGCGATAATATAAACAATTCTTTGTTGGAACAGTTGGAAATATTAAAATATCCGTTGAATAATTGTTTCTCAATTCATAGTAAAATATTTGCACGTGCAATATTATATGAAACAAACGTTTTTAAATAACTAAAACCACTAGTTTTTTAAGAACTATCAGTCCCAGCAGAATATATCTAAGGGGACATAGCCCAATTTGATTGTCGAAGCCAAAAACTACATTAAAGATTGTTTTGGATTGTAGAATGATGTAAAAAAACTGATTGATGTCCTTTTAAAATTGTTTGACAAAAAAGAAAATCATCGGAATTAATGATGTGAACTCATGCTCTGCTGCTTTTATCCAGAAATTCATTACGCGTCGCTTGTACACAAAAAATATATATTGCCCAAAATCAGATAAAGTGGTTCATTTTGTATATAATTCTCATATATGAGTTATGCTCGGTTGCTTGAACATTTGCAAAAGGAGAATCAGTTTAATCGAAATAAGGAAACATCTCTCAAACATTTATCATGTCGTTTTTTAACATATATAAACAAATATTTAACTAAATAACAATATAAGAAAACTCATTTGGATCTATATGCTTGATTGATCCAATCGCGCTCAAAAAACGCAAAAATCGTTAAATGGAGAATTAAAAAAGTTATCGGAGATTTGAGGTGCGTTCGATTTGACTGAAACAACTGAAAAAAAAAACGAAAATTGCATTTAATTTCTCAGTTGCTTCAGTGAAATCGAACACAGCTTTGAATGTTCAAGAAACTGGGCATTAGTCTCACAAATATTGTGATTGTTAGTCTCATATATACCAACGATTCAATGCTATTTTCCAATACCATTTCAATACCATGATAGATGATTCGGCGGTCTTGTAGTATTTTCAACCAATTTCAATTATTTACAATTCATATAGACCTTTATTCCGAAAATTTAATGAAAACTCATCGGCTAAAATTAGCCGATCTGTATTTAGAAAACTGAAAATAATTCTTGAAAATCAAGTTTGTTTTGTGTTGTGTAACTATATAGTTACATTATTATTGTGATATAATATAATACATAATTACTGATTTCCTATTCTCGATACTAAAGGCTATATATACATACAGCCTCTTATCACATAATTTTCATTGTAAAAAAATTGGTCACCTTAATGAAAACCTTTTGCCCTACCTAGGTAGGTCCCACAACAACATGCGTTCTGAGGTGTTGATGGAGACAAATCTTTTTTTTTATTTATTTATTTATTTATTTATTAAATTAAAAATTATATATACATAAGGCCTAGCCTTTTTTGGTGTACATATATGTAGAAATTATTATAAAGAACAATTTGATCAAATTTACATAGTATAATACTAATTCATTTAAAGTAAGCTTACTATAGTTCAATTAACTTAATTAAAAAAAAAAAAATTTATTTTATATGGGATTCACTTACATATAAACAACAAAGACATCATTAAACGTTCAAAATTTTTTTTTTTTTTTTTTTTTTATAACTATATCCCTTCCATGCAACAAAGAACATCAAAGCACTTATCCTTAAATTGTTTCAACGATGTAGCAGCCCGTATATCTGGAGAGAGTTTATTGAAAAGAGACAACCCATAAACAAAAAATGATTTATTTTTTG
Source organism: Diogma glabrata (assembly GCA_963693315.1). Classification (NCBI taxonomy): domain Eukaryota; kingdom Metazoa; phylum Arthropoda; class Insecta; order Diptera; family Cylindrotomidae; genus Diogma; species Diogma glabrata. Next base: position 351,586,926 of record OY856187.1, read on the forward strand.
TAGTGGTACGGTTTATAGGTAGTGTAACATGGTTTAGCCTTGAACTTCTTCGATGCCTAAGATTTAACTTATCATATAAATAATTAGGGGTTTTGGTGGTAATTAACTTATATATTGATACACATAGAAGGTAATTTAAATAGCACTTCAAAGAACAACCAAGAAGAGATGTTTTAAAGCGTGAAAGAGAACAAAAACGAGACAAATGGAAGACATATCGAATGCAAGCGTTGAAAGCCCTATGTAACTTGCAAAAACCTCCTGCGCTAAGGTTACCAAGAAGTGATGAACAATAGGTAAATTGTGGCAGTATTAGTGATTTAAACAATTTTTTCCTAAGACTAATCGTTGTGAAAGATGAAGACGGCCATAGACTCTGTAGACAAGAATAAACTTTAGAACAAATTGAGGAGACTTGCACGTTCCAATTTAATTGTGAGTCAAAAATTACACCCAGATTCCGTGAAGATTCAGAAAACGGAATCAATTTATTACCCAGTCGAATAGATGGAGCATGTGTTCTGTGGTAGTGATTATTTGTTATACTAAATAGTATAGATACAGTTTTACAAGCGTTTAGAGCTAAATCATTGCGATACGCCCACTCTAATATGCTTTCCAAATCCTGGTTAATTTTAGAGACAATACTCGGTATATTATTCGCTAGTCCGTCTGCGTAAATTTGAACATCATCAGCATATCATCAACATATTTAATTGTAAAGAGTGGATAATAAAACCTATTTTACACGAGGAGAATGAACGTGCGAGTTGAGCAGGCGGAGTTACTCTAATACGGCTACTGGCATCGTATGACAGTAACCGGCAGGCGAGTTACTACAACATATTTGTTTTGATTTTCCACTCGTATTTCCCCTTCATCGTATTGTATTCGATTTCGACAATAAATTATTTTATTTTTTTAACTAACAAATGTTATGAAACACCAAATATTAGCTGACTTCGGTTATTTATCTGTCAAATTTTTTTAAAAAGAAATACGACGAAAAACCAACTAACACAATAGTGTGAACAGTACAGCTACTGTCCAATTTTTTGAGACTAGTGAACAGGCGAGTTACTGTCTACTGGAACGCCAGCAGCTCGCATCGTGTAAACTAGGCTTATAAGAAGGACGAAAAAATTTAAGAAAAAAGTACAACGTAAATATATTTAGATAATATTGTTACGTTTTTCTTAACCTCCTTCGAATTGGCCTTACTCACAATTCGATAAACGCAATCCCCAATCTCTTCCTGAGTTCGATCACTGATTAGTAAGCACAAACACCAGGTTTTATTAAGTATTCAACACCTTAATTGTTTCACAACAACAGGAAAACAATACAGCAAACAATATTCTTGACTAGAATATTCTTTCAACAGCTTCCGAACTCCAACGGTTTATTGTAGAAATTTCCAGTTCACACGTTGAAAATAATACACAAAATATTTCTACTCAATAACACTTGTAACTTTATTACACTTATAACTTTACACAAAAACTAATTTAAAGATCACTTTTATAATTTTAACTTCACTATCGCAGGTTTAAAATAAAACTAATTCTACATTTAATTTCGCTTTACTGTCGCAGGTCTAAAATAAAACTAATTCAAAACTACAAGAGGTAATTTTCTTATATACCTTCTGCAATACTTCTAGATAATTCGACATCACTTTCCAGAAACCTTGAGAAAATATTAGAATATTCGATTATATTACGTTATGTTGATTTGATTCATAAAATCGTTTATGTTGACCCTATTTCTAAGAAGAGACAACAACAACAATATTCATTTCATTAATTTGTTTGTTGTGTTTTGTTGATTTTATTTTCCTGGAAGTGACCCTAATCGTCTAGATTTTTCTGAATCGTAACAATATATTCTAAAATAAAAGTGTCCGTCGTGTTTTGTTCAATTTTCGAATGAAATTTTTTGCAATCAAGGGACTTTTGCAGAGAAAGAAAGAAATTTTGTAAACAAAAAAATCGAATCGAAAAAAACGATATATTTTCGACACTAAACCGAAACATAGTTTTTCTATGTGACAAATAGAATTGCAATAATCGTATGACGTATATTCATTTCGTGTTTAGAATCCAAACAATTTATAGTTAATCTTGTTGACGCCATTTTAAAAGTGTATTGTGAATTAAAAAAAAATAATCTTGTGTTTAAATTAAATTAATGATGTTTAAATTGTTTAAAATAAATTTATGACTCTAATATTAGGTAACTGCTTCATTTTCTCTTTTTTCTGTAAATTTAAAACCAAATAAAATTTATACATTTATAGACAGGGCAGAAAAAAAATCCCCGACTTTTAAAACCACTGAACAGGTCCACATAATAAAAAAGTGGTTTCTTTACACAAAAGATGAATTCAACAAAATTCAAAATAAAAACAAGATACATTGAAATTGGATACAAAGGCAAATAACTATAAGTTTAATTTCTAGCGTAGATATTTAAGTTTACTTTAATTCATTTACTTTAAGTTTTGATTTTCACTTACTTTAAACTTTAAGTTTCATTTACTTTAATTTTTTTTCAAATGTACAACCTTAGTATTAATAAAATTTTAATAATAATATTTATAAAATTATTAATTTGTTTTGATAACACTAGAACCCAGAACTGAATATATTTCCAGTTACATAAAAATATCGAAAACGATAGAAAAATTGAGAATCGAAATAGAATCGCAAATTCCATAACTAATTGAAATCGGAAAACATGATTCTTAAATGTATCGTAAAATATGGAGTGTTTCCGATACATACTACCACATACAAAATGTATCGCCAAAAGTCTAATTATCATATGTCAGTTGATTCAAAATTGTATCGGTTTAGCATCGCGAAAACGATTCGTAAACGATGTTTTATATGAACAAGTTTCATCATTTACGAATCTTTTTTGAATCGAAATGTTTACAGGGAGTCAGATGACGCCAATTTCGTGCAATATGGTGGATGCATCAAAACTTTTCAACTCAGTTGGGCCATGTCTTGGTTGGTCATCAAAGATGTGTGTGATCTCTGGCATTGCCATGTCGGAACGCAACAATATTTCACGTTGAACAATTGTGTCCTTTAGGTTCAAAAACGATCTATTCCACTTTTTGAAATTTTTGAGTTATTGATTGATTTCGTTTCTTTCCATTAAACTGCAAGTATACGTAAAGCAAAAATTCAAAAATACGTATCTATTTCTGCGAAAATTGGGTACCAAATTTCAGTTACGTTTCAAAAGCAATCTATTCCATCATAACTTTTTAAACAAAAGAAAGCTATTCCATTTTATTTTGCAATCAAAAACAATCTATTCCAATAAGAATCTGTCGTTAAAAAACAAAACATGCCTATTCCAAAACATGCGTTTGGCGCCAAAATCCTTTTTTTTCATAATAATCGTATGCAAAAATCAATCGATCGTGATATTTGTTTGAAAGTGGTTGATTTTTTGTAAGCTACATCAATTTTTATATTATCTAGTAAGTAAGTAGTAATTATTTTATAATACATAAAATGGATTTTTAATTTAATTTAATTTTAATTATGAATATTGTTTAGAAAATGGATTTAATTGAATCGCCCGTTATCAGCGAACAGCCGCGTAAAAAAAAATAAACATTCTTAGTCATAAACGATTCATTCAGCCATTGCCAAAAGTTCCGGATCAAGCCGCATATAACAGCCGCCAATTGTGTATGTATTTGTTTGGCATGGTTGTGGGAACTGGTCATTCTGCTCTCACAACAGACAACGTCTTTCTGTATTACTGGATAGAGAATGTTCACACCAAGGGCTCCAATGAAATAGCTTCGGCCGTTTACCATCGACTTTGCCACATGAATCTAAACAATATAGACACAGTTCGCTTAGTGTCCGACGGATGTGGTGGCCAGAATAAAAATTCTATTATGGTGGGAATGTGCGAATACTTTTTATCACAGGTTGCACCACGAAATTTCAAAAAAATAGAGTTGGTTTTCCCGATTCCCGGACATTCGTCCCGGACATTTCCCGGACAGATATGTAAGAAATCAATATTTTGTTTTATTGTATTATCTAAAATCAATCAACGTGGTAAAAAATTCTTGGTTTAAAAATTCGAAAAGCCAGCGATTTGGCAGAAAACCAAAGGATCAATCAAAATGTTAGTTTCAAAACATACCTTTTCCGGCAGCAATGTGTTTCAAAACGAACCTATTCCATCGTGTAAAGTTCAAAACGTGTCTATTCCAAAATTGTTTCTAAAATACCAGCTTAACTTTACTACCTACATTGTTTTACACTTCAAACAAATTAATTAAAAATACCTAAAGAAATGAATTAAACAATAAAATCACCGTTTTTGTAAATAATTTTTAAAAAAAAAGTTTTTTTCATTTATCTCGAAAACTTGTTAAGTGGAATAGATCGTTTTTGAACCTAAGGGACACAATTGCAATAGCAAAAAAAAAATATCAATTGAATAAGATATATAGATGAGTGAGTCGTTTTAAAAAAAATGTCTGAATACTGCATAGATTTTTTTTTAATAAAAAGTGTTGTGTACAGTGTAATAGGAATTACAATATGTGTCACACAACACATAGGTACCCTTTAAGACCTATGTCCTACAATAACATGCGTTCTGAGGTATTGGTGAACGCTTTTTTCAAAAATTTGTGGGTTGAAAGCACTCGAGACTATTGATTCGGGCAAAGCATTTCATTTGTACGGTGTACGGACAAACTATTCCCTTTGCATTTTGTCACTATGACAGTGAGTGATCCAACAGTTTGACTGTTTGTACAAACCGATTGTCGAGTAAAACGGGAAAAAGAACAAGTTTGAGGCATGATGTATCAGATTTGGTCCGAGCATAGCTGGTGACGATCTTTATAAAAAACAAGAAGATCAGCACTAACGTGCGACGATGTTGTAGGGAATCAAGGTTTGATGTTAAATGTCTATCACCAACAACTCCATACTTGTCACTTGACAACAATACTCCATACATGGACTTAAATGTGGAGTGATTGATACGGATGGAAATATTAAACGGATTAGTTTAAAAAGGTGGACAGGTATAAGAACACTTTTTGAGGAAGGAGAGAACCTACGAAAGAAAGACTGTCCCCCCTAAAGGAGGACGATTGGTCACCTTATGTTTATGTCACAACATATACATACAAAGAATTAAGAGGAAGTGTAATTGATGTTAAAATTTGAAGTAATTTTTGCACACCAATAAATTGTTACTAACACACTTACGTTTTAGTAGAGGCGCCGTAAATATTTCTATTATTTCATTGAATTTCAAATTTAAGTGTATTTTTACCCCCAAAATTAATATAAAAAAAGAGACGCCATTACATAAAAAAGAAAAACGACAAATAGAAAAACGGTTCTATGATAAAATATCACACGAAAAAATCACACACGAAAGAATATCACGTCGAAAATATCACAGCGAAAAAATCACACGCCACGAAAATATCACATAACGAAAATATCACATTTCGAAAATATCACATCCTAAAATCACACGCGAAAAAATATCACATCCTAAAATTACACCCAAAAAATATCAAGTAAAAAATTTTATTGTAAAAAAACACAATGTCCGTATATAAAATAAAATTTTTTGAAATACTCTAACTAAGCTACCAATCTTTCATTTGATATCGTATTTGACTTAGTGAAAAACGTTTTCAACAACTTCACGTTATAGTCCTATCAACTCAACATTAAGTAAAAACTCTTGGATATGTTCACCACAGGAATACATCTGTTGGTGTTAGTCATTGGCGATGCAATAAATATCACAGCCTTCATTTAAAGTCAATTCTACCAATGAAAATCAGATTGTACGAGAGTCGCTTGATCACAACCATAGCGCCAAAAACTATAAGGGCCAAGCTCATAAGCTAGTTAATGAAATGAAGCAAGCAATAGCCAATCCTGGAGCTTCAACTCATCTCACAATTGCAATTGGAATGGATCAAACTTCGGAAGGTGTGCTCTACCCAAAAAAAATTTCACTAACTTGACTGGCTTATAGTACGCCAAAAGTAAAACAAATGAAAATTCTCTAGCCTATCCGAGAGATATTCATATTTTAATATTTGAAAAATATAATATGGTATTATAAGATTCAGGAATTGATGATAATTTTTTTTGCTCATACAACTTCGACAGATTTGTAACTAACGATTGTTGGCTTGCAGATGGAACATTTAAAGTGGTTCCAGAAATATTTTTATTTTTTTTAATGATATGGTTGCGTTGCATAGCCATGTATATTAGCATTATTACCAAATAAGACATGATACTTACTGGAAAATGTTGATGGCAGTTTTAGAATTAATACCTAATGCAAATCCTAGAATAATTATTACAGATTTAGAGATTGCAGCAATGTGTATCATCGATATGAAATTTTTTGGATTCTTAGTTTTGAAGATGTCGCTACAATATGATTATTATATGCAGCAGTATGTTCAGGCAAAGGAATCCATTGAAATAAAGAACAGAATATTAGCAGAAAGGATAACATGTATTTTTACAAATTTCCATCCTGAGAAAGAGAATCAAAATGTTAAGAAAAATTGCTCATAAATGGTATACGAAATCAAAACAATAAAAATACATAATTGTCAAAACACGCAATTAATTTATTTTTAGAATTGCTTTTATACACCGGTTGCTGCGTGTCTGTCTATTACCGTCCTATCTGCTAACTACAAATCTTTTCGATCTAAAATTTGAGATGAATATTGATTAAATAATTTGGGATCCAAAATCAATAAAATAAGATTAATTTCTTTGATAGGGTAATGACGTGAAGTCGTTGAAAACGTTTTTACTAAGTCAAATACGGTATCAAATGAAGGATTGCTATCTCAGAATTCTTTAAAAAAATTTATATTTTATATACGGACAATATGTTTTTTACACTAAAATTTTTTTTACATGATATTTTTTCGGGTGTGATTTTTAGATGTGATATTTTCTCGCGTGTGATTTTTGTATGTTATATTTTTTCGTGTGTCATTTTAGGGTGTGATATTTTCTCGCGTGTGATTTTTGGATGTGATATTTTCGTGATGTGATATTTTTGTGATGTAATATTTTCGTATAGTGTGATTTTTTCGCTGTGATATTTTCGACGTGATATTCTTTCGTGTGTGATTTTGATATTTTATCAGGACACCATATATACAGTAGTTTCATTTCCTTATGGTCCAAATACATGTGCAGAATTCTGCATGCAGCGAAATTAAAACATGTGTTGTTATATGAGAGCAATTACATGAAAATTCTGCAAGATATCTCTAATTCTAATTTCGCTGCACAGAGGCAGTGCTACCACAATCAAAAAAACAAAAACTACTTGAAAACTCAGATAAAAATGGATGATTTTGACATTTTGTTTGAAAATGAATTATTTTTTTTATAACTCAAATAAAAATGAATGGTATTTTTTTGAAAATGAAATTATTTTTGTAATGATTATTTGTTTATAAAGATATTCAAATATTCTAAATAATCCAAATTATAAAATAATTAAAACTAATATTGTTAATAAATAAATTTTTGGGAAAGGATTATCGGAAACAGTGGTTATGTTATTTGAACTTAAATTTTAATTTAGACATAAACGTTTTTACAGGCAACGATTCAATTATTTTTTTCTATTTTTTAATTAAAAAGACAGCTTTCTTTCACTTTCACAACTTTCACTTATAACTATTTCATAATACGTAAGAACACGAACTGTCATTGTTACGAAAATTCTGCACGTCAAATATATAAAAATTCTGCACATCTATTTTAGATGCAGATATGCATGCAGCACTGCGTGCAGACTTTCTGCACATGTATTTGGACCATTAGTCTCTTATAATTCTTTGTATTCATATAACTACTACACTGTACATTGTATTTAAAAAAAAAGTGTAAATGGTTATAGTGTCAAGTCGTAAATTTATGTATTGCCGTATGTCAGGAGAGTATAATATATACAAAACAAATAATGTGACAGCCGAAATCAGCTGATTTATATTAAGAAAACTCAAAATAACTGTTTTATCTTTCAAATTAAGATTGTTTTGTGTTGTTAAAGTTATTTTTACTATAGTAAAATTATTATTATTATTGTAATAAATTTTAATACATAATTAATGATTTCTTATTCTTATTACATACAGCTTTTCGAACGATTTGAAGTTAAAGTGTAAAGCATTATAAACTCAGCAATATTGGGAAATGGGAAGTACGCCAAACAGTGACATAAATTTGACGTTCGTAAATAGTCATATTTGTAATATTCGTTGTTTTATCTTTACAATAAACATTTTAAATCAAAGAAGTAAATATAATTATACAATTTTTTATCAATTTTTAGTAACATTAGGATTTATAGCTTAATTGATGTTTTTGTATATGTAATATCGTGTTAAATTTAACATAACCTAACATAAGAATTACCTAACCTAGAATTATATTAATACATTTCGATGTTATTATAGATTAATTTGGCTATGGCTGCAACTGGGCGTGCAATTCAGAAATTCTTTGTAGGAAATTTACACTGGACTATTGGACATCGTGAACTACGAGAATATTTTAGTGAATTTGGCCGTGTTGTTTCGGCCAATGTTATTTTTGATAAACAAACAGGATTATCCAAAGGATATGGTTTTGTAATATTTAACAATAAAAATAATATTTCGCAAACCTTGGAAAATAAACCAAAGTTAACGTTAGAAGGGTATTCGCTGAACGTTCAAAAGACTTCTTAAAATTACTACAACAATTCATCATTTGTAATTTAAAACTATTAGTGTTAATATTTAGATTATTTTAAATTAAAAGTAGTACTAAAAATGTCAGATTTATCGGACTTCGATGATAATATGGATGAGTTAGAAGATAATTTTTCAAAAGCAACAAAATTATTAGAACAGAATTCAGGTAAAGTTGATGAACAAAATCTCCTGAAATTGTATGGTTTCTATAAGCAAGCTACTGTAGGTTCATGTAACATATCTAAACCAGGATTATTCAATTTACAAGCAAAGGCAAAATGGAATGCATGGAATATATTAGGAGAAATGAATAAAAATATGGCTAAAGAAATGTACGTATCCAGAATAGCCGAGCTTTTACCGGAATTCAATAAAATATCAACAAATAAAAATATAAAATCTCAACAATGGGTTGCTGTTTCGTCCCTTCAAAACGATGAAAATGAAATACCGGAATCCAGTAAGAATATTTTTGATTTTGTAAAAGAATCAAATGTTACAAAATTAAAAGATTTACTCTCATTTGAAAATATTAAAAAAGATATCAATACACTTGATGAAACTGGACTTGGTTTAATTCATTGGGCATCAGATCGAGGAGATGATTTAATATTAGAAATTCTCCTAAAACATGATGCTGATGTAAATTTAAGAGATGTTGAAGGACAGACGTCATTACATTATGCAGCTAGTTGTGGCAATGTGGAATGTATCAAAATTTTATTAAAATATAATGCCGATAAAAATATCAAAGATGAACATGGAATGACTTGTTTTGATGTTGCTATTGAAAATCATATTAAGGAAATGCTTTGTTTTTAATATAAGTTTTTCTGTACTCCTTTTTACTTTAAAATAAAGTTAGGTTTTAGATGTACTGAAATATGGCTTTTTATTCTAATCTATTTAATTTAGATGCGACATTTTTCCAGTCCATAAATATGGTTTTAATATTGATTAATAATAGAATTTATGACAGTAATCCATAAATGATAAAAGTTTAAACTCATAGTAAGTTCGGGTTTGCAAGCAAAAGCAATTGGGAACTTTTTAACATTTGAGTCTACTTTTTCGACATGGTTATTATTTCTGTTCAATAATATAAATAATTTGTTTTATTTTATTTATTGGATGATGCCACAATTCTTGCCCTGTGCCCAGAAAGAATACAGTTAAATTTTGAAGATGACAGTCATCTTTTAGCAAAGAATTAAAAGGAAATAAAACTACTTTTTTTTAATTTTATTTTAACGGCTTAGACTGTGAGATCTACAGTCAGCGTCAAAAAAAAGTGTACAGCAAATAGTTCAACATTTACGGACTAATATATCTTAAAAGAAGAATGGAAAAATAAAATACATTTCATTTTTAAAAAGTGTATTAAGTATTAGTTTATTTTAGCAAAAACAAAAATTCAATTATTTGTTGTTATCCTTGTAATTTTAAAAAAATTGCAAAATGCTCTGATTTTACGCGTCAAAAAAAAGTGTACACTCTCACATTGTTTGATTGTTTTTGTTATAACGGGATTTCCGATTTTTTCAACTAATTTTATTTTGTTTTGTTGCATTGTCGATATCTTCATGTCAAAGATCCGTGCAGTTATTATTATTCCAATAATAATAATTTAATATTATTCAACATGGCCAAAGAAACTACAATACAAACACGTAATTTAGTGGTAAAATTAGCATCTCAAGGCAAATCTCTGAAGGAAGCTAGTATTATCTTCAGAAGTCATAATATTGTGAAAAAAATACTATTCAAATTCAAACATTTGAGAAGTGTAGAAGATCTTCCCCGTTCTGGCAGGCCGCCAATTTTGTCAGTTGTGGACAAGAGAGCGATAGCGCGAAGGGTTAGGACTAATCCCTCTGAAAGTGCAGTCAGAATAGCTGAGAAACTCACAGAAATATTAGGAGCAGGAATAAGTGCCAGTACCGTTTGCCGTGCTCTGCATTAAAATGGGTTAAATGGTAGAACTCCGAGAAAAAATCAGTTAATTCTAAGAAAAACCAAAGAAAGCGTCTCGAATATGCAAAAAAGCCAATTTTTATTTTACAAAATGTCTATTTTACACTCGTCACTGAATAAGCACTTATTCCAAATAGTAATGTCTTCAAATCTCCTAATCCTTCGCGCTATCGCTCTTTTGTCCACAACTGACAAAATTGGCGGCCTGCCAGAACGGGGAAGATCTTCTACACTTCTCAAATGTTTGAATTTGAATAGTATTTTTTTAACAATATTATGACTTCTGAAGATAATACTAGCAATTTCCCTCAGAGATTTGCCTTGAGATGCTAATTTTACCACTAAATTACGTGTTTCTATTGTAGTTTGTTTGGCCATGTTGAATAATATTAAATTATTATTATTGGAATAATAATAACTGCACGGATCTTTGACACGAAGATATCGACAATGCAACAAAACAAAAAAAATTAGTTGAAAAAATCGGAAATCCCGTTATAACAAAAACAATCAAACAATGTGAGAATGTACACTTTTTTTTGACGCGTAAAATCAGAGCATTTTGCAATTTTTTTAAAATTACAAGGATAACAACAAATAATTGAATTTTTGTTTTTGCTAAAATAAACTAATACTTAATACACTTTTTAAAAATGAAATGTATTTTATTTTTCCGTTCTTCTTTTAAGATATATTAGTCCGTAAATGTTGAACTATTTGCTGTACACTTTTTTTTGACGCTGACTGTACATCACCAATATTATAAACATGATAGTGCCCAAGCCCCAAAGTTAGGATGAACAATTTAATATCATATTTCCATGATTGCGTATAGGGCTTAACAAGGCAGTTCCTGAAAATTAGACAGGACTGTGTTATGTTTTTGCGCTAGTTCCCCTTTTTTATTACAGATTTGTAATAAGTAAAACTCAATTTTTTGTTTATTTTCTTTTGGACTGTATTCAACATTCTTTATTATACTAAACTAAATTAAAATGGGCAGTACTGTAATTACAACATAAAAATAAAATGAACTGTCCCGTAATCACAACATACACCCCGCCTTGGAAGGGTTAATCTCTTTCCAACTATACATAAAATGTTGTAAAACAAAAGAAATAGACCGAGAGCCCGTGACGGCCTGACCATCGTTATTTTATAAAAGCTGAAAGTTTTTCTGCGCATACCCCCTACTCAGGTAGGAACGATTAGCGACATATGAAGTTTGAATCATGGTGGCTTTGGCAGGAAGCAGGTAACAAAGGGGCCTCCAAAGTTTCGTGAAAGTATAAAAGCTAATTTTTTTTATATATTCTTCGGGAATATTAAAAGTCGGGAATATTAGAATATATTAGAAGTCACGTCACCCATTGCCAGACACTTAGTATCGTGGTAACCCCCTGACAGACACCCTTAAACTTTAACTAATTGATAATAATAATAATAATATACTGTTATTTATACTAATTGATAATGTACATCGTTGTCCGTCTGGTGTAAGTACATGGGTGCAGCTCATGATTTCTGACTTAATATACGTGCCAGATCCATATGTTTGATGGTAAATAGCACTAATTAGTTTGTAACCAACAATTTTTCCTCTAGAGGTAAGTTGCGCTTCATCTGTTGCATGCGTTTCTTGCCAGAATTACAACGTGATTTTGGTTCATGTTCATAATTGTTTGTATCACAAAACATGATTGTGGCATATGACATTAAAAACATCACAAAAGAATTGGTAATTTTTGAAGCAACTAATCAGCGCACAAATAATTTAGATTATACAATGCACTACCCTGGTTAAACATTCCAATTCAAACCTATTGAATCCTATTAAATCCAATATAATTTCAATAGGATTAAATCGGATTGAATTGGTTTAATAGGAAGACTTCGATCTACCAATTAAAATTCAATCGGAATGAATGGGATTCAACAGGAAAAGAGGTTCTGTAGGATTCTAATGGAAATTTCCAATTAAATTTCAATCGGAAATCAAGAGATTTAATAGGAAAAACGAACTTAGAAAAAAATTAAACAATCTTATGAATTTAACAGAATTTAATTGGAAAAGATTTAATAGGAATGAATAGGATTAATCGGAATTCTGCAATGGAAATTTCCAATTAATTCCTATTTATATACATTTCCTATCCATTCCGGTTGAAAAATAAAATAGAGATATTTAACAGGAATGAATAGGATTGTATTGGAAATAGATTTTTTGAATAGGAATTAATTGAAAATTCCCAATGCAGAATTCCGATTGATCCAATTCAGTTTTTTCAATTGGTTTCAATTGGAATGTTTAACCAGGGTAATGACAATCCCACCGACATCAATTGAATCGGAAAGAGCTATTTCTGTGGCAGGTCGTTTCGACACGAAAATTCGGACAAAATTAAGTGATGGCGCCATTGACAACCTAGTTTTTTGAAAAATTATTTAAAAATTAGTATTATGAATTTATATTTGTTTTCTTTTTATGAATTCTTTTTTATTTAATTTTAAAAGTTTTTCTAATTAAAAATAATGGAAATTTAAAAATCAATAGCGCATTTTTGGTGCTGTTTTACTTTTACACATTTTTCTACCACCCAATTAGAAAGTTCTAGCTTTTTAACGTTTCCCGGTATTTCCCGGGAGTTTAACATTTTTTGTCCCGGCTTCCGGGATTTGAATTTTTACGGGAAATGAGAAACCCTTGTTTTAATGTAATTAGCGTTATACTAACCTAATGCATGGAACTTTCAATAAATACAATTCCAACAACAAACCCCATAGAAATATTAAATAAGTCTTCCTTTGTTTCTGTTTTGAGTTTTTATTTTTTTTGCAAACATTTAAATAAAAAAAACAAAGTTGAGTCATTCATTATTCTTACTTGGAAATATGGAAAATTTTGAACTGTTAGTTGCAATAAATATATATTGATTACACATTTACAAAAGTTTTCCTAAATTGATAGATATTTGTATTATTTGAGGTGTAAGAGTTGTTTGATAATTTTTGATTATAAATTATGTGTTGGTGTATTGTAGGTGTGACGTTGTGAGAACGTTTATTTGCTCTTTGGTGGATTTAATATGTTATTAAAAGAAGTTTTAATCAAATTAAACAAAACTGTTTCGAAATCGCATTGATAAAGGAGTTTTCGTTAATGTATTTAATTTGGTTCGATAAATTTTTTGGATTATTCTGTTTCTACTCAAATTTTTTATTTAACCTAATCTATCACATCCAATTCTATTTGTACACAAAACTGTCTGGTCCCGAAATCTAACTATTTCTCGCGGATATTCGTGCCGCTTGGACTTTTTATTTTTCAATCGTTCCCAATAAAGGAAACAAATTTCTTTTTTTATCTCTCCTTTCTTTTAAACAAAATACGAATAAACGAAATAAAAGTAAAAAAAAAACACAGAAGACAAAAATTTGATTTTATATTTCCTTGCAAAAGAAAAGGAAAAAAAATTATTTAGAAAAATAAAATTTGTGTAAACGTAAGCGAAAAAACCAAAGAATATCGGATAAATAAAACTTAAATTTAAACACTGCATCGGATACGTTTCAAACTTATGATTGGTTGCAAATAAAAATACAAAAGTAAATACAGTATTTTATAAGAACTTTTTATAATATTTTATTTTTATATTACACTTGGAATCAATCTGTTTGTTTAATATTTGATCGTAAATTAATATATTTCTAGAACACATATAATTAATTAAGTTTTTTATACTCAGTAAAATTTAAATTGAATTAGTTTGTTGAATTTTAAAGCTGCCTATTATTTATTTTAATGTATGGACGAAAATTAAAGCCAGTTGTAAGATTTGTAAATATTAATACATAAATAAACACGCAAAATAATTAAAGGAATTGATTTAAAAAAAAATTTCAAAAGAATCTTCTAGAACAATTTTTCATACAAAAGACGAATTACACTAGTTTACAAATTTTGAACTTTTTTTGTCTCCCTGAATTAAACCCAGCTTTTCTTATGGATTTGGACCTTCTGAACACGAATATCATATTATTTTTTTTTGGTTAGCTCTTGTTTTTGAGATATTCACGAAAAACCAATTTTTTCGGTGATCAAAAATGTTGTTTCGGTTTTTGGACTCATATTTTACAAAACAAACAAGTTAAATATATTAATAAAACCCGTGCATAGTAAATATGCCAACAAACATTCTGAGTTATATTTTGTAAAAATCCGTTAAGGATTCTGGAAGTTACAGTCGAAAAAAGTTGAAAAATTACGAAAAATTCACGTTTTTTTTAAATTTTTTCCATTTTCAACACCATAAATTTTGAACAAATAAAGACACTAATTTTTTTTAATTTCTTGGAGCCTATAGTAGCTTTAATTTTCTTTCTTTTAAGCTAAAAGATACGAATATTGGTGCAGTTTGCACCAAGTTATTCAAGTTTTCCCAAAGAAAGTCAAAACTCAAAATTTGGAAAAAAAAATTAACTATAAGAATAATTTTAACTCTGCAACATAATTGATTTATATATAGGTTGTTTTCGTATTAGATCTAGCTCCTCCTACTTCGGGATTATTTTAGGAGTTGGAAAATATCAGTTAGTTGATTATGAAATGTCTTGTTTTGACAAAAGTTGTATTTTATTTGTATACGATTTTTCTCGAAATTGAGATTTTTTTTGTGAAATTTTTTGACATGATCTAGCTCCTTCCACCTCGGACTTATTTTAGGAGTTGGAAAATATCAGTTAGTTGATTATGAAATGTCTTTTTTGTACAAAAGTTGTATTTTATTTTTATATGATTTTTCTCGAAATTGAGATTTTTTTTGTGAAGCTTTTTAACATATATGATCTAGCTACTCACACCTCGAACTTATTTTAGGAGTTGACAAATATCAGTTAGTTGATTATGAAATGTCTTTTTTGGACAAAAGATGTATTTTATTTTTATATGGTTTTTCTCGAAATTGAGATTTTTTTGTGAAGTTTTTTGACATGATCTAGCTCCTCCCACCTCGGATTTATTTTAGGAGTTGGAAAATATCAGTTAGTAATGAAGATAGGCAGTTCTTATAAATGGGGTGATTCTTTTAGCAGTATGTATTATGTTACTTCCACAAATAAAACAAAATGAATTTGGGCTATTTTTACACTTGAAACTTCTTGACGACGCCATTTAAATAAACTTGACCTTACACTTTACTAACAATTTATGTTGCTTTGCTTATAGCTGCCTATTACTATTGATTTATTGATTTTTAAAAACAATACACTATTTAAAATTTATATTTGTAATATTTTTTCGTTTTTAATTAATATTTTCACTTGAATGTTTCGAATTAAATTTATCCTCAGAGAGATTATATTTCCAACTATTCATACGACAACTATCTACTTAAAAAGAAATTAAACTAATTAAACAAAAGTTGGCAAAACCGAAAAACTATTAAAAAGGAGAAGTAATTCCTCTCTTAAATTAAACTTAAAATGATCATAAACGTAAGGAGTAACACAAGGTGGGCGGTGATAGAAAAAAATTACATTATCAAAAAACCTAAAACAGAAAAGAAACAAACCTTACAGGTATTAATAGACATAAATAGGGGCTTAACTTTATGGTGCTTGAACTGACTTAAATAGTTCTGATGTTATGATGTTCTGCCTCTCCTCACAATTCATTATCTTTTGTTTATATTTTTCTATATACGTCTCATATCGATCCAATTCCCAACTTCGAAAACAAAAATGGAAATTATACTTTACTATTTTAAAATAATTCTTTACTGATGTTTGAGAACGACTGAACATTTAAAATTATTGTTTATGGCACAATAAATTAAGTAAAAAACTATTTTTTCCAAATTTTGAGTTTTGACTTTTTTTGGGAAAACTTGAATAACTTGGTGCAAACTGCACCAATATTCGTATCTTTTAGCTTAAAAGAAAGAAAATTAAAGCTACTATAGGCTCCAAGAAATTAAAAAAAATTAGTGTCTTTATTTGTAAAATTTATGGTGTTGAAAATGGAAAAATTTTAAAAAAACGTGAATTTTTCGTATTTTTTAACTTTTTTCGACTGTAACTTCCAGAATCCTTAACGGATTTTTACAAAATATAACTCAGAATGTTTGTTGGCATATTTACTATGCACTTGTTCTATTAATATATTTAACTTGTTTGTTTTGTAAAATATGAGACCCAAAAACCGAAACAACATTTTTGATCACCAAAAAATTTGGTTTTTCGTGAATATCTCAAAAACAAGAGCTAACCAAAAAAAATGAATATGATATTCGTGTTCAGGAGGTCCAAATCTATAAGAAAATTCGGGTTTTATTTCGGGAGATTTTTCTTGTAAACTAGTGTTATTTGTAAACTTAAAATAATAATTTGTTTTACGTTTGACAAAGGCAAAATTTACTTTATTTTTTTTCACAATTTAAAAAACTATTTACATAATTTATTCAAATTAACTTTTGATTTTTAAATAATTTTTATAATTAATTTTTTTTACATTGAAACATGTAAGACAAAATTAATTATAAAAATTATTTAAAAATCAAAATTTCATCAATCAATCAAAAGTTGATTCGAATAAATAAAATTGTGTTTTTTAAATTTTAAAATCGATATAGGAAATTTTCCCTTCGTAAAATATAAAAATAATTCTTATATAGTGATTTTGTCGCGCTCTGAAAACGACAATGAAAAATAATATGTATTGCAAAAAGTTAAATAAAATCAAATGAATATTTTTTAAAAATATGTATATTTCAAATGACTTTAATTTTTTTTATCATATGTAATATATTTTGTCTGTTAAGCCTCAAAACACCCATGAAATATATTTCAGAGTGGTTATGAGTCTTTTGGAGAGAACGAAAAAGTATTGAAAATTGATACTGTTTCTCACCTCACACTTTCTAGTGTTTTGATTTTCATTTAAGGATCGGGTACACATATCTTTTTTAAAAGATGAAAAAAACAGACCAAAAAAGAAGATACGTAAACGCCTGTGTGCGAATAAGACAAAACATAATCACTTTTTTTTTTTAAAAGATGTCACTCGTGTCTATTTCGCAAAATTTTGTGCCGACTTTGTCCGAAAAGATGAAATGTTTACATATCTTTTTCTTTGGTCTGTTTTCGTCATCTTTTAAAAAAGATATGTGGTACGCGATCCATTAAGATGTAAAACAGAACAGAACTTAGAGTTGAAAAAACTCAAAGATATAAATCTCATGTGTGTTTAGAGTTTATAATTTATATGATATATCTTTTCTGATATGGCAAAATTGTAAAAACGAAATTTAAATTTATGTACAAGTTTTGGTGTAGAAGATTTTCTCTGAAAAAGTACTTAGTAGGTGTCGTCTTTTGGAGAAGATTTTTAATTATAAATATTTTCATAAGGGAAATTGTTAACTTATTTTAAAGTTGTTTAATATACAAATCTTTTATAAACTATAAAAGGATATTACATTGAAAAAATTAATAATTTATTTGTTTTTATTTTTAAACACCTAAAATAATTTAAAGTTTGTACAAATTACTATTCTTATAGCAATTAAATGAAATACTTTCGACTTTTCTTTAAAATTATAGGTTTTCATATTAATATTTTAAACGTAAAATAATACTACAATAAAATTTAATGAATATCTTAATACATTTAGTATATAATTTTATTTTAATAATATCCAGATACGGAAAATTTAATTTCATGAGGACAGATAACAAGACGAGTTAAGACAAATAATATTGAAGTACGGCTATTCGTCATGATACTAAAGCGTTTGAATAATTTACTTCTTTAAGTTTTTGAACGAATATAAATAAAACACTGGGGATACAAACATTAAATTAAACGATATAGAAAAAAAACTCTCGAGAATTTTTCTTTTCACAATAAGATATTCTAATTATGTAAGAACGAATATCTTCGTTGTTTCTTTAAAATCTGAAACCTATTCTAATTTCTAAAATTATTTTAATAAACATTTATCACACTCAAATTTAAATTTAATTTCTATAAACTTTGCTTTAAACTGTGCACTGAATCTAAGGAACCGATTGAAATACATGACATTTTATTGTTATTACTACTACTATTGATATTATTACTACAATTAATTAAATTCTCTAATTTGTTTAATTTATTTTCATGTAAATTATGAGTGAATTTTGTATAATTTATACCATTTATATTTATTTCACAATATTTGTCATCTTCATTTTCATCGTCATTTAAAAACGGTAATTGCCTTAAATTAGAGATGGGATTGGGTTTGGATGAGATTGATGAAGAAGGAGATTGCGTTAACTGATGATGATTTGAATTATTAATATTATTGAATGATATCACAGCACTGTCATTTTCATCTGTTGATTTTTTTAATGGATTTGTTTCATCGCTACCATCACTTAAAATAATATCACTTGATGAATTGTCGATCGGTAAAGAACTTATCATTGTTGAGTTTGTAAATTTGTTTGTTTCAATAATAGTTGGTTGATGATCATTAAAACTGGTTTCTGTTATTCTTGGACATTCATAGTGAAATACTGTTGTACTATTATTTTGGCTGAAATTATGTTTTTTTGCTTGGTATATTATAATAACCCAAACAACGGAGGTGACTACAGCACAACACACAACTGTTATTATAACAACTCCCATCATATCCTTAAAATTAAAAATATGTGATACAATCACTGGATTAACCGTTAAATTCATAAAACCATTTTCAACTCCTAAATCATTTTTGATTTCACATTTATAGTTGCCGGAATCTAAAATTTTTGCATCAACAATTATTAACAGCTGATTATCAGCTGCGAAAAAGTGCCTTTCTGTAGTATCAATTGTTTGATTATCTTTCAACCATTTTAGTATAGGTTTTGGAGATCCAGATGCCATACATTCTAGTACAATCGATTTCCCTGTTACAACTTCCTTGTTTTCCATCGGTTTGACAAACGATGGAGGTTCTGTTATATTTAGAAAGTAATTGATATATCAATTTATATTGTAAATTTAATTTTTTTATAAACTCACCGTTAACAGTTAGTGTTGCATTCGCTGTAATTATTCCAACAGTATTTTCGGCTGTACACGTATAAATTCCTTGATCAAACATTTTTGCATTTATAATATAAAATGCATCATCTTTTGGCATCACGTGCATCCGTCTTTCTCGAGCAGCAGGAAAATCATTTCCCCCATCTTTTTGCCATGCGATTTGAGGTCGTGGATCTCCTCGAGCTGCACAATTTAAACGTGCTGTTTTACCTGATTCAAGAGTTATATTTTCTGGTACTTTTGTAAATGTTGGAAAGCCTATAAAGAAAATGAGGTTTGGGTTAAGTACTAGTTGAGAACTGATAGAAGAGGTTGGATATGCCAAACAGAAAAACAGCAATTACGGCTGCAAGTTCGTGAGATTTTATCATCTATTTTCAAAACAGACATTGTTATGCGCTAAATTACACATTAAAAATGGAAGTTCGGATAAAAAAAATGTTTTATTTAGCGTATGGTTTTTTTTTGTGACATATAAAAAATAATAATAAAACTTAAAATAGGTAGAATTTTCTATGAAATCTACCTAAAACAAAACATAAATACACATTAAATGAGCACATTTGATTGCGCGTATTTTACTTAAAAGGTAAAAAGTAAAATATTTGAACATTGGACAGTACATATGAACATTAGATGTTTACATCGAGTGAGTCTATCCATGCTACTACATCGGGAGTTGCCAAATGGATGTCTGAGATGTCGCCATTGTATCGTCGGATTGGACACACAGTTACAATGTGTTTTATGGTTTGTTGTGGAGCTCCGCAAGTCACATTGAAGGGAGTCTGAAATGCCACACTTGTACAAAGAGTCAGCACAACGTCCATGATTTGTTCTTATTCGGTTTAGTGTAGTCCAGGTATGACGTGGCAGATTGAAACCGGGTTGAGTAGAAGTCGAGTTAGTAATAGAAAGGAGAAAGGCCAGGTGTGTCGTAATGATTCCAGGAGGTGTCCCAGGCATCCAAGATATTAAAATTAGTTGCAAGCAGGTTGCTGACAGTTTTGTGGAGGGTTTCTTGCCTTCAGCCGGCAAAAAGTATGGTCACCGTAATATTCATGCAAGGGTAACCTTTTTATATTCACGCACGAGCGCATGCGAGCGTCAGGTGGAGTGATATTACTTAACACAGGGAGCTAAGGTGAAGAAGTGGACTTGATAGTACCACTTATAGTACGCATCGTGGCATGCAGCTGGTAGTCAACTTTTTAAGTATGTGTTGTATTCAACCAGACTAGTGCGCTATACTCAGCCACTGAGTACACCAGACTTAGAGCAGTTGTGCGGAGGAAAGCTGGAGTAGCACTTTAAAAGAGTTTAAACTTTAAAAGAAAGAGTTCTATCGAGAATAATTCCCAGATTATTTGGTTGTTGATTGTATTTAATGACAGTGCCGTTAAATAACACTGATAATTCATGTGTATGAACGATCAACGATTTAAACTAATCACACCTTCCAAGGACAAAGAATTTTGTAGTTCCATGGATCGAATGGTATGTGAAGTATGATGATGTAAGGAAATTGACGTTGATAATCAACCACATTTTTGTAAACAACTTTAGTACTGACAATTCATCATGGTATAAATTCTATACCGTTGAGCGCGATGCAGATATGTCTTCTTCAAGTTCCCCAATTTTACTAATTCAACAATTTATCCAATTATCTTAGTACTTAGATTTTATACTTTTTGTAGGTCTATACATATTTATATTTAATTTATTATTCAAAAGAATTAAATAAAATTATTCACATACTTGCAACAACTATCTTACTTCTCCCCGAATTTGATGAACCAAACTCATTGCTTGCCACACATTGATACTTTCCAGCAGAATCAACATCCATATCATTAATTTGAAGATTTGAAATAATTTGAGTGTTATTTAAATCATCTGATTTATTGTAAGAAACTGTATATAAAGTTGAACCTAATTCAACATTATCTTTTTTCCAACTAATCGTTATACCCGATAACGTTGTTGATGTAGCAATACATGTAAGTGTCATATTACTTCCTCTTATAACAACTTGACCTTTAGGTTCCTCCACTATTTTTGGTTTAAGTAGTTCGTCTATAAATATTTTTAAAAATATATAACTGGAGCCATCAAACTAATAATAACCATTTTAGAATATACTTACAACATGTAAAATTTGCAACTGTTAATGTTTTTAATGATTTACCGTTCAACCAATTTGGATATTCACACAATGCAGTTATATCAAAAAAATTGCGATTCACTGAACGTAACCAGTTGTAAAATCTTCCCATATTACAATCACATATTAAATTGATTGAATTAATTTTGAAACTCTAATTCGTATAACAAAAACAAAGATTAGCAAAATATATTTAATTTTAAATAAAAACAAATAAAATTTACTGTTAAACTTGTAAAGTGATGAAAACCTTCCGCTTGAACAGATGTTAAATTATTATTATTTAAATCAAGTAATTGTAAATTATTTAATCCAGAAAATGTATTCTGTTTTATTGTCTTCATTTGATTAGAGTTTAATGAAAGTTTTATAAGTTGTTTTAAGGCAATAAATTTAGGTTTTAAATCCTCTGTTAATGTAATTTTATTATTACTCAATACCCTGGAAATAAAGAAGAAATGACTTGGGATTTTTGATTGATTATATAAAAGAAAATTTACAGTTTCTGTAGGCTGGGTGTGCTGTTAAAAGCACTATCTCTTATATATGAAATTTTATTTCCTTCTAATATTAGTTCTTCCAAATTATTTAATCCTTTAAAGTAATGTGATTCAATTGATGTTAACTCATTAAAAGACAGATCTCTGCAAAGAAAAATTAAAAAACATATGTCTTATAGTTATAAATCTTTTAATAGATTCATAAAATAAAAAATTAGAGATCCCTCAGCAATTTGAAACTTTACAACCCAATTCCAATTGTCGCAGGTGTTAAATCTATTATTCTTAAACTTTTCAAATTGTAATAGATTTATTTGTCGTTTTATTTTAATCGACTTCAACAATACCGATGAAGTGAAAACTAGTGTTAATTTGTTTTTGGAAAAAGTAGTTATATAAAATATCTGGATGGAAACACTATTATTATGAGGTGCTTACGGACACCGAGAAACATACTCCTAACTGTAAATTGGGTAATCAACGAGTGGAAAGGTAGAATGGACAAAAACTAAAATAAGTGCAACATTCTTAGACTAAAGACATCCTTTTGAGAATATAGAATAAAGTCATATTCGAGTCCCCAAACAAGTTTCTTTAAGTAAAAATAGACCAAGATAAATGGAGTTGAAAAGGAGGCAACAGTGTTTTAGGCAACGATTTCTGTGACACCGTTTTTTACTAAACATGAAAATGAATTGGTAATAGTCAACAATTCCTAGAA
Source organism: Diogma glabrata (assembly GCA_963693315.1). Taxonomy (NCBI): domain Eukaryota; kingdom Metazoa; phylum Arthropoda; class Insecta; order Diptera; family Cylindrotomidae; genus Diogma; species Diogma glabrata. The sequence goes on from OY856187.1 coordinate 351,610,170, forward strand.
TCGATCTCACAGCTTTAATTTTAAGAGTAGAATAACAATTTAAGACAATTAGAACTACCGACTGCTTGTACGTTGCGAATTGATGTGAACGTTTCGGTTAAAAACAACACCAAACTCGGCGATCTGTTAAAGTAACCAAGTTTTACATTTTAATATCATTCGTTAGGCATCAAGTTTTCTGGATTATAATAAAATGGAACAAATTTACAAAGATATTAGATTTTGGGCTTGTAAGTCTTTGGAAGGTCTCATTTACAGTAATCTGAAAATAACTGCATGATCTCCTTCAATGGTATTTAACAAAAAAATATTAAAAAAAAAACAAAAAAAAAACAGATTTGCGTCCATTAACATCCTTAGAACGCATGTTGTTGTGGGACCTTGGTCTTAAAAGATTTTTATGTGTTGTTGTGACACATATTGTAATGCCCACATCACATTTTATTTAAAAAAAAAAAAAAAAAAATGGAAGATCAAGGGAGTGTGTTACGAATTTAAATAAACATTTTAAGCAAATTAGACTCAAAAATGTGGATACCTCTCCAAATACTCACCAGATACCGAATATTTGAAAAATATATCGAATCGAAGCTATGCTAAAGTAATCGAATCAGTTCCATGACTGACAAACTCTTTCAATTTATCTCCAGACTAACACGGTTCGGTACACAGCACAATCATTCACAGGAGTGAATATGCTTCCAAGGATGGGACGTCTACGCTCCAGAAGTACTCGGAACGCTGTTCCGACCAAGGACCATCACAACAACCTCGACGAAAGGTGCAACTCCGTCGCTCCATTTTTTGGATAAAGAACACAGAGAAAAAAGAGTCACATTTTTATAAACGGATCTTCACATTATTTTAAAATAGTGGGAATATTCATTTAAATCATATAAATAAAATGAAATCATCTTGAATATATAAAAGAAAACACGTTATTTTTAAAAGAAAAAACCTATTAAAAATTCACGTAAATTTCAAAATTATATCCTTTTATTTCTATATATCAATAAGTCACTCATATTAACATTTAATTTTCATGTGAAGATCACTTTTTTTAAGTAAAAGGATATACTAATTAATTTAAAAGTAACGTTACATAGTTTGTCTAAACACTTTGATTTTGTTAAAATAATGAGAAAATCATATTGAATAATAGGAATTAAGTGACCATCGTATTCTTCTTTTTCAAAGCACGTTGTTACTAAGTATGATTTTCTCGCACAACCAAATTTAGATTCTGATAGACCGAATGTGTTGTGTTCTTGGTTGTTTTTAGTTGTTTGTTTTTTATTATGGAAAATAATAATACTGAAAATATTGTTTACCTCAATCTGGATTCAGAATTTAACAGTGCAAGTGATAGTGATTTAGTTGAAAGTGACCAAAATTTTATTATTTTGAATAACAATATCTTCCAAATAGAATAAGAAGTGAAAAGTGTTTTTTATCATGGGGGTTAGCTGAAACCACGTGTAATTTGTTATTTGAAATCGGAGTTTTTCACGTTCGTCATTTAGAATCAATGGATCTAGATGATATTGATAAATTGTTTTCTTCAGAAAATCTGGCTGCATATTTTGGCGAAAGAATACTATTTAAAGCTGGATTAAAGAGGAGGAGAACCGATAAGGTGAGGGTTTATTTTATTCTAGCCAAAGAAGTATTTATTTTAAATTTTGCAATGTTGCATAAACAAAGTGTTCATTTTATATATCCCGTGTAAATATTTAAGTGCTCCATACACGTGTACACTTAAACACTAAACATAATAAATATTCCATTAAATTTTAAACTAAATATTAGATAATCTTAAAGGGAGTGTGATCTGATGAAAATACAATTTCAAATGACATGGGCAGTGAAATTTTGAACTGGTTATCAAAAATATCTGATGATCTATTCAGCATGTCAACCGAAAGCAACAACCCGAATTCACAAACCATTAACTTTAACAACAATAATACAGAATACACCAATAACAAAGATGTTAAAAAGATATTACTGCAAACTATCAAAGGGACGTTGGTTTTATCTTGAAAAATATCAGAAATTAGACAACAAAAGGCAACAAATTTTAACTCAATGTATCGTGGATCAGCACATCTTTAATAAATCCAAAATGAGCTACAACGATATGAAACAATGGGCAGTTGCCATTGTTGAGTGCTTCCCAAACGAAAAACCTGTAAATATTTGATTTTCATTGTTTTAACTAAAGTTATAATTAAATAAACATTTTTTTACAGGAAACATATTTTATGTGTCGTAAATCTGGGAAAAAAATCCTACAGGAAAGCTCCATTCGAAATGGAGCAACACCAATACAACAAACCAGGAAAAAACTGAAATAACCAAGTCATTATATACTTCAGTTTCAGTACCAATATATACCCAGGGTAATTTAGGTTATTTAGATTATTTGCATACAATATATAAAATATTAGACTTTTAAATATTGTTTTAAATATATTTTCTAGATGAAATGAAAACTATGAAATGCTGGCTTCAGCATAATCCTTCACCGTGGGAGACGGTTGTAGATTTGTGGACAAAAACTTTGCCAAAATCACATCAATTCGAACCATAATCTGTGCGAATTGATGAAATATTGGCCCCGGTTTAATAATGCGGATGGTTATCAATTAGTAAGCAAATGTTTTTTCGTTATTTTATAACATATTTTTTAAATATATTTGCTTTGTCATTTTTAAGGTCATAATGCCGAAAACTAACTATTTCTTTCAATTTACTTTCAGATTGATATTGATTTTGATTATCTGCATCCAAAAAAACAGAATCTCTTATTGATAAATTATGACATTTTCGTTTCTAAAATCATAACATATTATGAAGACGAAATTAAAGACAAGTCAAATAAAGGATTATTTAACATTCTTAAAAATGAAACAGTTGATAAAGGTAAATGAAATACTAAAACTTGTATGAATTTTGTTTGAAATTTACTAACCCTTAACATTTCTTAAAAGTAAACATCAGCAACTCGCCGAAACCGATTTGGACATTCGACATATCAAAATGTTCAGTTTTTTGTGCTGATTTCAGAAATACCAAGATTAGTTGCCAACGCCGAGAATGGCATGAGTCATAATCAGTTTAAGAGATGAATAAACATACATAGAGTATATGAGTTTAAAAGCATTTAAGCATTAAGTTTTTGTGTTTCGAAGACTTCTTCACTAATTACCATTTATGTAACATAGATTGTAACATGGATAGTGACTGACTCGTACAATTTCAAAAAGTTAATAAAGAATTAATGCTTAAATGCTTTTAAACTCATATACTCTATGTATGTTTATTCATCTCTTAAACTGATTATGACTCATGCCATTCTCGGCGTTGGCAACTAATCTTGGTATTTCTGAAATCAGCACAAAAAACTGAACATTTTGATATGTCGAATGTCCAAATCGGTTTCGGCGAGTTGCCGATGTTTACTTTTTAGATTCAAAAGACTGCATTATTGCAATATTATTGCATGCAGTTTTACAACCAAAACGTACCAGCAAAGTTTTAAAACCGACAATCGCAGATGCTCAGAGTGACTTCGTAGTTCACATAAAAAATATAAATGATGTTCAAAGAAAAATGGAAGAAATTATTAGTAGCTGTAAACTCGAAAACAAAACATTACAACCCAGAATAATAGTAGTAGGTAATGAAATTCAAAACTTAAATAATTTTTATGCCTTTTGTGATGGCATCAAATATAAATTATGTACATTTAAAAAATGTTTGGATGTGGTTATAAAATTATGTTATGTTTATCAAGTAGAAATTTCACATCTTCGCAAACTAGTTTGGCTTTTCCTAGAACAATATTTTTTTTAATTAAAATCAGAGAATTACTCTGAGATTACAAATCTTATCAACAAATTAAATGTACAAAATTAAATTTTTATAAAAATGTCCAAACTACTTTGCATTTTTTGTGAATATACCTTCTCGACAACAATTCAAATGATTAACCATATCAAGACAGTTCATGGTGTTCCATCCATTTATAAATTTGGGTGCAAACAACAAAATTGTAAACAAAAATTTCAAAATATCTACTCTTTTAAAAAATATTTAATGAAGCATGAAAAATCACTCAGTATAGCGCAACCACATTGGTTACAATCTGAAACACTCTGTAGTATAACAACAACTATTTCCATTAGTGAAAACACTAATTCATTTTTTACCCCTTATGATTGGTGACCTAATTAACGAAAATGATATTGTTTATAAATTTATGATAGTGTTAATTAAGATAATTGATATTTTATTATGCTCTTCTTTTGATAACGCTTTTTTAGAGGAACTAACAACACTTATTAAATTTCACAATGAACTTTATCAATCAATATTTAAAGAAAAATTGAAATCTAAATTTCATTTTCTGATACATTATCCTAGAATAATTAAAGCCTTAGGCTCAATAAAACTATTGTGGTGTTTTAGATTTGAAGCTGAACACCGAATACAAAAAACGTATGCCTATAATATTACTTCGCGGGTTAACATTCCATTAACATTATGTACGATAGCTGCACTGCGATTTTCAAGCCTTATTATGTCAAAAAGTTTTTTCCAAGAGGAAACAATATTTAAGAGCTCTCCTTCTACTATAAATATAAATTCCAAACCATATTTTAAGTATCTTAAATTGCATGTTCAGATAACAGATAACTTACTTCAAATGGTTGATTCCATAATCTTTCGAGGTATGAAAAGGGTTATATTTTGACGTTAGATCTCAAAATAGATACACCATTGGCCTTCGAAATTATTGATATAATAGTTTTTGAACAGAAATGTTTTGTTGTTTGCAAGGTCTGGCAACTACTTAACTTTATGGATCATTATCAATCATTTTTGGTTGGAAACGCGTTGGAAAATTATGAAATATACAATTTAATACAGTTTTATGGGCCCCTATACATTTTTATAATTTAAATGATGGAAAACGCGTTGTAAGACCAAAACAATATTTTAAAAATTGATATTTCAAAATTGAATTTCTTCCCAACTTTTTTTTAAATTAATCTTATTATTTGTATAATACAAAATAAATCATAATAAAATATGAAATATTTATACAGCTATATTAAAATAAATATAATTCTAAGATCAAAATGAAATAATAAAAATTATAATTTTGAAAATAAAATTTACTATAAGACTTTATGAGATTAAGTTTTTATAATATTTAAATTACATTATTATATTATTGTTCAATATTTATTTATTATCATTTAATTTTATTTGTATTATGAATTAGTATGAATTTGTTTCGTAGAAACAATTATGAATTTGTATGAATTATGAATTTGTATGAACGTAGAATCTAAAATCTATAAAATAAAATAAAATCTATATATATAATAAAGCTATGGTGTTTTTATTTGAAAAATAAAAAATATTCATATTACAAACTAGAAATGAAACGAACATCTCCTTAAGTTAAGCTGATATCTCTTAAAAGTAAGTTGACATTCTTTTGAAATTAATGTGATTTTAAAAATTTAAATGAATATCATCTAGGTTATAAGTGAAATCTCATAAAAATAATAGGATATTCCTTTAAATTACAAGGGATTCTCTATAGTTAATATGAATATCTCCTAAATTCTATATGAGTTTCACTTTTAATAAAGTCGAGATAGTCCTTTTAAATTAAAATGATTTTCACATAAAAAATGCGTTTTTAATTTGACGTGTTATCTTTTTGTTTCAAGGTGAATTTCTGTTAATTTTACGGCAACTGAATTAAAGTGAAAAATCACATTAAAGTAAGATGATTTGCTAATTGGATAAAAACCGTAGGGGATTTCACCTTAATTTAGTATCATTTTACGTGGTTTTTATTCTCAGTGAAGCAGTTGGCACTGGTCTCACTGCTTCAAACTTTCCTCGTCATGGCTGGTATTGAAAGAAATCTTGGACCAACTAAAACATGGCACTGTACAATATGTAAAAACATTTTAAGGGCAAACACTAAATCCTTACAATGTAACAGCTGTAAGGAATGGTGTCATCTCAAGAACTGCTCAGGCCTTGTCACACATAAGCAATGGACCGAAAACTATATAGCGCCATGTTGCCAGACATCAGGTCCACAATCAAGCACGATCTCGCACCAGAGCACAATGCGAATGAACACACATCCGGAAATCTCAAGCGATGTGAAAGTAATGCAATTAAATTGCAATGATCTCATAAACAAAATTGATGACATAATAAACTATATGTGCAATAATGATATTCTAGTCGCGGTTTTACAAGAAACCAAACTAAATGCTAGATCTAAAATTAGTAATAATATCTGTGATTATAGAATTATAAGGCTGTATAGAGGGGAGGAAAAAGGTGGTGGCCTTGCCTTTATCATTCACAAAACCGTTATCTTCCGTACAACCAGCAATCCGTACAACGTATTACTAGCAGTACCGGGCTACAAAATACAAAAGGAGAATACAAAAGGTGAAACCAAACTTCCCACAGGGAGCTTGTGTTCTTCCAACATTAAGAGCAAGGCAGATCCGCAAGGCAGATCCAGCTGACACTAGAATTAAAGCCCTAAACAACCAAATAAATAAGCTAGGTAGTTACGGAACACAAACGTAATAAATGGAGAGAGCTAGTAAGTCAAGCTTTGGCCCAAGCAAAAGTCTCTGGAAGGTCATAAAAGGCTTAACTCATCCTCGACAACCGGGTAACAACTGCATGATCTCCTTCAATGATATCCCAACCGAAAACCAAAGGAAATGCGCTACCAAATTTAACACACAGTTTACAGAAAAACCAAGTAAACAAAGAAAAGGAAACAACGTCAGTATTGAGACATCTGCGCAAAGTAAATACTGAACATCTAGAGGATACCACATTCTCCGAAGAAGAAGTTGAGAATGCTATAAAGAAAACTAAGCCATCCAAATCTATTGGACTCGACGGCATCTCGGCCATCATGCTAAAACACATTGGACCCAAAGGATTGAACTTTCTCACTACCACACTCAACACATCGCTAAATACTCTTCAGATACCAAACATCTGGAAAACAGCAAGAATAAGCAATATCTTGAAACCTGGAAAACCGGAAGAGGGCGACTCTTACAGACCGATCTCCATCCTTTCATCGGTTGCAAAACTGATTGAAGCGCTTCTGTTACCTCGGTTATCCAGATCTTGCAATTTGGCGCCCCAACAACATGGCTTAAGGAGAGCACATAGTACAACCACCGCTCTTCACAAGATCCAAGACCAAATCAGTGATTGATTAAACCAAAAACAACCTTGTGCCAGAACAATATTAGTTGCACTCCACATATCAAAAGCATTTAACACAGTGTCGCACGCTGCACTATTAAATGATATATTTAACACCAATCTGCCAGGTTTAATAAAGCGTTGGTTGTGCAACTACCTAAGAGGCCGACAAACATACGTTGAGTTCCGTAACTCCAAATCTAAGATGAGAGAGAGTGCTCAGACAAAAAGTTCCACAAGGTGGAGTTTTCTCACCTTCACTATTCAATCTCTTCCTAAGCAGCTTATCTACACTACCAGAAGGAATAACCATCACGTCATATGCAGACGACTGCACGGTGCTTCTCAAGATGGACGGATCTACGCCCCAGAAGTAGTGATGCACCGGGTCCTAAAAAATCACAAAGCCGGGTAACGGGTACCCGGCTTTTTTTTCATAATACCCGGCCGGGTACTCGGGCCGGGTAGTTGATTGAATTTAATTCTGATTTACAAGCAAACCGATAGCAATTTAGTTACTTTAAAGTATGAAAAGTGGGAAACAATCAGAATATGTATTGTTTTACAATAAAATTTACAGAATAAATATTTATGAATTGAATTTAAATGAATTTCGAAAATTTCAATATGTCGAGACAAGAGACAAATTTCATATTTTAATTAAAAAAACTTTAAGCTGGGTTTTAACTAGAATGACCTCGTTGGGTTTGACGCTGAGTATCCGAGTTATAGGAGTAGTATTTTCCGTGTTTGACAACAAACTCTCCGGATGAGACAAAATTTAATATTTATTGCCGCCATGCGATAAATCTTCAAAATTTACAAATCTTATAGATAAATTTAAATCTTATGTCATAGACCATAGACCAGAATTCAGTCAAGTCCACTGTCTTACGGATTCATAGTTTTGCTACAGTTTCTCAACTTCATTTTCCTTCCTTTTATGCATTTCTCCTTAACTTCAATCGCGTTTAACAGACTAATGACAGAAATGTATTAATCAATTCAACAATGAAGACCTACAACGAATAATAAATAAATTGAGGGTAGTTTTGTTGAGTTACAATCCAACCAAAACCAAATTATGTCGTTTATAACGGATGTATTAACATTCTAAAACATGACGCAACATCCTAAAACTTTCCTGTTAAGATAAACCATGAGGCATCAAACAAGGACTATACTGACGACTATACTATAAATACAACTTTCATGGTGCGCCCTCAAGAAAAATTCAAAATATTCTTCCATTATGTGCGCAGTACAAATTGCTAAGCAAGAACTTCAGAAATGTTCCATCCATTTGCTTTAAAAACTATCCCGTTCATTTCAAAACGATTATTCTAATATAGATTGAAAAAATTTTTAAAATCCATTGGCCTTCTCAAAACGTGGCCTTTCTCGTAGAGTTCTCTAAATAGTAGCAGGGTGGGAATACAGTTCATAAATGTTTCGGGAGAAATGTTCTGCAAAGGTGGTTATGCTAGTTTTAACATGCGTATTATAGAATGTAAATGTTATTATCTTCCAATCACAAAACCAAAATTCTTATTGTGAATGGTTAATAGCACCATTCACAGTTTGCTTACTAAAACCCAGCTAAATATAGTTATCTATATATAAATCCATATATAAATATGTAAGCACTATTTTGGTAGTACCATTTAAAGTTATTTAGCCCAACAAAAGTGGGGCAATAAATATATAGGAGTAGAGTAATAGTAGTACTAGTAGATGTGCTGGAACACATTTGTTTTTAGCAAAACGGAGAAAAACGAGAAGGGTGTGGTTTTTGTTCGATTATTTTCTTTTTTCGAGTTATTTGTTTCACAATTGATCAAAATCAATTGAATCAATAAATCAAACTCTGAAATAATGTGTTGTAGTTATTTTGTTGGGAGAGCTTTTTGCAATTTTTATTTACAATGACCGAATTTCGGCCACTGGGCGATTCTCATTTACAGTGAATAACGTTAATTTTTTTTACGATTGGTTTATGTTAATATTTTTATTATTTTGTTTTAGAAGAATAAATTTACAGAGTTTAGAATTTTTTTATTTTATTTTTACCCAGCATCGGGTAGTAAAAAAATTGCCGGTTCCGGGTAAAACCCGGGTATTTCAAATTTGGGCCGGGTAAGCCGAGTAATCGGTAATTTTTTTTTGTTGTAGTTGTCGTAATGTGGATTTACCGTGTCTGCAAGTCAATTCATCCATCTTGTAGTTAGCATTAGTTTCAATTATTTTTTTTCTTATATAGTCTATTAACTATTCACTGGACTGTTAGTATAGTCATGTCATAGATCATGCATGTAACATACTTCAATTATATAAGGCATATTGCCTTAAATTGCTTATACTTAATAAATAAGTAAATAAAATAATTGCCCGGTGCTCGGTGCATCACTACCGAGAAGTAATCGGAACGCAGTTCCGACCAAGGACCATCACAACAACTATGACAAAAGGTGCAACTCCGTCGCTCCATTTTTGGGATAAAGAAGCAGCTGTCACTGGCCTCACTGCTTCAAACTATCCTCGTTTTGGCTTGACATCCTTACAGTGTAACAGTTGTAAGGAATGGTGTCATCTCAAGAACTGCTCAGGCCTTGCCACACATAAGCAATGGACCGAAAACTATATAGCGCCATGTTGCCAGACATCAGGTCAACAATCAAGCACGATCTCGCACCAGAACACAATACGAATACACACACATCCGGAAACCCCAAGCGACTTGAAAGTAATGCAATTAAATTGCAATGGTCTCATAAACAAAATTGATGACATAATAAACTATATGTGCAATAATGATATTCTAGTCGCGATTTTACAAGAAACCAAACTAAATGCTAAATCTAAAATTAGTGATAATATCTGTGATTATAGAATTATAAGGCTGCATAGAGGGAAGGACAAAGGTGGTGGCCTTGCCTTTATCATTCACAAAACCGTTATCTTCCGTACAAGCACATTACCAGCAGTACCGAGAACTGATAATCACCTAGAACAACTGGGTATCATAATAAAATCCGGAAACCCGGAGATAACACTAGTCAATATTTATATACCACCCATAAGCAGCTGTGATACAGGTTATGAACCGTCCATAGGACAAATATTTTATACTAAAAACTGTCTAATTCTCGGAGATGTGAATGTTCACCATGATTTATGACACTCACACCTGAACACTGATTCACGAAGTGAAAGCTTTGTTTCCCTTGCCAGCATGTCACTAATGCCAATTGCTGAATGGAGAACTGAAATTGCATTAGGATCAGACCATGTGCCGATCATAATCACCTTAAGCCGTTCAATTAACCAAATAAAGTCCGAGAAGAAGACGGCATCTCAGTCATCATGCTAAATCTAATTGGACCCAAAGGATTGAACTTTCTCACTACTACACTCAACACATCACTAAATACTCTTCAGATACCAAACATCTGGACCCCGATTATGGAATGCGTTATACGTTGAAAGCACGGTGCTTTTAAAAAATATTGTGTACAAACACAAAATTGTTCGTAATTGTATTAGTAATTAAAATAAAAAGTAATAAAATAAAAGTAGACCAATTTTTTGTGGATATTTTTATGTGGGCCTTAATTTGCACTGTAAGATGTCAAATAAACATTACCTTTTGAGGTAATATTTTCATATTCCTTATGAGTCGAAAGTGCATAAGAAGGTACAATTCTTGCAGGATTTGCTAATTTATTGTAGGTTTATAACTTTTAGGTTAAATGGAACCAAAATTCATTTAAATTTATTTGTCAAATAGGGAGGGGCTGAAATCTCACAGCTCTGAGATATCAAAAACTTTTATGAGGACATGGTTTTTAGTTTTGGGCAGCGATGTATATCAAACATAACTCTTTGTTAAAGTACATGAATTTTTTATCTCTGTTTAGAAATTTATTACAAAACTAACACGAAACATCAATACGATGCCGGAAAATTATAACAGATCATAAATTAACATAGTTTAGTGAAAAGATGATACACTCAGCAAACTACTCAAAAACCTCTCCATTTAGCGTTTCGAGAAAATATTACAAAATCACAAATTTATATTTCTTTCAAAATTCCAAAAATATTGTAAAAATTAAATAAAATCAAACTTTTTTCAAAATTCCAAAAATATTCCAAAAATTAGAATAAAATCAAACATTTAAACTTTTTCTAAATTCCAATAATATTCCAAAAATTCTTAAAATTCAAACTTTTCCAAAATTCTAAAAATATTGCAAAAATCATTACAAAATCAAGAATTAAAACTTTTTTCAAAATTCCAAAAATTATAATAAAATCAAAAATTTAAAATTTTTCAAAATTCTAAAAATATTCCAAAAATTCTTACAAAATCAAAAATTAAAACTTTTTCCAAAATTCTAAAAATATTGCAAAAATTATTACAAAATCAAAAATACAAACTTTTTTCAAAATTCCAAAAATATTTCAAACACTATAACAAATTCAAAAATTTCCATGTCCAATTTCATTTACGTCATAAAAACAGCTACATCTTTTTCCCAAAAAATTGGCTAAAAAAATAAATGAAATCATTTTTTGACACACTTGACATTATTTTTTTTGACAAACTTATAATGCCATAATTCTCTATAATAATAATAAAATTTCATGGCATACAAATTATTAATTTTATTTTTTTCCAAAAATTGGGTGAAAAAGTAAAAAAAATCTTTCTTTTGACACACTTGACAACATTTTTTGACAAACTTATAGTGCCATAATTCTCAATAATAATAATAAAATTTCATTTCAAAATAAAAATTAAAATAATAATTCTAAATTCCAATAATATTCCAAAAATTCTTAAAATTCAAACTTTTCCAAAATTCTAAAAATATTGCAAAAATCATTACAAAATCAAGAATTGAAACTTTTTTCAAAATTCCAAAAATTATAATAAAATCAAAAATTTAAAATTTTTCAAAATTCTAAAAATATTCCAAAAATTCTTACAAAATCAAAAATTAAAACTTTTTCCAAAATTCTAAAAATATTTATCATTTTTTGACACACTTGACATTATTTTTTTTGACAAACTTATAATGCCATAATTCTCTATAATAATAATAAAATTTCATGTCATACAAATTATTAATTTTATTTTTTTCCAAAAATTGGGTGAAAAAGTAAAAAAAATCTTTCTTTTGACACACTTGACAACATTTTTTGACAAACTTATAGTGCCATAATTCTCAATAATAATAATAAAATTTCATTTCAAACAAATATTCATTTTATTTTTTTCCAAAAAATTGGGTAAAAAAACAAATAAAAATCTTTGTTTTGACACACTTGACAACATTTTTTTGACAAACTTATAATGCAATAATCTAAATTTTGGTCTCACATACCAATCCCGACCATCAAGATTTCTCCAAATTCAATGTTCCTACTCGTAATCACTTAAAATGAACGATTTTTATGCAAAAACTATGAAAATTTGCTGTTTTTGACACGCTTAATGATTTTTTTGACACACTTCCGGTACAGTTACAGAACAAGGCAGCGTCTTTTCAGACCTGTCCCTTGAGTATACCTATTTTTAGAAAAGAAATTTTTGAAATCCCTCCAGCGGTTTTCCCTGCAGCGTAGGTAATGACGGGCGGACGGCCGGCCGACCGACAGACATACATTTTTTTTTTGCTTTTTTAGAGTCAGTAGGTCCTAAAACATCGAGAAATGCCAAAAAAAGTCGGGGTAAGAATTTAAATTTTGGCTCATGAATGTAATACCTAGGTCTTTCAGACCGAAGTAATTGTTTCATTTTGTAAATTGTTACAAGTTTAATTGATATTGCACAAGATGCTCATGGGGATGAAAAACGTGATCTACGCAGGTGAAAAAGTCGAAATTTGAACTTGACCATTTTTGATTTTCCTGAAACTTGACATGTAAGTAGTATGGACAAAATAAAAAATACAACTTATTTTAAAAATTTTTTAAAGTGCTTAGTTTGAGCACAGGGGGCACCCCAACATGCATGAAAAATGAAAATTCTGCCAATCCGATGTAACTTTGAAATTAAATTGCTCAAGAACGGCTATACCGATTTCATCAAACTTTTTTTTGTTTGATAGATGATTAGTTAGCCCTTTGAAAAAAAAATTAATTTATTGTTTTTATAATTAATTTTTAAATAAAAATATTAAAAAAACTTTTTTAAAGATGGCGCTAGGGTCGAAGATCAATTGGAATTAAATTAATTTTTTTTCTGAAAATAGTTCTATCCTTACTTAAAACATATCAAATTAACTCAGAGGCGTTAATTTTTGTTCTTGAGATATTTAATTTTAAAGATTTTTAGTACGACTGAAATTCGAATTTTTCTTCATTTTTTCAAACAACTTCCATTAACAAAAAATTTAAAAATCAATTGAATTTTAACTTTTTTTTTTAAAATATAGCTCTAACCTTACTTTAAAATATATCAAATTTACAAAGAGGCGTTAGTTCGTGTTCTTGAGATATTTAATTTTAAAGATTTTTAGTCCGATTAAAATTCTAATTGTTCATTATTTTCTCGAACTTCAGTGGTTAAAATTTTTTGATGATATAAATTGTTCGAAAAAATAATGAACAAATACAATTTTAGACGGACTAAAAATCTTAAAAATTAAATATCTCAAGAACACGAATTAACACCTCTTTGTAAATTTGATATATTTTAAAGTAAGGTTAGAGCTATATTTATACCCAACTTTTCTTATAGATTTTGAGCTGCTGAACACGAATATCAAATTCATTTTTTTATGTTAGCTCTTGTTTTTAAGATATTCACGAAAAAACAATTTTTTCGGTGAACAAAAAGGTAATTTCGGTTTTTGGATCGCTTATTTTACAAAACAAACAAATTTAATATATTAATAAAACAAGTGCATAGCAAAGATACGAACAAACATTTTGAACTCTATTTTGTTAAAGTCCATCAAGGATTCTGGAAGTTACACTCGAAAAAAGTTAAAAAAAAATCAAAAATTGATGTATTTTTGAAATTTTTCAACATTCAACTGAATGAATTTTGAACAAACAATGATTGTAAATTTTTTTAATTTCTTGAAGCCTATATTTAATTCAATTTCCTTTCTTTTAAGTTAAAAAACACGAATTTTGGTGCAGGTTGCACCAAGTTATTCAGGTTTTCCCACAAAAAGTCAAAACTCAAAATTTGGAAAAATAAATTTATTACTAGGAAAAATTTAAATTCTGCAACATAATTAGTTTATGTATGAGTTGTTATACAAATTTTCGAGTTAAAATTGCAAGTTATGGTCAAAACCTGGTCGTAACACAACGTTAAAACGTTAAATAAATATTTTCTCTGTTGTGCCATCTTGAATGTGTTAAGTTGCAGTTGACATAACTATTTATCGGCATCCACGGTTTTTCTTCATTCAATTCTATGCCGAACTAATGAAGATATGCAATTCTTATAAATGGAGTGATTTTTAGCAGGATGTATTATCCAAATTCCACAAATAAAACAAAATGAGTTTGGACTATTTTTACACTTGAAACTTCTTGACGCCATTTAAATAAATTAACTTTATACTTTACAATTTTAAAAGAAATCTTAACTGATGTTTGAGAACAACTGAACTCATAAAACATTATTTACGATGCGGCACAAAAAGAAAAGAAAAAATACATAAAACGCGATTGAAATAAGGAAAACTCAAAATAGCTCGCAGTTTTTATACGAAAAACTATATAACAACTCTAGGCCCATAGAATAACGGAAAAAGATATGGCTTACGTGTTGTTGTCGGTAGCAGATCAGAAATTTTTTTAATCTCTGGGGTGGGGTACTCACATAATGAAGTCGAGTCCACTCGCCCGGCACATAGGGACTGGAGTTATTCAACTAAGTGTGCTGGAAATTTTTTTTGCTTCTTTGTAAGTGATATAACTCGTAAATGGTACACTTTAGGATACTGGGGCCATGGAACGTTCTTGTTCCTTAAATGTTTTTCTATACCTTAAAATAAAAAAAAAAACAAAAATAATTTGTTTTGTTGCAAATTTTTGCGAACAAATGCGAAAAAATATCTAAAATATTTTTCAATTGAGTTTAGTTATTTGCAAACAATTGTTTATAACATAATTGACTCCTCTATCTTGTAGCTGAAACCTTAACGAAAAAAATAAGCTTTAGAACGATTCATTCGGCCGGATAGTTTTTGCACAATTCCATTTTGCACTTAATGTCTTAAAAAAAGTTGTTAACTTTGGGCAGGCCGCAAGGTCTGAGTTTTCATCCGATCGCAATCTGCTTGACGGGAATTGAAAGGATGTAGTGTCAGCTTTAAATAACATTTTTGTTGCCTAAACCCATATTCAATATTAAAAACAATTACAGTGGTTTGAAAAAACCGCGAAAATTCCTTAGTTGCAAAATTAAATTTCTCAACGAATTTTCCACTTAACGAGATGCGGTTTTAAAATTTGTAAATTCCTTTTTTTTTATTTTAAGTTATAGAAAAACATTTAAGGAACAAGAACGTTCCATGGCACCAGTATCCTAAAGTGTACCATTTACGAGTTATACCGCTTACAAGGAAGCAAAAAAAATTTCCAGCACACTTAGTTGAATAACTCCAGTCCCTATGTGCCGGGCGAGTGGACTCGGCATGTCCATTATGTGAGTACCCTACCCCAGAGATTAAAAAAATTTCTGACCTGCTACCGACAACAACACATTTTATATATTTACATTTTATATATTTACATTTTATATATTATTTTATATTATTTTTATATTTTTTATATTATTTTTATATTTTATATATTTATAATTAGGTAGTTATAAATTATTTATATAATTTATAATTTATAACAAAAACTATTTAAATTCTAAATGTTATTTGAATGTATATTTACTTTATACGAAAGACTATGTTACTGTACATTAAACTGATTAATTATTTTTAATTCACTAGATTTGAATATCGAAAATTTTGAATTATATCGTCGCTTTAATAATGAAATAACGTATACCATATATACGTTGTTATTATATAATGGGTGCGCTGCATTCCCCATAAGGGTGTCTATAAAGTGGCATTTTAACATTTTTCAATTTTTTTATAACTGGGGGTGAAAATTAATATATTGTTAATTAACGTACATGCAAATTTGAATTTGGTTAAATATTGAAACAGCGTAAATGCATGTACGATATTTCAATTCCTACAGAATAATAGCTTGGGTAAAATCAGTGTCGTATACTTTACATACATTACGATCGCCACACGAAATGGTAAATCTAAAATATTGTATACGCATCATTCATTACTACATGATATTCTGGTTCATATAAATAAAAAATTGTAAAAATATTATGCGTTAGTTCTAAATAATTAGTTTTAGGCTTAATCGTACTTCCATACAAAATGAAATAACGTATATGAAATATGAAATAACGTATAAGGTACCTAATTGACTTTTCACCTCTTTTTAGGTAGAAAAGCCAGCAGGTACCAATGTGAAATTTTAATATGCTGTGGGGAAATTAGTCAAGATTAATTGGTAGACATTTTTTTTCCAATATCTTTATTCATTCAATAGTGCTGCCGAGTTTATGAAAATCAGAAAATCGAAAAATCTTTAAACCCAATTATCTCGAAACTACACTTTTGCGAATACGTTGTTTCATTATTAAAGCGACGATATATTAGAGATGTTTTTGAGTACTTAAACTCAAGCAATTTAGTTAGTTTTGAATTTTTCAACATGTATACTATATGATTTTCTTTCATTTTGATTCCAACATTTACTTTATGGGAAACATTTTGGATTAGAAACATTTGACGCATGAAATTAATTATTTGGTACCATGAAATGTTATTGAATATATGAAATATGGTTCAATCCAGCTTCAGCTCCTCCCATCTAATAAGAACGGCTGGGAAATTTTATGTTGTTGCAGAATAAATGTCGTTCTTTTCATAGCAGTTAGGGAAATTATTAGGGATTATTAGAGAGATGTTTTTAAGAAATTTTGTTGTGTGAATCCGGGTTGCACCACTTCCAATTAATAGGCACAGTTTGAAAATATCAAGTTCTTGCAGATCAAATCTTCTTTTTATACAAAAGTTGTAATAGTTAAAATATATATTAACGTCAAACGAAAAAGTTTAGTGAGAAATTTATTGAGTAAGTTCAATATTTGGTTGGAAATGTCAAATTATTGCAGACTAAATTTGTTTTGAAAACAAATAATTATATTTTGAAAAGAAGCATTTACGTTAAATATGGAAGTTTTCTGAACTAATAGGAATAGATGGGTAAGAAATTATCAGGACGATGTTATATTTTCTAAAGCAACTGTTCCTATTAGTCCAGAAATCTAGGCTTTATAAATATTAAATATCTCGAGTACGATGAATAATACGCCCGCGATAATATTATATAAATGTATTTTTATTTATTAAGGATTTTACTTTTATACGGTATAAAACGTAAATAATTGTGTGTTTTATACTGTACGTTTTATACGTTACCGTATTATACGTTGCAGCCCTGGTTTTTTGTGAATATCTCAAAAACAAGAGCTAACCTAAAATAATGAGTATATGATATTCGTGTTAAGCAGGTTCAAATCCACAAGAAAAGTTTGGTTTTAGTCAGGGAAACCAAAAAAGTTCAAAATTTGTACACTAGTGTAATTTATAGGATGGAGATTTAAGCTACAAGATGAAACTACTTTTAACTTCATGATGGAGGATACCTACCAAACTAGAACAGCAGAAAATAAAGCCACCCAGCTCATAGAGGCCAATAAACGAGCCTGTGATGCTGCAATGCCCAGGAGGAGTGCCAATAATTTTAAAATGTCGGTTTATTGGTGGAACGAGGATATAGCTGAGCTTCAAAGAAAGTGCTTTCACGCAAGAAGACTATATCAACGTACCCGGCACGCTTGCTATTCTATACTACGCCACCAGTACTGTAATGCACAATCTGATCTTAAACGAGCCATAAAGCATAGCAAACGACAGTGACTCCAAAACCTGTGTGACGAAGTTAACTGCGACCGTTAGGGTAGAACGTACAAAAATGTAATGAGCAAACTCAAGAAGAATAACTGTAATATTCGTACCGGCGCACTATAGTGGGAGATAAAGTCAAGGTTCTGTTTCTATAACAACTTGAAAAAGCGTTCCATGATGGATGAGGAAGCGCAAAAGAATAACAAATATAATAAATAACAAAGTATAACAAAGCGAATAACAAAGGCCCGGCATGGACAATAATCCAAATAAAGCTTTGAAACTAGCAGCCCAAATGCAACCTATGCTTTCAAGAAAGTTTATGAAGCATTTATTGCTGAAGGAGTTTTCCCGGTTATGTGGGAAAAGCAGAAGCTAATTCTTGTTCTAAAAAGAACAAAACCACCTGAAAAACCATCCTCTTACTGCCCAATATGTCTGCTAGAAACGGCAAGAAACATTTTAGAAGGGATCATAAATGACCGCGTACAGGAGACAATCGTCAAGACAAAAGATCTTACTAAGCACGTCAGTTGTGTAGTAGACGTTGCAAAAACAGCAATGTTAGGACACACTAACCTATAGGCTACCAAAAAGTACTGTGCTATAGTAACACTGGACGTGAAAAAGCGTTTAACTCAGCCAGTTGGAAATGTGCATTAAACGCACTGATCCAAATGAGGTAGCCACAATACCCACCGGAAATAGTAGGTAGTTACTTCAACCATACACATCCAATATATAACACCAACGAGGAAACAAAGTCGTACGCTGTAGCTAGTGGCGTGCCTCAAGGTTCTGTATTAGGACCCACTCTCTGGAACGCTTTGTATGACGGTGTCCTGCGACTGTCCGTGCCACAAGAAGTCAAAATTGTGGGATTTGCTGACGATTTGGCAGTTGTGTTCTTAAAATATAGGGACATTTGCAACAGAACTATAAGGAATATTCAAGCTACGAGAGAGAAAGCAAGCAGAGTAGAGATGTTAAAATACCGTATTTTATTTTTTTTGTATAATACAGTGTATTATACATTGTTTTATACAAAATAAAATACCGCACAAAAGTGTAATAGCCGAGATAACATGTGAATGGAATAACAAAAAAAAATGACTTCCATCATCATTTTGAATTACATCTAATTATTTTTTTCTAAATATCTGAATTTGGATGTCTTATCCTTATTTTTATCAATATATTACTTAAATGAATGCTAATAAGACCTATTTAATCATCTGGCTCTAATTCATGTGGAAAACTATCCTGATGCTTAGTTTCAATTTATTTCACCTTCATTCGCTACCGGCTACTGTATTTAAATTTTTTTAGTTAGATTGGATCCTTACCATTTCCAATAAACTGTTAACGGTCTTAATCATGTTTGACATAAACGAGTTAATTACTTTTAGAATGATCTAGGCTGCATACCGAAAATGATGTGTCTGTTACAGTGAAATATGCAGAACAATGCAAATTAGAATATGCTGCATTCTGAAGAGCCACAAACTCTATTCCATCAAGTTATACAATAAATACAACTGCTATCGGTTTCATAATGGGTATTTTGAGATTTTTGTGCATGGTATATAAATCTGAACGTATAAAAGAAACGTTCTACATATTATCTGGGGCTACTCAACGCTATTAAATTGAGTGACAAATCTATGTTTCAAAATTTTGATTTACTCCATTAAAAAATTCACTGTAACGGTTGCTTCTCAGCAGCTATAATCGATTGTTGATATTTGTTCTGTTGATATTAGAACAATCTTATCTTGGTACAACAGAAATTTAAAAATTATTTAGAAACGCACACTAACAAGGAAAATCTTCGAAATCGAAAATCTTCAAACAATTTATTTCCTCGGCATCGTTTTTATCTTATAGATGTAATAGTAGACATATTTTCACAGCTATAAATTTTTTTAATAATCCACGCGCAATTTTAGTAAAAGGGCTGTTTGCTACGCCGCGTGCCATCAGAATAAAAAATATTTTGTATAGTAAAATACCTTGTATTTTACAACGTTTTGGACAATACGGTATTTTACGTATAATACCGCGTATTATACAATTGTATTAAACACTTTTACATCACTAAAGCAGAGTAAGGAATGCTTTGTCATGCATTTTGCCAAATTCTGGCGGTGCATCTCAGAATAAAAGATTGCTGCTACCTAATGTGGTCACGTTTACTCTGATGTAGGCAGCTCCAACTTGGGCCAATATATTAGAAAAGAAAACGTACAGAAATAAGCTGACAACTGTGCATAGACTCAATGCCTTGCGAATTATTTGTGCCTTTCGTACAGTTTCAGATGATGCGGTATGTGTAATTGCAAGAATGCTGCTGTTACAAAGCCGTTACAAAGCTATGTAGACAAACGAAGAGAGGTGGAAAAGAAAGTGTAAATACAAATACGTCTACAATTTTACCACGGCGGAACAAAATCTTTTGCCCTAACTCCCAAAAGTGTCCCAAACCCATCGTCTTTCGATTACCATATCCCGACCTACTAATGTCTACTATCCTCCTCTTACTATATACCTCCCTAATCTTCGTGAATAACCTATCAAATAATTGATATATTTCTGCAGACAAAATTAAAATTACATACAGGAAAAATAAATTAAAAAAACATGTTCATTAAACTAAAAATACTTAACACCAAAGAACAATAACTGCAAGGCATGAAATACAGTCTATAAAATAAATTGCAAAGGATTAACTAGTTGCTATATGAGCGGATTCTGCCATTCCTTAAATAAAAAAATGTATCAGCAGTCAGCACTTCCCTACAACAAATATAATCAAAGAACGATGAACTCTCCAAAAACTACAACAAATATAATCAACAAACCACCAATATTCAATAAATCGCACACATCATTTGCACTTCAAACTAATAGTCGTAATTTCAATGTACTCCAAACTCCTAATTTCATCCATTTATCACCAAACTGTCTTTTCATTCTCAATATAGATTGCACGACGATTTTTGTAAAAGTCAAACAAATAACAACAATCAATTCTGTTGAAACGTCAAACGAATTTTGTTTAAAAATAATTTATAAAAACGTAGTCGTTTTACAAAAAGTAATGGATTTTAGATCAAAAACGTTACTAATACATTTACACGAACAATTGAGCTATTATCGCTTTCAATTAAGATCGCAATCCATAATCGGGGTCCTGGAACAGCAAGAATAAGCTCCATCTTGAAACCTGGAAAACCTGAAGAGAAGAGAGAATCTTACAGACCGAGTTCCATCCTTTCGGCGGTGGCAAAACTGATTGAAGCGCTTCTATTACCTCGGTTATCCAGATCTTGCAATTTTGCGCTCCACCAACATGGCTTTAGGACAGAACATAGTACAATAACCGCTCTTCACAAGATCCAAGATCAAATCAGTGATGGATTAAACCAAAAACAACGTTGTGCCAGACTAGAACAATATTAGTTGCGCTTGACCTATCAAAAGCATTCGACACAGTGTCACACGCTGCACTAATAATTCATATATTTAACACCAATCTGCCAGGTTTAATAAAGCGCTGGTTGTGCAACTACCTAAGAGGCCGACAAACATACGTTGAGTTCCGTAACTCCAAATCTAAAATAAGAGTGCTCAAACAAGGAGTTCCACAAGGTAGATTTCTCTCACCTTCACTATTCAATCTCTCCCTAAGCAGCTTATATACACCACCAGAAGGAATAACCATCACGTCATATGCACATCCTAAACAATTGGTTTAAAACCAGAAAACTGAAACTTTCCGCCGAAAAGTCCACATCTACGCTTTTCACCACATGGACGAAGGAGGTGAACACGAAACTTAACATCTGCATTGACAACGTGCTTATTCCCACGGTCAAAAACTCGAGACTGTTGAGGGTCACATTCGATCCACTACTTAAATTCAATGCTCATGCTCAACAGGTGAACGCGAGATTGAAAAATAGGAACAATGCTTTGAAAGCACTGGCTGGTAGTTCATGGGAGAAAGATAAAGAAACAATCATAACAACATACAAAGCAATAGTAAGACCTATTTTGAATTACGCTGAACCCATATGGAAACCTCAAGTCGCTGACACCCACTGGAATAAGTTACAAGTAACACAAAACGCAGCGTTACGAATAGCAACCGGATGTGATTTAATGGCTCACCGAGATCACCTGCACCAAGAATGTAACATATTACCGGTCCGTCAACACAATGAAATGCTCACCAAACAATATCTATTGGCCTGTCACAAAGAGCAATATCCTTGCAACGACTTCAATAATAACAATTTTTAGCCGACGTGACATGACTATAGTCATGTCACCTGATGTGACACGACTTCAGTAATCGGGGTGTAAATAAGGAGTCGGCCAAGTAGCATCCATCGCTAAAATAACAACAATACAACTCTGCTATTGGTTTAACGTACGAAATTAAAGAAACTTTCCTACAAAAGAGATTATAGCAATAATTAGTCGCAATTGTTTCATATAAAACGAAAATCTCAACTAATCATGCTGGCTTCTTAGACCGGCTATTCGATTAAGCGCAAACTACAGGACAGTGCATGTGCTTCTCTAAAAACAAAAAAAAAAGAAATATGCAAGGGGTTAATCTATCCTCTTTTAAATCCAGAAAAATGAGTAGTCGCAAATCTTGGCGAGTGACATATAAACTGAAAGGTGGGAAAGGTGCACCATGCTGAAGTTTGAGCATAATCGAGAAACGGGTCTAGGAATGGCAGTATATTATAATTTTTTTTTTAATAAAATGTGATGTGTAATTCCTACACAATATGTGTCGCAACAACACATAAAAACCTTTTAAGACCAAGGGTCCACAACAATATACGTTTAAAGGTGTTGATAGACGTAAATCTTTCTTTTTGTTTTTTTATTAAATAATGGATAACTAAACGATAAATCCTATCACATATAAAATATGACATAGGCCAATATCTCATGTTAGGATAGAGAAAATATAAGTAAAATAAAAGATAAATTGCAAATTTTTTAGAAAAATATGCTAAAGCAAAAAAATGGGTTTTCCAATAATCTAGCTAGTGGCATTGATCTTGTGACGCACTGTTTTTCTTAATGATTAAAGTTCATACATAGAGTTATATGAAGACTCGTTTCTTCGAGCAAGCAATAGCGTGTCACCATGAAGAAATATTCAACAGCTAAGATTGAGCATGCTACCGTTAACTAAATACAGTTCATCCGCCATCCCTAAGATATCACCTTGGCTAGTGATATCTTACTAATATCGCCAGTGGTATGTGATATCTAACGTTAACTCGTATATCAGTAGCAGGAACTGGAGTACGAGGGGTTATCAAACCCGTAGATCGAAAAAAAATTTACAAAATAATAAAAACTCACCCCATGCGGATAAAAAATGCGGATTTTTTATGTAAAAATTGTGATTGACGACTTATGGCAAGTTTTTCGTTGCGCCCGAATGCAGGGCTCCCGTTTTAAAGTCAGATTGAAAAAAATGGAAAAAATGGAAATTTTTCGCAAAAAAAATGGAAAAAATGGAAAAAAATGGAAAACAAACAATTTAAAATGTGTAATACATAGGGTATCTTAGAATATTACGGTAAAAAAAATCCCTGTTTTTTCAGGTTATCCAGACTCGGTTTTTAATTTTTTCAGAAAATGTTTAAACTACGGTATTTTATAATTGATAGAAAAATTAATAAAAGTGTACATTTATTCATTTGTTAACACTTTTAATCGTTAATATAACAAAAACCTTGACTCGAAAATTTCAGATTGAACGATTCTCGTACATATTGTTTTTAAAATTGAAATAAAATGAATTGTTAAATTATTTTTATGAAGAAATGGAACTAAATAGTACATTATATACCGAGGTGATAAAGTAAATTTTCTACATTGAGGTGGATATTAATTCGCGAGAAACGAAGTTTCGAGCGAATTAAGCACCGAAATGGAGAAAATTTTCTTCACCGAGGTTTATATACTATTTTTTTTACTACTTGATATAAAAAATGCACTAAAACTCTTAACTATTCACAAAATAAAATGTCAATTAATAAGCAAATGGTGAATAAATAAAAATTTTGATTTGGTGAAACATTGTGTATCATATCATTGGATTGCGTATTGGATATTTATTATTCAGGGCTGCTTAGTTAGAAATTTATTTTCAATGAATTTTCTTAAAACTATGTAAAAATCACATATGCTTTGCATTAAAAAATATAGTTTTTATTTATTTTTGTCATGAATTGAATTGAATTGAAAATCTGTTCAATATTGTTGAGCCAAATTTAGAATTTTTTTAGTCTACAACTCACAACTAAACTAAATTTCAACAGAATTCTGTTTAACACGAATTAAAATTTCAAATAAACTAAACTATAGTTGCAAAGAAATTTTTGCATTCATTCATTATTTATTATTATTAAAATAAAATCAAAACGCTTATTATTTTTTAATATATTATTATTTTAGAAAGAAACTAAAAAAATTCAAAGATGAACTCAGTTAACAAACGAACAAAAATTATATTTTCATTATTTACTAAGGTGCTAAAATACTTATTATTAGGTGTGGGGAATAATTATTAGTAACCTTAGCTAAGAAAAATAACTTTTGTCTTGGGTTTTTGAGTAAATAATTGAAATTTCTCATGCAAGTAGTAAAAAAAGATTATTTGATTGAATCTGAGTACAAAATAGTTGCATTGCGTCTCATAAGTAAACAATATAAAAACAGATAATTTTTAATCCAATAATTCATCTTTAAGTGTTTCAGAAACTAAATTTTTAGTTTTAATAACTTCATTAACATATTTCTCAAAACCAGGTGAGAGTAAAGAGGCTTGTTCAACCATTTTGAACAAAGTTTCGTGAGGAATATTTTAATATATTTAATATATAATATTTTTCATCGGCTTTTCGATTAGGGGCATTGAAAGTAAGCAAATAAATTATAAGCGAATCAGATCATACAAATTCAACCACAGATCAATTCGTTGCTTTAACTCCAGCGTTAAATGCATTACTAATTTTACGTAAGCCGCAGCTGCCCAGATTCAGAATTTCTTTATTACTCGAATCATGTGCTAAGTCCACCTTTAGATGTCAAATAGATTTTAAGTCAACATTAGTTCCGTTCATCGAAACTTGAATCCAAGTATTGGTTCATGGAATGCATAATATGAAAGTTTCTTACAAATTTTCGGCAGTAGTATGTCCCAAATAGATTGATATTAAACAGGTAATCGTTCGTGATTTGTTTTTATCACCATTCTATATACTATCATTCTTACAATATCAATTTGCTGCTTTAGACTCTCATGCAAATAAGTTACAGCAAAATATATTTTTTGAATTGTGTCATTTCAGTTCGATATAATTATTAATTCTATATATCATTGTACCGGTACCTTGGAATTTAGTTAGTTTTAATTCTCGTTCAATTTCACTGACAGAAAACATTGTCTTCATCATAGAAACGCTAATTACAAAGATCAAATACCACAATGTAACACAGTCTTTTAAAAAAAATTTCATCGTGTTGGACAAAGCGATGCACTTGTGAATAATTTAGGTCACGACAAGTGGCATACAATTATAAACTTTTTATTTATAAACTGTTCCTAATAGGAACGATATTCTTTTTAGTATTTTTCTGGTGAAAATTTATGTTTTTAATTATGAATAATTTATTTAAATCTAGCATAAGTTGATCAATATAACACGTAGGCTTTCTATCGTCTTGGACTTCACACAGTTCGGAGTTTACTAGCTTGCAGTTTCACACCTGCATATTATACGAAGTGAAAGTAATAACTGCAAGTCTGGTTTACCATCATCATCATGAACCGTACTCCACTAGGAAGCATATGGAAATATATTACGGAAGCTTTTTAAAATATATTTCTTTGCACATTTTGTTCTCATTTACACATTTAGTGGTTGCATTCGGCACATTTAGTGGTCGCCGAATTACAATAACATATTATTGTATGTGCAATAGCATTGCAAACCTCATGGATAATTTTTTTATTAATTAAATAATTAGAAAAATACTAAGATCACTTTTATGTTTCCCAAACCTTCGCCGTAAATCGAACGCAGGTGTTTTGTGTTAAAAGGAAAGCGTGTTAACACTTGAACCACTTCTGTTATTTGGATTTAATAATTGTTCATATTATATAATCATGTAGTATAGTTGTAATTGAAGCCATTTTGAAAACATTTTTCGTTAATCTATCCCACCAGTATACGAAATGAGAAAAGAAGGAATTGGTATAAATAGATGTTTCCACATATGAGACCTCTAAGGTATGTTTATAAGAATGCCAAGATTGGCTTGTGGCTCGTGAAGATCTACGTAATGGAGGCATTAAGTGATTAATTTCTTTAGAGCATAGCGTAGTATAATGTAAATGCTCCAACAACTCTTGTATGATCAGCTTCAACACGCCTATGAACTCTGTCGACAAAATTTAGATGTTTCTGGTATACTGCAGCCCATAAATTGGGGTAGAATTCGTGGATTGGTCGTATAAATTCTTTATACATCGTAGTTATTTCAGATGGAGACAAAAATTTGACTACAACGTACGAAGCCAAGTCGTTGGGACTCTAATTTCACCACAGAACAAATGTGATCATGCCATTTTCGTTTGTGGTTTATATTAGTACGAAATAGTTAAGTACAGGTGAGTTTAATAATGCTAGTCTGGAAAACTTTTCAAAACAGGAGCTATAGAGTGAGGTTTTATAGGACAAAACTAGAATTAAATGTCATAAGGTTCAGTATACACCAGTTCCGATTGATTCAAGATCTAGATTTTAGTCCAGAATTGATTTAAGATCCAAGGATTGAACCATTTTTCTACGAGTATAATTAGCAGTTAGACTAGATGGCTGTTTCTTCTTTTCTTCTTCATTCTCTTAATATATGAATGTTAGATAGAACTTCGGAAGAGCTATATATTGGGTTTGTGGTGTTAGATAACAAACCGTTAAAAAAGATCAAAAAGGGGTGGCAAAAGAACCGAACCCTGATTAATGCAGGCTTGAATTGAGAAATTATCCGAAACAACACCAACTACTAAGAGATCTCTGGAATAAAAAGACTAAAAATAAAATTAATTTGTTGATAAGAGCCGATGCCAAACTCTATCAAACGCCTTGGATATATCAAGGGAAATGTTGTGAGACTCACCAAAGTCATGAATTGCTACACCCTATTTCTCCGTGAGGACTGGATTAGGTGCAGTGATGAAGATATTATCAATTGTGTCTTTAAGAGAATTAAACGCGTCCAATGGGGTGATTATGGTGGTAAGGATAACTACGGTGTAAATAACACAAATAGATGTCATGTTTATTTGCGATGACTTTGAGACAGATAAAGCAGAATACAGAAATACTACTTGTTTCATACTGGAGGAGCTTTGTATGTTTAAAATCCTTGTGTATATATGTATATCATTACAACACGGTGTTTAGAGCTCCGGAGAATGATTTTTACAGCCGAATCGTACATTATTGATATTTGAAACTTGTGTTTCACCTAGCTCAAGTAAATGAGGTTTGTTTTGGTTGAGATCGTATTGGATGCCAAGAAAGTTTTTTGAGATACCAAGGATGTTAATGATATCGATTACGAAGTTGGAGAACGAAGCTAAATAATGGCTAAATAAACAGATTAATAGGAGAAATAACAAATACCAAACCCAGAAGGAAGAAATAGAGTAACACAACAAAGGCCACAAAGATTCGTTTGTGGAGAAAATAAAAGGTACTTCAAAAAAATTGAGGTTGGGGATGTGTACAATTATTTCTCAACAAGTGTACAAGCATTTCTCAACGTTTTGGATCATAACCAGTCTAACTGGGCAAACAAAAATGTCCGTCTGTATGCCATTGAAATGTTTTAGGGAAAATTGAAAACGACAGATATTTCAGTCTTCATCAATCGCTATACCAAACCCTTCGGCCTTCCCCCAGACCAAAGTTTTTGATATATCGGAGTAGGAGGTTTTAAGTCCATATTATATAAATACTTTGAGATTTATCGAAATTTATGATATTTAATGAAATCTTCGGGTTTGCATTAGATTTATTCGGGTTTATGTTTTGTAGTAGTTGGCAACCCAACCCTATTCTAATATAAATGTCCATGCAAAATTACATTTGTCTGCAGGTTAACAGAACAATATTTTAATTTAAGTTTTCAGCGTTTTTTATAATAAATAAGGTACTTTTTGTCGACTTTGTCGGTGTTTTTGGATGCCAACGTTTCGGTAGCGGCTTTTGCTCTTTATATATTAAGGCAAAATTAACAAAACTGCAGTCAAATTCTGTAACTGTGAAGCGGTGAAGTGATAAAAATTTCTTCGTTTCTTTTCATTAAAAAACTTATCATTTCACCGCTTCACAATTACAGAATTTGGCTGCTGGTGCTGGACAGAGCAAAGAAACAATTTTCATTTTCTTTCACTTTCAAAACGACAGCATCTAAAAAAAGCACCAAAAGTGCTTAAAATTTAATTATTATTCTGTTAACTTGTACGCATGGAGGGATCAGCGTACGCATGGAGGGATCAGTTTTTATTAATTTGTTAATTTTTTTCTATTTTTTGATCCACGGGTGTGACAACCCCGCGCACTCCAGTCCCTGTTATTGGCACATGAGTTAACGTGAGATATCACATACCACTGGCAATAGCAGTGAGATATCACTAGCCAAGGTGATATCTTAGGGGTGCTGGCGGATGAACTGCATTCAGTCAACGGTAGAACTCTCAATCTTAGCTAATGAATATTCCTTGATGCTGGAACGCTGTAGCTTGCTCGAAGAAACGAGCTTTCTTCTAACTATATATCTGAGCTTTAATCATTGAAAAATATACTGCGTCCCATAATCAAGGATTATGCCATTAGCTGGACTATTGGCAAACCAATTTTTGTTTTGTTCTTGCAAATTTTTAAAACAAATTTGCTTTTTATCTCTTATTTTATTTTTATTTTCCCTATCCTATCACGAAATATTGGCCTATGTCATATTTTATATGTGATAGGATTTATAGTTTAGTTGTCCATTATTTAACAAAAAATATTAAAAAAAACAAAAAAACAGATTTGCGTCCATTAACATCCTTAGAACGCATGTTGTTGTGGGACCTTGGTCTTAAAAGGTTTTTATGTGTTGTTGTGACACATATTGTAATGCCTACTACACATCACATTTTATTAAAAAAAAAAAAAAAAAAAAAAACAAAGATAATGTTACATGGACATCTATATTAGAATTAAAACTATGTTTATAACTTTTAATTACCATATTAATGTACATAAACATTAGCTGCATTTCATGAAACAGTGTGATCCGGATCCGCTTAAGTTTTACATGTAAACTGAGATCCAAAAACAAAGTTGGATCTCATTTTACATGTAAAACTTATGCGAATCCGGATCACACGGTTTCATGAAATGCAGCTAATGTCTTTTATATAAACAGAAATATCCATTCAAATAAAATCTAGAATATAAATTGGTTTAGTGCCCATCTCATCTAGTTGGAGATTGTCGTCCAAACTCGTAGATCAGTAGAGTATGGAAAACAATAAAATATGTGTTCGTAGAGCAAACTTCAAACTAAACAATATACACTAGAATTGAAAATTGAATAAAAACAACAATGTCTAACTTATGTAGATCTGATAAATGATGATGAAATTTCAACGTCAAATAGCATCGCTTCATATAGAAAAGAAATGGAGTTTTACTCTCACAAAAGTTGAACATATTCGAATTTCAAAATATTTGAATTGCATAATTTAAATTACTTTTTCCTTAGTTACTTGGGTTTAATTACTAAAACTATTAATTGATCGACGAAAAGGTTATCGAGGTTTATATCGATAAATTAATTATTTGCTCACATATTCTCCTACTATTTTCCTGAATTTGCATTATATATAAAACTAGTTGATGAATAACGATGGAAAAGTTTTTTAATTAATATAAAAATGTGTATGTGTATTTTAAAAAAATGTTTAAACAAATGGAAAAAATGGAAAAATGACGGAAAAAATGGAAAAAAATGGAAAGAACCAAAAAAAATGGAAAAAATGGAAAAAATGGATTCAGCGGGAGCCCTGTTAGATAGAACTTCGGAAGAGCTATATATTGGGTTTGTGGTGCTAGATAACAAACCGTTAAAAAAGATCAAAAAGGGGTGGCAAAAGAACCGAACCCTGATTAATGCAGGCTTGAATTGAGAAATTATCCGAAACAACACCAACTACTAAGAGATCTCTGGAATAAAAAGACTAAAAATAAAATTAATTTGTTGATAAGAGCCGATGCCAAACTCTATCAAACGCCTTGGATATATCAAGGGAAATGTTATGAGACTCACCAAAGTCATGAATTGCTACACCCTATTTCTCCGTGAGGACTGGATTAGGTGCAGTGATGAAGATATTATCAATTGTGTCTTTAAGAGAATTAAACGCGTCCAATGGGGTGATTATGGTGGTAAGGATAACTACGGTGTAAATAACACAAATAGATCTCATGTTTATTTGCGATGACTTTGAGACAGATAAAGCAGAATACAGAAATACTAATTGTTTCATACTGGGGGAGCTTTGTATGTTTAAAATCCTTGTGTATATATGTATATCATTACAACACGGTGTTTAGAGCTCCGGAGAATGATTTTTACAGCCGAATCGTACATTATTGATATTTGAAACTTGTGTTTCACCTAGCTCAAGTAAATGAGGTTTGTTTTGGTTGAGATCGTATTGGATGCCAAGAAAGTTTTTTGAGATACCAAGGATGTTAATGATATCGATTACGAAGTTGGAGAACGAAGCTAAATAATGGCTAAATAAACAGATTAATAGGAGAAATAACAAATACCAAACCCAGAAGGAAGAAATAGAGTAACACAACAAAGGCCACAAAGATTCGTTTGTGGAGAAAATAAAAGGTACTTCAAAAAAATTGAGGTTGGGGATGTGTACAATTATTTCTCAACAAGTGTACAAGCATTTCTCAACGTTTTGGATCATAACCAGTCTAACTGGGCAAACAAAAATGTCCGTCTGTATGCCATTGAAATGTTTTAGGGAAAATTGAAAACGACAGATATTTCAGTCTTCATCAATCGCTATACCAAACCCTTCGGCCTTCCCCCAGACCAAAGTTTTTGATATATCGGAGTAGGAGGTTTTAAGTCCATATTTTATAAATACTTTGAGATTTATCGAAATTTATGATATTTAATGAAATCTTCGGGTTTGCATTAGATTTATTCGGGTTTATGTTTTGTAGTAGTTGGCAACCCAACCCTATTCTAATATAAATGTCCATGCAAAATTACATTTGTCTGCAGGTTAACAGAACAATATTTTAATTTAAGTTTTCAGCGTTTTTTATAATAAATAAGGTACTTTTTGTCGACTTTGTCGGTGTTTTTGGATGCCAACGTTTCGGTAGCGGCTTTTGCTCTTTATATATTAAGGCAAAATTAACAAAACTGCAGTCAAATTCTGTAACTGTGAAGCGGTGAAGTGATAAAAATTTCTTCGTTTCTTTTCATTAAAAAACTTATCATTTCACCGCTTCACAATTACAGAATTTGGCTGCTGGTGCTGGACAGAGCAAAGAAACAATTTTCATTTTCTTTCACTTTCAAAACGACAGCATCTAAAAAAAGCACCAAAAGTGCTTAAAATTTAATTATTATTCTGTTAACTTGTACGCATGGAGGGATCAGCGTACGCATGGAGGGATCAGTTTTTATTAATTTGTTAATTTTTTTCTATTTTTTGATCCACGGGTGTGACAACCCCGCGCACTCCAGTCCCTGTTATTGGCACATGAGTTAACGTGAGATATCACATACCACTGGCAATAGCAGTGAGATATCACTAGCCAAGGTGATATCTTAGGGGTGCTGGCGGATGAACTGCATTCAGTCAACGGTAGAACTCTCAATCTTAGCTAATGAATATTCCTTGATGCTGGAACGCTGTAGCTTGCTCGAAGAAACGAGCTTTCTTCTAACTATATATCTGAGCTTTAATCATTGAAAAATATACTGCGTCCCATAATCAAGGATTATGCCATTAGCTGGACTATTGGCAAACCAATTTTTGTTTTGTTCTTGCAAATTTTTAAAACAAATTTGCTTTTTATCTCTTATTTTATTTTTATTTTCCCTTTTCATTTCACGAAATATTGGCCTATGTCATATTTTATATGTGATAGGATTTATAGTTTAGTTGTCCATTATTTAACAAAAAATATTAAAAAAAACAAAAAAACAGATTTGCGTCCATTAACATCCTTAGAACGCATGTTGTTGTGGGACCTTGGTCTTAAAAGGTTTTTATGTGTTGTTGTGACACATATTGTAATGCCTACTACACATCACATTTTATTAAAAAAAAAAAAAAAAAAAAAAAAAAACAAAGATAATGTTACATGGACATCTATATTAGAATTAAAACTATGTTTATAACTTTTAATTACCATATTAATGTACATAAACATTAGCTGCATTTCATGAAACAGTGTGATCCGGATCCGCTTAAGTTTTACATGTAAACTGAGATCCAAAAACAAAGTTGGATCTCATTTTACATGTAAAACTTATGCGAATCCGGATCACACGGTTTCATGAAATGCAGCTAATGTCTTTTATATAAACAGAAATATCCATTCAAATAAAATCTAGAATATAAATTGGTTTAGTGCCCATCTCATCTAGTTGGAGATTGTCGTCCAAACTCGTAGATCAGTAGAGTATGGAAAACAGTAAAATATGTGTTCGTAGAGCAAACTTCAAACTAAACAATATACACTAGAATTGAAAATTGAATAAAAACAACAATGTCTAACTTATGTAGATCTGATAAATGATGATGAAATTTCAACGTCAAATAGCATCGCTTCATATAGAAAAGAAATGGAGTTTTACTCTCACAAAAGTTGAACATATTCGAATTTCAAAATATTTGAATTGCATAATTTAAATTACTTTTTCCTTAGTTACTTGGGTTTAATTACTAAAACTATTAATTGATCGACGAAAAGGTTATCGAGGTTTATATCGATAAATTAATTATTTGCTCACATATTCTCCTACTATTTCCCTGAATTTGCATTATATATAAAACTAGTTGATGAATAACGATGGAAAAGTTTTTTAATTAATATAAAAATGTGTATATGTATTTTAAAAAAATGTTTAAAAAAATGGAAAAAATGGAAAAATGACGGAAAAAATGGAAAAAAATGGAAAGAACCAAAAAAAATGGAAAAAATGGAAAAAATGGATTCAGCGGGAGCCCTGCGAATGCGACAAATTTTGATTACATGGATATCTAGAGCTTCCTGTGAGCATATTTTTCAGTTCTTTTTTGACAAAATTTCGCAAAAAATGCCTCCATCGTCTTTTAAATCCAGATATATGAGCAGTCACAAATCTTGGCGAGTGACATTTAAGTTGAAGCTGAAGTTCGACCATAATCGAACAACGGGTCTAGGAATGGCAGCATATTTTCGTTTTGTATGTAAAATTTGTGTTTGACGATTTATGTTCAGTTTTTGGTAGCAACCGTCCTATTTTAACTAATTTTGATTACATGGATATCTAGAACTCACTAGTCTTCTCTTTATTTGTCATTCCCTTGAGATTTGTGACAACTTATGTCGCTGGATTTCAAAAAGCAGGGGTTAACTGGCCTATTTTGCTAGTTTTTATTGATATTTTTGTGAAATTTTTGAAAAACTATACTCGACGGAATATCCGAATATAGAAATAGAATGAATACTACAGAAAAACAGAAAACTGGCGGAAAATCGACAAACTACAAACAATCACTTTTATCCATATAAAACGAAATATCCAATGAAAATGCTGGCATTCCTAGACCGGTTAGTCGATTAATTTTCGTATTTCAACAAAGGGCATGTTTTGATCTTCTATTTGAATGCCGAGCTTTGTCATTTGCCAGGTCTTGTCACAACTAGTTTCTCTGAATTTCAAAAAGCATAGGTAATAGATCCTTGTGGAGTAACACAATAGAGTAACTAGTAAGAGTTTTAATCGATATTTTTAAACAAAATTTTTATGAAAAAGTATTCTGAAAGCTTAAAAATTAAAACAATATTTACAAATCAACAACCACTAATCTCTATATGGGTGTGATAAAGAAAACTAGTTCAACCAACATTGATAGCGGATAACCTTGTACGATCCGTTCGTTATCAGGACAACCCCTAAATAACCATTAAGTGTCCCGAACCAAAACCCTCTCCTCTCCCACTCCTGAAAACCATTTCCATTCCATTCCTGTTGCATTACCCAAGTTATGGTGAGACATGTGCGCTAAGGACTGTGTGGTCACGAGGGTGTTTGACTGTTAACACGGAACTATGGAGATCTGGAGACCTAGCTATTTTAGGGATAGAAATAGAATTTTAGATGTGAGCGATGCTTCTCCAAACGCATCACATAAACAAAACTGTGCACCATGACTTACTCTAGGATCATATTAGATTTATCAGCTTATTCTAAGACAGCACACATACTATGCGTGACTTCAGGAGCATGCTTAATTTAGCAGCATATTCTAGGTCAGATAAGAGGTCATCGTATCAGTATACTCTAAGTCAGATAACACACCTGTACGATATTTTATTTTATTTATTTATATGTTTTCATTTAGATCATAGATCTAGTATTTGTTTACAAACATTATAATATCCCAAATAAAATTTAAAGAAAAAGTTTAAAGTAATTAGAAAAAAATTCAAAAAATTAAATATCTAAAAAATCAAAACAACCAAAAACTAAAACAAAATAAAGAAAGAGAAAAATAAAATAATCCATAGCAAAAAATAAAATAATATATAACAAAAAAATTTCTTTGCAGTATATTTTGACTCCTTTCTTAAATTTAGCTATTGCTTGCCCTCCCTTTTGATCATGAGGTAGATCATTAAACATTTTTAATCCCTTATGCATGAGCATGTTTTTTGATTTATCACTTCTCATAAATTCCAAACTAAAATCTTATTTATTTCTTAAATCATAATTGTGGACTTCATTCACATATTTTAGTTTATCTCTCAAATAATTAGGTAATAAACCGTTTTTGATTTTAAACACTAAAGTCAACACATTCATATTATCTGCTCCGCATAAAGCCAATTTAATTTTTCCAGCATTAAATTTCTATCCCTACGTCTTTTAGCCTTCAATGTGGCACGCATTGCTTTATTTTGTAATTTTTGAAGTCTACTTAGATTTTGTTTATTACATAAAAATAAAATAGATGAGCAATATTCGAAGTATGGTTTTATCAATACATTATAAATATGCACAGCCGTTCTTTTAGAAATATTCTTGCGAATATTTCTCAAAAAATATACTTTTATTGCAATTTTTTTACAAACGTAGTTCAAATTTTCATCAAAATCTAACTTATTGTCTATTATAACCACCAGGTATTTAATTTTATTTACAATCTCGATTTTATCATTATTAATGAAAATGTTATCATTAAATTGGCCATTTACACACATACATTTAGTTTTATCGGTATTGAGTTTCAATTTGTTCATTTTAAACCACAGATCCAGTTTCTTCAAGTTTCTTCAAACCAACGCAGCTCAGTATCCTTAATTCCATATTCCTGAAGCTTCAACAACAATATTTCTCTTTCTATTATTTCAAATTGACATTGACATTGCCATTGACATATGAGTTAGCGTGAGATATCACATACCACAGGCAATGGCAGGAGATGTCATTAGCCAAGATGATATCTTAGGGTGCTGGCGGACGAACTTTAATTAGTCAACGGCAGCACTTCCAGTCTTAGCTGGGCAGCGTTCCGTAGCGGTACCGCTCATTAGCTCTTCCGAGGAATCGAACCAACACGTAGTTATGTGTGGGCTTTGTGCCTCGATTAAGGTGGTGGGCGGTGCGTCTGGGGTGCGCTGCTTCAGCTGGATTATTGGCATTTAGTTTTGTTTTGTTTTCTGCAAATTTCTCACAATTTGTTTTTCACTTATTATTTTGTTATTATTTCTTCATCTTATCATGAAATATTGGCATATGTCATATTTTGTAGTATGATAGGATTTTTTACTTAGTTATGCATTTTAAAATAAAACACAAAAAAATAAAATAAACATTTTGATATATATATGGCAGTACAACCGAAAAAAAATAAGTCTGCAAGTGGTAAAGCAAATTTGCGCAATCCACCCGCCCATAAAGCGGCATGTCCACGGAATTTGCAGGGACAAAACATATATGAATCAATAAAAAATTTTAAAATACATGTTCAAAACATCTGCGGATTGAACGCTAACCATGACCACGTGCAACATCATCTTGAGCACGACAAACCGAACATTCTATTCCTTACAGAAACACAAGTTTCTGAAAATTTTCTCTTTATAGAATCGCTTAATTCCAAATATAGGCTCGAATCAGCTTTCAAACTCCATCAGGGCGTATGCGCATTCATTCATGAGAGTGTTGCGTACACGCGCTTTCCAAATTTTGAACTACACGGTGACGGCTTCAATACAATGGTTTTAAAGATTTGTCTTCCAGAAATGACTTTTTTTACAATAGCTTTATACCGGTCCCCCAACAAACGTAACCCAAACTTTTTTAATATACTGACAAAAATTATGGACGAGATTAGTGCAAAGTCCCCTAATTGTGAAGTTATCGTTACCGGTGACTTCAACGTCCACAACAAATCATGGTTGGAATTCTCCAAATCGACCGACGATGTTGACAATAGTGGAAAACTGGCAGAAATTTTTGCCGCGTCTCAGGGCCTATTCCAAATTGTTAAAAGCCCGACTTTCACTGCCCGTAATGGCGGTGATAATAGTTTTCTACTAGATCTCTATCTTACCACAATGCCAGATATTACGAGTGTCGATGTTGCGAAAGGTAGTATTGGAAATTCTGATCATTATTTAATCTCATCAGTTATCAAAACTGATTTACTTAAAACTACAGCTCCCAAACCCCGTAAAATATTTCACTACTCAAAAATGGATAAGAGTGGTCTTCAAAATTTTTTCCATGGTTTCCCTTTCGACCGTCATTGTTTTTACACTGACAATGTAAATGTTTCTGCTCAAAACTTTACAGAAACCATCCAATTTGCTATCAATAAATTTGTCCCTTTCTCCATAGTAAAACCCAAACAAAAATATTTGTATTCGAAAGCTGCCAAAACGGCACTTAGAAACAAACGTAGATCATTTAATATTTGGATTCATAACAAAACTCCCACTAATCGATCCCAATATCTAAAGGCCAACAAAATATCTAATCAGATTATCTCAAACGAAAAGTCCGAAATTGACAGAGCGAAAGCCTCAAAACTTACGTCTATGTCTGTTTCTGACAAGAGTTTCTACAGTGCCATTAATTCTTTAAATTCTGGTACAAAATTTTCTATTCCCCCTATTATTGGTGGTGATTTAATCGTCAATGATCCCGCAAGAAAAGCTAACTTGTTCGCTGAACGCTTTGCTCTGAACTCCACTGTTTTGGAAACTCCTAAAGAAATACCCCAAATCCAGTCTTCAGGAGTTAATATGAATGAACTTCACTTCAAACCCAAAATAGTCGCTAAACTTTTAAAGGGGTTAAACATCAACAAAGCATCAGGAATGGACAATATTCCACCCATTATTTTAAAAACCTTTTCCAAAGAACTTGCACCAACTTTAACTAAAATATTGTTACGTTTTTCTTAACCTCCTTCGAATTGGCCTTACTCTCAATTCGATAAACGCAATTCCCAATCTCTTTCTGAGTTCGATCACTGATTAGTAAGCAAACACACCAGGTTTTATTAAGTATTCAACACCTTAACTGTTCCACAACAACAGGAAAACAATCAGCAAACAATATTCCCAACTAGAATATTCTTCCAACAGCTTCGAAACTCCAACGGTTTATTGTAGAAATTTCCAATTCACAACGTTCAAAATAATACACAAAATATTTCTATTTAATAACACTTATAACTTTATTTACAAAAACTTTACACAAAAACTAATTTAAAGATCACTTTTATAATTTTTAACTTCACAATCGCAGGTTTAAAATAAACTAATTAAAAACTACAAGAATTAATTTTCTTATATACCTTCTGCTTAATCTCTAGAAATTTCGCGGTCACTTTTTAGAAACCTTGAGAAAATATTAGAATATTCGATTATTTTACGTTATGTTGATTTGATTCATAAAATCATTTGTTTTATGTAGACCTTATTTCTAAGAATATGTACAACAACAACAATATTCATTTCATTCACTTTCTGTTGTGTTTTGTTGATTTTATTTTCCTGGAAGTGACCGTAATCGTCTAGATCTTTCTGTAATCGTCTAGATTTTTTCTGTACTCGTAACATTACCCTCCACTTAAGCCTGTTCGTCCCGAACAGGATCTAGCTCTCCTTTGTATAAGGCCAATCTTTCCAAATGTACGACTTTCGCTTTGCCTCGATGGCCTTTCCTAATTCTATAAACCACGTCATTCAACTTGGTTATAATGTTGTAAGGTCCTTCCCATGCAGCTTGCAATTTCGGTGATAACCCTCGTTTTCGATGTGGGTTGTGTAGCCATACTAATTGTCCTTCATCGAAACCTTTATTATTAGATCGTATATCATATCGGGCTTTCATTCTATCACTGGTCAGTTGTATCTTCTGCCGAACAAGCTTGTGAATATCCTCAAGGTTCTCCCGGGTTCGGTTGACGTATTCTTGCGCAGACAATGATGTTGATGGTACCGCTCCAAATTTGAGGTCTCCAGGAAGTCTTAAATCACTTCCAAAAATAGTTTGAGCTGGTGTCATGGTCGTGGTGTCATGAACTGCTGATCTGTATGCCATCAAAAATAAAGGAATGTGTTGATCCCAGTTACGTTGATTCTTACTGACCACTTTAGCTAGAAATTCCTCCAAAGTAGCATTGAATCTCTCAACCATCCCATCTGACTGTGGGTGTGAAGCTGTCGTCCTGGTTTTGTTAATCCCCAGCATTTGACAAATTTCCTGGAATACAGCTGACTCGAAGTTCCGTCCCTGATCGGTGTGGATCTCCATAGGAACTCCATAGCGGCTGATCCAATTATTTATCACAGCTTCAGCGATTGTGGTTGCTTCCTGGTTGGGAATCGCACACACTTCCGGCCACTTACTGAAGTAGTCCATGATCACAAGCACATATTTATTCTGATTATCAGTTGTTGGAAATGGTCCCGCTACATCCATTGCGATCCTTTCAAATGGAGCACCTACATTGTATTGCTTCATTTTCCCATGACTTCTTCGTGCGGGTCCTTTCACCGCCGCACATTTATCGCATTTTTGACACCACTCCACAATTGATTGCCGTGTCCCCGACCAGTAAAACCGTTGTCGTATTTTTGCAAGAGTTTTGTTGATCCCAAGATGACCTCCACTCGTTCCTTCGTGATACTCCTTAAGTACTGCTTCTATTTTCGCTTTTGGTACCACTGTAAGGGATTGCTTTATCTTGCCATCTGAGCTTTCCCATACTCTCTTTAAACATCCATCCTCTAACTGGAGACTGTCCCATTGCGCCCAGTACGCCTTCAAAGTTGGGGTTTTATCAGAAATTTCTCCCCATACTGGTTTGCAGCCCTTTTCCTTGAACTCGATGATGGGTGCAAGATCCGGATCTTCTAATTGATCTTTTCTTATGGCTTCAGCAGTCCATTCATCGTCAGGTAGCACTTGTAGTAATCGTACATCGATGATGTTCTCCTTATTTTCTTGACGACTGCAATGCTTGCGTTCAACTTGACAGGGTCGTCTCGATAATGCATCAGCGTTCCCATGTGCAGTACCCTTTCGATGTTCAATGTCCAAATCGTACGCCTGCAACCGTTCGATCCAACGTGCTACTTGTCCCTCTGGATTTTTGAACTGGAGTAACCACCTTAACGCACCATGGTCAGTTCTGAGATGAAATTTCTGACCATACAAGTATTTATGGAAATGTTTGACGGATTCCACAATAGCCAATAATTCCTTTCGAGTTACACAATAATTCCGCTCCGGCTTGGATAGCATTTTCGAGAAATAAGCTATCACCTTTTCCTGACCATCTATATTCTGCGACAAGATTCCTCCTATACCTTCATTACTGGCATCAGTATCCAAAATAAACTGAACATTTGGTATAGGATAGGACAGAATTGGAGCCGTACATAATCTCTTTCGGAGCTCCACAAATGCTTGTTCTTGAGGTTCATTCCATTCAAATGCCTTATCTTTTCTGGTTAACTCATGCAGACTTTTGGCAACGTTGGCGAATCCTGGCACAAACCGTCTGTAATATGTGCACAATCCAAGGAAGCTTCGTAGTTCATGTAGGTTCTTTGGTCTTGGCCAGTTCATAACTGCTGCAATCTTGTCAGAATCGGTATGAATTCCCTTTGCCGTAACCTTGTGTCCCAAGTACTTTACTTCCTCCTTGAAAAGTGAACACTTTTTGGGACTTAACTTTAAACCGGCTGCTTGCAACCTTTCCAGTACCTCCGCCAAGTTCCTCAAGTGGTCATCAAAGTCTTTTCCCATGACGATGATGTCATCCAAATATACAAGGCATGTTTTCCAGTGCAAGCCTTTTAGTACCCGTTCCATTAATCTCTCGAAAGTTGCGGGCGCGTTGCATAACCCAAATGGCATGACATTAAATTGCCATAGTCCATTCCCTACACTGAACGCTGTTTTCTCCCGATCTTCCTCCGCAACTTCCACCTGCCAGTAACCACTCTGCAGATCCAGTGTTGAAAACAATCTTGAACCAGATAATGTATCTAGTGTATCATCAATCCTAGGCAATGGGTAGCTATCCTTCTTAGTAACTATGTTTAGTTTCCTGTAGTCAACACAAAATCTCAAGCTCCCATCTTTCTTGCCAACTAACACCACAGGTGAGCTCCAGGGACTGTCTGAAGGCTCAATCACACCAGCTTCTTTCATATCTCTTACCATTTTATCAGCTTCCTCTCTTTTAGCCAATGGTAATCTCCTTGGTGCTTGACGTATCGGCTTTTCTGCTCCGGTATCAATACGATGTTTCACCATATTGGTTCTGCCATTCCCTTCAGGTGTACTACAGAATACAGACTTGTGCCGCTCCAACAGTTGACGTGCTGCTTGCTTCTGTTCTTCTGAAAGCCCTTCTGTCCATTTCTGCACAAGTTGCTCCATTTCTGCCTTTTGTTGTTTTGTGTTGACCGAGCAATTGATGTTTTTCTGCTCGCACTTTATTATTTTAGCTACCTCTTCACATTGTCCTATGATTGATCCTTTTTTCATTGTTTTCTGCGTATCTGACAGATTTAAAACTCTTACTGGTGTTTTGTAATCAGCATCCGATCTAACTAAAGTTTTCCCTATA
The DNA here is from genome assembly GCA_963693315.1 of Diogma glabrata. Taxonomy (NCBI): domain Eukaryota; kingdom Metazoa; phylum Arthropoda; class Insecta; order Diptera; family Cylindrotomidae; genus Diogma; species Diogma glabrata. The sequence goes on from OY856187.1 coordinate 351,651,987, forward strand.
ACGACTTCTTTACAATTTTGATGTTCTTCTTTGTTGGCCTCCACAACCCACAACCTGGGTGACCCAGAACCTCCTTCCAATTTTCCCCAAATGATTGTTTCTGATTGGGGTGGCAGCTTTTCCCTGTGATCTAATATTATTCGACGAACACAATTTGAATCTTCACCATTAAACTGGAGTGGCAACTCAATATTTCCGTACGTGAGTACTCCTTTTCCAGCATCAATAACGAATCCATTTGGCCTCATGAAGTCCATGCCCAGGATGACTTCATCCACAATGTCAGCTACAACCACTTCATGTTGAAAGTGAGTATTCCCGATTTCAAAGTTGACCACTTTCTTTCCTTTAATACTTGCACTTTCACCAGTAGCTGTCTGCATCCGGTATCTCCCTGCTGGTTTTAGTTTCCCTTTTGTAACATCAGTGCGGACAATTGTATTTGTTGCTCCAGTATCTAACGTGATAACACAACTTTTTCCATCAATATTAGCCCTAACAGTAAGGCTGTCACCTCCCCTTGTCAATCTCGAAACATGGATGAAGGTTATGGGGCAATCGGTTGTGGGAGCCAGCTTACGCCCCTTTAGGCTGGCTCGTTGTAGTTTAACTGATGCGGTGCTGCTCCATCGTCTTCTCTAGCTTGCTGCACCCGTTCTTCTGCTGGACGTCTCTGCATAGGCGATGCTGATCTTGCTCGTTTCCTTCTAACATCTCGACATTCTCTCGAAATATGGCCCAACTTGCCGCATAACCAGCATCGAATTCTATCACTTCGTATACTCTCTCGTGGTCTTGACTTGTAGTTGTTTTCATCAGCCAACTCCACCCGGCGTATTTTAATTGATGGTTTAATAATTGCTTGCGCAGTTTCATTTGTTAAGGCATAAGCAATAGTTTCTGCGAATGTTGCTTTTGGCGACAACATTACTGCTTTTCGTGTTTCTGGATCACGAATACCATCAGTAAACGCCTCGATCTTCATTTTCTCCATAAAATTCGGTGGAGTATTCGAGTGTGCCAAATGTACAAGGCGTTCTACTGCCGAAGAATAGTCCTGAATGCTTTCTCCATTCCGTTGCAAGCGACCTTTTAACTCAATTCTGTATAATTCCTTTTTATGGTCGCTACCATATTTACGTTCCAATGCATTCATCACTTCAGCATAACTTTTGCGGTCGTTTTCTGGTACTGCCTGTAGTGCTTCAGCTGCTTCACCTTTAAGGGCAACTATCAATGCAGCAAGACGATTTTCAGCGTTCCAAACATTTTGATCGGATGCGGTCTCGAACTGGAACTTGAAGATGCCGAAAGATGTGGTACCGTCATACGATGGTGGCTTTAGTTTAATATTTGCTACTTGGTGTACCACATGTGAAGAACCCTTAACTGTTTCAACATCTTGTAACCTCTTCTCAAAATCGTCAACTTTAGTTACGACCTTATTTAAACCACGCTCAAATTCCTGCATTTCTGTTTGAATTTTCTCGACTTTAACATCGAATGCCGTTGACATTTGTAGAAGTTTCTCGTCCAAGTGTTGATTTATGCTAATATTCAACTCATTTATTTGCTGGTTTATCTCATTTTTATTTTCAGCCAATGTTGTAGTTATTTCTTCTTTGGTAGCAGCCATTTGTTGATTGATGTTACTGATTTCTTCCTTAGTTGCAGCCATTTGTTGATTGATGTTACAACTAATTTCTTCCTTGGTAGCAGCCATTTGTTGATTGATGTTACAACTAATTTCTTCCTTAGTGGTAGCCATGTTTGTATTTACATCATCTAGTTTTTGATTCATATTGGCATTTACGGCAGCTAATTGCTGATTCATATTCAAATTTATTTGTTGACTGATGTTCAAACTCATTTGTTGCATCATAGCCATTAACTGCGTAAAATCACAATTTGCAGGTGGCAATGAAGATGTTGTTTCCGCAACAAAACTTTTCTCCTCATCAGCTGCGATTGAATCAGCATTTGTACTAATCACTCCAAACTGGTAACTTTCCACAACTACTCCACTAGCTTCCATAGCTTCTCGAAGCCGTATCGTCAATTCAGTTTTGTTACCGGTTGTTGCCAATCCACGTTGTTCTAGTTCTTTCTTTAACTCAAGAACCTTCAAATCACTTAATAAAACCATTATTAACAGCTAACTAATCCGCCGATGTCACCAATGTTACGTTTTTCTTAACCTCCTTCGAATTGGCCTTACTCTCAATTCGATAAACGCAATTCCCAATCTCTTTCTGAGTTCGATCACTGATTAGTAAGCAAACACACCAGGTTTTATTAAGTATTCAACACCTTAACTGTTCCACAACAACAGGAAAACAATCAGCAAACAATATTCCCAACTAGAATATTCTTCCAACAGCTTCGAAACTCCAACGGTTTATTGTAGAAATTTCCAATTCACAACGTTCAAAATAATACACAAAATATTTCTATTTAATAACACTTATAACTTTATTTACAAAAACTTTACACAAAAACTAATTTAAAGATCACTTTTATAATTTTTAACTTCACAATCGCAGGTTTAAAATAAACTAATTAAAAACTACAAGAATTAATTTTCTTATATACCTTCTGCTTAATCTCTAGAAATTTCGCGGTCACTTTTTAGAAACCTTGAGAAAATATTAGAATATTCGATTATTTTACGTTATGTTGATTTGATTCATAAAATCATTTGTTTTATGTAGACCTTATTTCTAAGAATATGTACAACAACAACAATATTCATTTCATTCACTTTCTGTTGTGTTTTGTTGATTTTATTTTCCTGGAAGTGACCGTAATCGTCTAGATCTTTCTGTAATCGTCTAGATTTTTTCTGTACTCGTAACAATATTCTACCAATCCTACAAATCTGGTATATTTCCCTCGTGCTGGAAGTTGGCAAATGTCCAGCCCGTCCCCAAAAAGGGACCAAAATCCGATATCTCAAATTATAGGCCAATAGCTTTACTATCGGTCCTATCCAAAGTCTATGAGCATTATATTAATACACATATTTCAAAATTTCTGGAAGAAAATCATTTAATATCCGACAGCCAATACGGTTTTCGAAACAAAAGATCAACTACCGATCTATTAAACTATGTAGCGCATTGTTGGAACAGCATACTTGATAAAGGTGGTGAAACATACGTTATCGCTTTAGACATCTCCAAGGCATTCGATCGAGTCTGGCATGCCAACTTAACAAGCTCGTTGCGTACGGTTTTCATCCCAATGTTGTGAAGCTGATTCAAAATTTTCTATCCGACCGATACATTTCGGTAACCTTAGACGGATATTCTTCTGAGTCTAAACTAATTAACGCTGGTGTACCCCAAGGCTCAGTATTGTCCCCAACCCTATTTTTGATTTATATCAACGAATTGTTGAAAATCACTAGCAACCCAATAAATAGTTTTGCAGATGATAGTACTCTGCACAAGTCGTTCGAGCCCCTTCCTTCAAAAGGTAAAATGCACGAACGAATTAATCCTGCCCGGAGAGACGCTGCCATAAACGTGAACAAAGACCTGAATAAAGTCGCCGACTGGGGTGACCAAAACCTTGTCAATTTCAACTCCACCTAAACACAGCTGTTGATTGTTTCCAGATTAAAGACCGAGTTCCCCAAAGATATTTTATTTAGTATGTGTGATGAACCAATAGGTGAATGTAAAAACATTCGTTTATTGGGTGTCACAGTTTCAAATGACCTACTCTGGAACGATCATGTAATGGCGATGGCAAAAAGCGCGTCTAAAAAACTCGGCCTCCTAAATAGATGCAAAAATTTTTTCACTCCATACCAATTGCTCCATGTTTATAAGTCCTATATTCGTTCCTGTATGGAGTACTGCTGTCAAGTTTGGGGTGCTGCCTCTGTTTCCATCTTGGCCCTCTTGGACTCTGTTCAAAAGCGAGCTATACGAATTGTAGGTGATCGAACTTTGACATCAAAACTTGATTCCCTACAACATCGTCGCACTGTTGCTGACCTCGTTGTTTTTTACAAATATCGTCATCAGCAGTGCTCAGATGAAATCAGCGGCATCATGCCTCAAACTTATTCTTACCCCCGTTCCACTCGGCAAACGGCTGCCGCAACCAGTGAAACGGTAAAGATCCCGCGCTGTCATACTGGCAGATCGCAGAGAGACTTCTTTGTCCGAACTGCGTACAAATGGAATAGTTTGCCGGAACACTTAGTCTCAGGTGGCTTCAACCCACAGATGTTTAAAAAAAGCGTTAATCTACACCTCAGAACGCCAGTTGTTGTGGGACCCAGGTCTAGACCTAGGTCTTAAAAGGTATTTATGTGTTGTTGTGACACATATTCTAAACCCTATTACACAACACATTTTATTAAAAAAAAAAAAAATGCTCTGGGAAGATCCAGGAAAACTGAAATAATTACTTTCTAATTGTGTACAGCAATTTTACAAGTCGTTACAACTAGGTTTACAAAGGAATCCACAGCTGTGAAACTGACGGAAACCAGATTGATGAGGAAAAATAATATTGTTGCTTTCTAAGTATTCTATAAGTTGTAAACTAACTACCTTCTCTAAAATTTTAGCCATTACTAATCATATTCACTGGTCTAAATTCGTTACATTTTTTTGTGTTGTTAATTTTCTCTATTGGTCTTACAATAGTATCTTTCCAAATATTAGGAAATATCCCACTTTCTAGGGAATTATTAATTATGGATAGTAGATTTTCACCTCTTAAATCAAAACAGTCCTTAACAATATTCATATTTACATAGTTCATATCATTATTGGAATTTATTCCTTTTATTACATTGTACAGTTCATTTATATTTAAGATTTTAAAGTTAAAAACACTTGTTATATTATTAATAATAGATTAAAAACTAAAGTTTCTATCTATAAATAAATAACGTTTATAGAATTGGAGTTGCTAAGGAGGGTTCTTGTAGACCGATGCTAGTCAGCTTTGTTAGCTATCTAAAAAAAGAAGAAGTGATAAAGTGTGGTCCAATTTTAAAGGACTACACCAAGAAACAAAGAGACTACAGAACTAATTTGATACCATCAGCCAAAGAGTTAGAAAAAGTAGGGAAAAAAGTGGAAATCGTTAAAAACAAACTGTTGGTAGAAGGAGAAATTATTGATTTGGAGAAGATAGAAGACAACCAGGTAGAGGGGATTGAGAAAAATAATAAAAGAAGAGCTCGTTCAAAAGTAATCAATTCCGAATCAGCGAAATTTGCCAAGAATATCTTCCAAAACCAACGTAAATTAAGTCTCACAAGAAATAGGAAGTCTTCTAATAGCGGTGTAAATGCTGGTGAAGTGGCTCATCCAGTAGAAACTAACGAATATAATAGCACATATAAGATTTTTTGGCAACGGACCGGAATGAAATAGGATAAGATTGTACAAACGAAAATAACTTGATAACGCAAGGCAGGCAACGGGAAACCCCCTTGCAGTAATGATCCCTAGAAATACAACTACTTATGTATACAACAACAACAATACCAACATCAACAATAACAACAACAACAATATTATCGCTAGAAATATAACAAGTAAAAATAATAAGTTAAAAGTAGCGACCTGGAATGTCCGCAGCTTATTTCAAGCTGGAAAATTAAAAAATCTAGAACAAGAGAAGGAGAGGCTAAAAATAGACATTGTAGGGGTATGTGAAACACACTGGAGAGATTGTGGTGAAATAGTTACTGAAAAAAATGTGTTTATATATGCAGGAGCAAAAGAAGACCAACATCGTAGAAGAGGAGTAGGATTCTTAGTTTCCAAAAATATAAAGCCAACCATAACGGCCACAGTTAGTAAGTCAGACAGATTAATGTTACTGCAACTAAAAGTAATAGAGTGCTAATCAACTTAATTCAAGTATATGCTCCCACAGCAGATAGTACAGATATAGAAATAGAGAGTTTTTACAATGAAGTGGAAGATTTACTAAAGTTGACAAATAAAAAAGACGTAACAATGATCCTGGGAGACTTTAATGCAAAAGTTGGCAGTGGCGTAATTGAAAACGTAGTAGGCAAATTTGGACTAGGCTCCAGGAATAATAGAGGATCCAGACTTATTGATTTCTGCATTGATAACAATTTTGGTACCAACACATGGTTCGAACTACCCAAAAGACGTCTCTATACATGGGAAGCTCCTAGAAATGAACAAGGCCCAAAAATTAGAAACTAAATTGATTTTATTCTAATTAATACGAGGTTTAGAAACATTATTAAATCAGTCAAAACATACCCAGGTGCAGACATCCAATCTGACCATAATCCGCTGATAGCAAACCTGAAAATTAGATTAAAAACAGTCTCCAAGAGTTTTAAAACACGTAAAACTGACTATAGCTTATTAGAGGTGGGGGAAATCAGAAAGGAACTGGTGCAAAGAACAAATACAAAAATGTGCGAACAAAAGGTAACTATTACAGGTGAGCAAGATGTGGAAATTAAATGGTCATGTTTTAAGAATGTAATTGCAAACGTGTCAAAAGATCTGGACAATTATGTAACACCTAAAATAAAAAATGAGTGGATGACTAAGGAAATCTTGGAATTGATGAACGACCGTAGGAAACTGAAAAATGATCTTTCAAATACAGAGCTTATAACAAAAGGATTAGAAATGAAATAAGAAGAGCTAAATATAGTTTTTGGGAAAGAGAATGCATAGAAGCAGAATCTCTAGATCTACAACACAACATGCTAGGCTTACACAAAAAGGTTAAAGAAATCACCGGAAGCTCCAACAATAAAAAATGTGGCATAATAAAAGATAGAAACGGAAAAATGCTATTGAACCCAAATGGCAGATTGAACCGTTGGAAGGAATATATCCAGGAGCTGCTTGATGATAACAGACAAAACTTAGTGCTACAGGAGGAAATGAGCGGGCCACCAATAATGCTGGACGAAGTTAGAATGGTGTTAAAAAAATCAAAAGATAGGTTGGCCACGGGACCAGATGAAAAACCGAATGACATGTTGGACGAAGAGGGTATAAAAATCATGACAGACTTGTTCAACAGAGTGTATGACACTGGTATTCTGCCCAACGATTGGCTCAGCTCTACTTTCATCACAATTCCTAAAAAAAAGTAACGCCTCTGAATGTAAATACTACCGTACCATCAGTCTGATGAGCCATTGCTTAAAAATATTTCTAAAAATCATTCACAACAGCATTTACAACAAATTGGAAGCTAATATTAGCGAATCGCAATTCGGTTTCAGGAAAGCATTGGGTACTAGGGAAGCTCTATTCGTCTTCAACACTCTGGTGCAGAGAAGTAGAGATATGAACAAAGAAGTACATTTATGTTTCATAGACTTCGAAAAAGCCTTTGATAAAGTACGCCACGACAAGCTCATGGAAGTGATGAATAGAAAAAATCTAGATGGGAAGGATGCGAGAATAATTGGCAACCTATATTGAAACCAGCAAGCAAAAATCAGAACCACTAATGCAGTGCTCCCGTTTTAAAGTCAGATTGAAAAAAATGGAAAAAATGGAAATTTTTCGCTAAAAAAATGGAAAAAATGGAAAAAAATGGAAAACAAACAATTTAAAATGTGTAATAGGGTATCTTAGAATATTACGGTAAAAAAATTCCCTGTTTTTTCAGGTTATCCAGACTCGGTTTTTAATTTTTTCAGAAAATGTTTAAACTACAGTATTTTATAATTGATAGAAAAATTAATAAAAGTGTACATTTATTCATTTGTTAACACTTTTAATCGTTAATATAACAAAAACCTTGACTCGAAAATTTCAGATTGAATGATTCTCGTACATATTGTTTTTAAAATTGAAATAAAATGAATTGTTAAATTATTTTTATGAAGAAATGGAACTAAAAGATTATTTGATTGAATCTGAGTACAAAATAGTTGCATTGCATCTCATAAGTAAACAATATAAAAACAGATAATTTTTAATCCAATAATTCATCTTTAAGTGTTTCAGAAACTAAATTTTTAGTTTTAGTAACTTCATTAATATATATCTTAAAACCAGGTGAGAGTAAAGAGGCTTGTTCAACCATTTTGAACAAAGTTTCGTGAGGAATATTTTAATATTTTCAATATATAATATTTTTCATCGGCTTTTCGATTATGAGCATTTAAAGTAAGCAAATAAATTATAAGCGAATCAGACTATACAAATTCAACCACAGATCAATTCGTTGCTTTAACTCCAGCGTTAAATGCATTACTAATTTTACGTAAGCCGCAGCTGCCCAGATTCAGAATTTCTTTATTACTCGAATCATGTGCTAAGTCCACCTTTAGATGTCAAATAGATTTTAAGTTAACATTAGTTCCGTTCATCGAAACTTGAATCCAAGTATTGGTTCATGGGATATATAATATGAAAGTTTCTTACAAACTTTCGGCAGCAGTATGTCCCAAATAGATTGATATTAAACATCTAATCGTTCGTGATTTGTTTTTATCACCATTCTATATACCATCATTCTTACAATATCAATTTGCTGCTTTAGACTCTCATGCAAATAAGTTACAGCAAAATATATTTTCTGTATTGAATCGATTCAGTTCGATATAATTATTAATTCTATATATCATTGTACCAGTACCTTGGAATTTAGTTAGTTTTAATTTTCGTTCAATTTCACTGACCGAAAACATTGTCTTCATCATAGAAACCCTAATTACAAAGATCATATACTACAATGTAACACCGTCTGTTAAAAAAAAATTTCATCGTGTTGGACAAAGCGAGGCACTTGTGAATAATTTAGGTCACGACAAGTGGCATACAATTATAAACTTTTTATTAATAAACTGTTCCTAATAGGAACGATATTCTTTTTAGTATTTTTCTGGTGAAAATTTATGTTTTTAATTATGAATAATTTATTTAAATCTAGCATAAGTTGATCAATATAACAAGTAGGGTTTCTATCGTCTTGGACTTTACACAGTTCGGAGTTTACTAGCTTGCAGTTTCACACCTGCATATTATACGAAGTGAAAGTAATAACTGCAAGCCTGGTTTACCATCATCATCATGAACCGTACTCCAATAGGAAGCATATGGAAATATATTACGGAAGCTTTTTAAAATACATTTCTTTGCACATTTTGTTCTCATTTACACATTTAGTGGTTGCAATCGGCACATTTAGTGGTCGCCGAATTACAATAACATATTATTGTATGTGCAATAGTATTGCAAACCTCATGGATAATTTTTTAATAATTAAATAATTAGAAAAATACTAAGATCCATTTTATGTTTCCCAAACCTTCGCCGTAAATCGAACGCAGGTGGTTTGTGTTAAAAGAAAAGCGTGTTAACACTTGAACCACTTCTGTTATTTGCATTTAATAATTGTTCATATTATATAATCATGTAGTATAGTTGTAATTGAAGCCATTTTGAAAACATTTTTTGTTAATCGATTTCACCAGTATACGAAATGAGAAAAGAAGGAATTGGTATAAATAGATGTTTCCACATATAAGACCTCTAAGGTATGCTTATAAGAATGCCAAGATTGGCTTGTGGCTCGTGAAGTTCTATTAAGTGATTAATTTCTTTAGAGCATAGCGTAGTATAATGTAAATGCTCCAACAACTCTTGTATGATGCAGCGAATCTACCTGATGATACTGGATCATCAATTGGGTTCAACACGCCTATGAACTCTGTCGACAAAATTTAGATGTTTCTGGTATACTGCAACCCATAAATTGGGGTAGAATTCGTGGATTGGTCGTATAAATTCTTGATACATCGTAGTTATTTCAGATAGAGACAAAAATTTGACTACAACGTACGAAGCAAAGTCGTTGGGACTCTAATTTCGCCACAGAACAAATGTAATCATGCCATTTTCGTTTGTGGTTGATATTAGTACGAAATAGTTAAGTACAGGTGAGTTTAATAATGCTAGTCTGGAAAACTTTTCAATACAGGAGCTATAGAGTGAGGTTTTGTAGGACTAGAATTAAATGTGATAAGGTTCAGTATAACCCAGTTCCGAATTGATTCAAGATCTAGATTTTAGTCCAGAATTGATTCAAGATCCAAGGATTGAACCATTTTTCTACGAGTATAATTAGCAGTTAGACTAGATGGCTGTTTCTTCTTTTCTTCTTCATTCTCTTAATATATGAATCTTAGATAGAACTTTGGAAGAGCTATAATTGGGTTTGTGGTGCTAGATAACAAACCGTTAAAAAAGATCAGAAAAAGGGGTGGCGAAAGAACCGAACCCTGATTAATGCAGGCTTGAACTGAGAAATTATTCGAAACAACACCAACTACTAAGAGATCTCTGGGATAAAAAGACTAAAAATAATATTAATTTGTTGATAAGAGCCGATGCCAAACTCTATCAAACGCCTTGGATATATCAAGGGAAATGTTATGAGACTCACCAAAGTCATGAATTGCTTCACCATATTTCTCCGTGAGGACTGGATTAGGTGCAGTGATGAAGATTTTATCAATTGTGTCTTTAAGAGAATTAAACGCATCCAATGGGGTGATTATGGTGGTAAGGATAACTACGGTGTAATTAACACAAATAGATGTCATGCTTATTTGCGATGACTTTGAGACAGATAAAGAAGAATACAGAAATACTACTTGTTTCATACTGGGGGAGCTTTGTATGTTTAAAATCCTTGTGTATATATGTATATCATTACAACAAGGTGTTTAAAAATGCAAGCTCGGAGAATGATTTTACATTTTACATTATTGATATTTGAAACTTGTGTTTCACCTAGCTCAAGTAAATGAGGTTTGTTTGGGTTGAGATCGTATTGGATGCCAAGAAAGATTTTTGAGATACCAAGGATGTTAATGATATCGATTACGAAGTTGGAGAACGAAGCTAAATAATGGCTAAATAAACAGATTAATAGGAGAAATAACAAATACCAAGGAGGAAGAAATAGAGTAACACAACAAAGGCCACAAAGATTCGTTCGTTGAGAAAATAAAAGATACTTCAAAAAAAATGAGGTTGGGGGTTGTGTACAATTATTTCTCAACAAGTGTACAAGCATTTCTCAACGTTTTGGATCATAACCAGTCTAACTGGGCAAACAAAAATGTCCGTCTGTATGTCATTAAAATGTTTTAGGGAAAATTGAAAACGATAGATATTTCAGTTTTCATCAATCACTACACCAAACCCTTCGGCCTTCCCACAGACCAACGTTTTTGACATATAGGAGTAGGAGGTTTTAAGTCCATATTTTATAAATGCTTTGAGATTGTTTATCGAAATTTATGATATTTAATGAAATCTTCGGGTTTGCATTAGATTTATTCGGGTTTATGTTTTGTAGTAGTTGGCAACCCAACCCTATATTCTAATATAAATGTCCATGCAAAATTACATTTGTCTGCAGGTTAACAGAACAATATTTTAATTTAAATTTTCAGCGTTTTTATAGTAAATAAGGTACTTTTTGTCGACTTTGTCGGTGTTTTTGGATGCCAACGTTTCGGTAGCGGATTTGCTCTTTATATATTAAGGCAAAATTAACAAAACTGGTGTTGGACAGAGCAAAGAAACAATTTTCATTTTCTTTCACTTTCAAAACGACAGCATCTAAAAAAACACCAAAAGTGCTTAAAATTTAATTATTATTCTGTTAACTTGTAAACAAAGATAATGTTACATGGACATCTATATTAGAATTAAAACTATGTTTATAACTTTTAATTACCATATTAATGTACATAAACATTAGCTGCATTTCATGAAACAGTGTGATCCGGATCCGCTTAAGTTTTACATGCAAACTGAGATCCAAAAACAAAGTTGGATCTCATTTTACATGTAAAACTTATGCGAATCCGGATCACACGGTTTCATGAAATGCAGCTAATGTCTTCTATATAAACAGAAATATCCATTCAAATAAAATCTAGAATATAAATTGGTTTAGTGCCCATCTCAATTAGTTGGAGATTGTCGTCCAAACTCGTAGATCAGTAGAGTATGGAAAACAGTAAAATATGTGTTCGTAGAGAAAACTTCAAACTAAACAATATACACTAGAATTGAAAATTGAATAAAAACAACAATGTCTAACTTATGTAGATCTGATAAATGATGATGAAATTTCAACGTCAAATAGCATCGCTTCATATACAAGAGAAATGGAGTTTTACTCTCACAAAAGTTGAACATATTCGAATTTCAAAATATTTGAATTGCATAATTCAAATTACTTTTTCCTTAGTTACTTGGGTTTAATTACTAAAACTATTAATTGATCGACGAAAAGGTTATCGAGGTTTATATCGATAAATTAATTGTTTGCTCACATATTCTCCTACTATTTCCCTGAATTTGCATTATATATAAAACTAGTTGATGAATAACGATGGAAAAGTTTTTTAATTAATATAAAAATGTGTATATGTATTTTAAAAAAATGTTTAAAAAAATGGAAAAAATGGAAAAATGACGGAAAAAATGGAAAAAAATGGAAAGAACCAAAAAAAATGGAAAAAATGGATTCAGCGGGAGCCCTGCTAATGGGACCACTGATAACGTAGAAATTCTTAGAGGGGTGCGCCAAGGCTGCATACTTTCCCCGGGGCTTTTCAACGCGTACTCAGAAGAAATGCTAATGGATGCTCTAGATGAAATTGGCGAAAATGAGGTGGGGATAAGAATAAACGACGAACCAATAAACAACATAAGATTTGCCGACGACGCCGCCTTGCTAGCTGAAGACGAAAGTAGCCTACAACTGCTGTTAGACAAAATAAATAATAGCTGTCAACGTTATGGCCTGGAAATAAATGTAGACAAAACGAAACATATGGTCATAAGTAAAAACTCTCCAAATAATCGTAGGTACCAGTTATTGTTGGATGGCAAAAATATTGAAAGAGTCGAAAAAATAAAGTATCTAGGTACGATTATAACAGCTGAAGCAAGTAACAAAAGTGAAATAACTAGCAGAATTGAACAAGCTAGAGCTACTTTCAAGAAAATGGCAAATGTCTTATGTAAAAGAGAAATTAATATGAAGCTGAAAAGAAAAATTCTTAAGTGTTACATTTGGTCGGTGCTGTTATATGGAGTAGAAACATGGACGATGACAAAGGCGATGATAAAGTCACGCCAAAGTAAAGGCGTTTGAAATGTGGTGCTTCAAAAAAATGCTAAGAATTCAATGGACGGATAGAATCACTAACGCAGAAGTACTATTAAGAGCCAATACAAACCGGCAATTGTTAATCACCATCAAGTCGAGAAAATTAAAGTACTTAGGACATATAATGAGAAACAACAAGTATAGAATATTACAGCTGACTCTACAAGGAAAGATTGTTGGTACCAGAAGTCGTGGCAGGAGAAGAATTATGTGGCTGGAAAACTTATCAGAATGGTTCAACGTATCATCATTGGATCTACTAAGTTTAGCCAAAGACCGAGGAAGAATTCATGAGTTGTTGTCCAACCTCCGGACCGGAGTGGAACCTTAAGAAGAAGAATATTATTAATATTGTTTTCATATCGAACAAAAGGAATGCTTTAATTTAAACTAACGATGCTGTTTACAAAAAATTCATTGTAACTACTGGCAATACACTGATCACCAGAAACTAATACACCATTGAATAAAATATCTTTAATTTCAGATATCGTTTTTTTTAGTACATAACGTTTAATATTTTTCCACATTGCTGATTGATCACTACATTTGTTTATTTTTGATTTGCGAACTTTACTTTTATACATATTTCTAATATGCTTATATTTAGACCACTCTAAATAATTGTTTATTAAACATGCTTTATCATATTGAACAATTTTTTCGCGTTTTATTTCTCTTAATTCACTAATAAACCACAAACTACTATTATCATTGTCTATCAAAAAATTTAACTCTTCATTTTTCGTCATTGGGTTGAGTAAGTACAATGAACTTCCATTTAGTTTAAGAATTTGCTCATCTATGGCAAAACTTTTAAATATGTATAAAGCGCACTTTAATTTTGTAAGTTGTATTTAAATATTTGTATGATATTGTGATTTTTTGTTTTTGTATATTATATCTCTTATTTTTAAATGTGTCTGTGATAAATAAAAGCTTTCAGCTTACTTACATTGAAATAAATAAATAATAATAAATAATAATAATAATATTTTTATTACACAAACAAATTTATTCACTAAATTCCTTAAGTTTAAACTGAACTGCTCGGCCTTAAAATCACAATCTAGAAAGTATATTGTTCCAATATCATTTTTACTTACAAGACAACGAAAATACTCGTTATTATATTTAATTGTTTTTATAATACTATTTTCAACTTTTCTCTCTCCCCTAAATTATCCTTTATACACAACTCAATTGATTCATGAATCATGATCACTAATCTTTAAATAGTTTTGAACTGTTGCACTAATATTGTAATAGTCGTTGACTATCACGTAATCAATCAAAGTTTTCGAAAAATTGGTTATTTGAGTACAATCCGTAACAATTTGTTTAAGTCCACAATCATCAATAATTTGGCTATCTTTTACTTTCCCTCTATCATTTGACAACCAATTTATATTCAGATCTCCACATATGCAAACTTTACTACTATTATCACTAATCTTACTTATGTATGTATTGAAGTAGTTAAAGAAATCTGTATTGGCATCCAAGTATTTTGACGCTCTGTAGAAAACCGCCAAAAAATTATTGCCTGTTTAAATGAAACTTTAACACTTAACCACCAAAATTCGAGGTTGTACGATTCATTTTTTAAAATGGACATATTCCAGTGTTTTTTTATATAAATGCAAACCCCACCAGTATGCCTCGAGCTTGAGTCACATCTTATCAAGTTATACTCGCTTAGACCCACCAATGCGTCAACATTTAAATCCACCAGATTTCACTTAGCAATATAAATTCATAATCACCATTTAATAACATTATTTCTAGTTCATTGAAATTATTATTCAAACCTTGGATATTTAAATATAAGCACTTAAAACTATTTGATTGCTACTTGTATCTATTTAGTTGTTGTTGTTTTAGTTTCCTTTGAAAACTGGACATTGTAAGTTTTTTGTTTCATGGTTTATATCAAGTTGCTTAATCCCTAATTTGGTCTTCATCCTCATGCAGTTTAAACAAACTGGATGATCAGCACTACACCCACTTGCTACATGATCTTTCTCACCACACTTGTAGCAGCACGCGCCAATCTTGCAGTCATCTGCTTTGTGATTAAAGCCCCAGCATTTTATAAAATTCATACACTTTAACACATTTCAATTCAGTAAAAGTGTAATTTTGCCCTTTTATAGATTCTTTAATCCTCTCTGTTGAATATAGATCACTTATTCCTACCACTAACAAATGTGGTAATCTCAATTTAGGTAGATTAACCTCACAGTCCTTGCCTATTTTTTCTTTCAGAATTGACTGGATTTTTTCGGCCGATTCTTTGCTTAAACAATTAACAATAATACCTTCATTGTTTTTCATTTCATAAATATTATTAACTTCAATTCCAATAGATGATGTTTACATGCATTCTGAATATTTTGTTTAGTAGCGGTATTTAACTTGTTTTGGTTTTCAGCTTTTGGTTTTATAAACACCGGTAATTTTACAATATCTGCATATGTAGATTTATGCTTGATTACGTCTTCTTTACTTGTTGAATACACATTACCGTTACAAATTCCTGTTTTCATCTCTTTTAATTCATCAAGCACATTTATTATTTTATTTTGCAATCTCAAAATAATTGAGTTATTATCATTTAGAGATTTTATTACATCACAATAATTAGTTTTTAATACGTTGAATTTATTAATGCACTCTTCACACGAATAAACTATTCCATTATTTTGGGCAATTAATTGCACATCATATTCCGTTAAATTAACACACTTTCTATGAAAGCCTGCATTAAAAAACCCGCTACATCTAATATACACACCTTCACTTCTAATATATTTTCCACATTTGCAGCACTCATTTGCCATTTTCTAGTTTTAATCACCCAACTTTTCCTCCTTAAATTTATTTATATTTTATTATTATTCACCTTCTTTTATTTATTTATAATACATCGAAAAAAATCTCTAACTTCTAAATTAAGTTGCATTCAAATTAAACTACACAGGTCAGAAATGTCATCAGTTATTTTGAGCTGGTTAATTGAGCAGGAAGCTCACGATCTTGAATTTATACAGGAGCCGTAGACGGACAGCAAAATAATAAAAGGTCTATCGAAAAACAAAAATACAAAACCGATCGCGCGTAATCTTAAGGATACCAAAATGTACGGGTTTTTGTTGGAGACATTAGAATGGATGAGTGTGGCTCAATGTATTGTTTTGAATGTATTTATTGGATATGGAAGATAAAAAATAAAAAACTACCAGAGCATATGTCAAATAATGATATTTATAATTATGAAGCGCAGTACCGACTGAGGAATATTGATGCTTTAAGGCTACCAAAACTTCAAACTGCATTTGGCCTAAATACAACCGAATACAAAGGGCTAAAATTATTTAACCAATTGCGAGACCATTGAAGTTAGATTTAAAAGACAAACCATAAAGTTTATCAAAGAAAATATTCAACTCAACTCTCCCATATTTTAAAGACGTTATAGTACATGTCATTTTCGTCCTCTAATATGTCAATTATAAAATGTATTGTAAGTTTAAATGTCAATGTAAAAATGTAAATTGTAACAGCATTTTGCTAAATGTATATAAATAAATCAATCAATCAAACAGAGATCTTACAACCGTGCAGATAGAAAGTAATCTTTCTCTTGGTAGATTTCGTAACTTCATTTTAGCTCTAAATACCTCCCGGGAATGCTAACGAAACCAGAAGTGGTAGGAAAACTCATCAAGTATTGCAATAATAACCACTACAACCTCAAAATAGTGTGGGATGCTAACACTCATCACATCGTGTCGGGAAGTTGTTTCATCAATACAAAATACGAGCGTCTACTTCAATTTTTATACACACACGTGCATGTTAATTAACAATTTTTTAATTTTCACCCCCAATCATAAAATATTTGGAAAATGTAAAAACGCCACTTTATACATAAATTATAATAATAATGTATAAATAGAATACATTATGTTATTATTAAATCGACGATATATTTCAACATAGAACGCCCGAAGAATATCCTGTACTTTAGAAACCCCAGAAAAACCAACTGATCCCTCTACACAGCATATCTTCAGAATAATGTAAATGGCTGCTGCAGAATCAACAGCACATTGGAGCTAGACTTTGCATCAAACAATTTACAAGAAATAATAATTGAAGCGTATAACAATAACACTCCAATAACTCAGTCCAAAAGATGTAGAGATGTACCCTGGTGAAATGATAACTTAGGAAGGAAAAGGAACTAGGTTCATAAGCACTTTAAAAGAACAAATAATTGGCTAGGGTACCGAGTGGCTCTGACCGAAAGAATTCAGACAATCAAAAAGAAACAGTTTGAAACAGCTCTGCGATACGATAGTCTTGTTTGATAAAACAAACTCTCTAGGCTCAATCTGCAATCCAAATGGTACGTATAGCACAAGCTACATTACGACGCTATATACATTACTTCAAACCCACTTCCCGGACTCAACAGAAGTGAGCACGGAAGATAGTGCCAACGACATACGTCGTCCCGGTCCTACGAATACAAGTATAACAGATAATTTAGCCAGCACAATGTTCTCCCCAAAAACGCGAGATGGGTTATAGAATCCTATGGTCCGTAGAAATCTCCATTGATGATGACGGTATTTTTTAGGTTCCCCTGCAAAAGGGTCTGGTATCATTCTTCCATATCTCATGAAACTGTCCATACATTATAATTTTGTAGCGATACCATACCAGGTATTACATCTAAATTACTAAAAGTAGTGATTTCTTCGATCAATAATGTTAAATACAATTTTGACACACGATCGAAGTGTCGAGCTTAATATCTGATATTAATGCTTTTATCACCAATTCTATGTATTGTATTGATTACGTAAGACATCACACAAAAAAATAACGGGAAATCAATAATCAATCCTTTCATAATCATTATCATTTTATAGTGCGATAAAATTAACAGTAATAATCAATTAGGTTTTCTTATCTATTGAATTGTAAAACACATAAATATTTAATTTAAGATTTTGAATTACAGGTAATGATTATATTTCCTAAT
Organism: Diogma glabrata; assembly: GCA_963693315.1. Lineage (NCBI taxonomy): Eukaryota > Metazoa > Arthropoda > Insecta > Diptera > Cylindrotomidae > Diogma > Diogma glabrata. The sequence goes on from OY856187.1 coordinate 351,670,231, forward strand.
AATTGTGATTGATAAAAATGTTTACACTTACAAATTGATTAATGTAGTCGCTCCATAGAATGCATCATTATGAATTTTTTCAATTTTATTATTTTTTAGCTTTAATGCTTTCAATTTATTTTGGTTTTCGAAACTTAAACTATTTATTTCATAAATTTCATTGTTACTGCTATCTCTGAAAATTAATTTAAATATATATTTGCAAAAACATTCAAATTCTTTAAAAACTTACAATTTTTTTAAATTCGTTAAAAATATTAAAGAACTTTTTGGAATCGCAGTAATTCTGTTCAAATTCAATCTCAATTCCTGTAATTGTGTTAAATTTCTAAAGGCCAATTCATCAATTATACTTATTTCATTTTCGTTTAGGTATCTAAAAAAAATTTAATTTAACCCAATTAAAATTAACTAATAGTATGGATTATATCTAATTACAATTTTAATAAACGATTTCTTCCTGGAAATGAGTTTTGTAATACAATTGTAATTTTATTTTTGTTTAAATCTAACGATTTTAAATTTGATAAATTTTCTAATGATTTTATATCAATAGTTTCAATTATATTATTCGCCAACGAAATGCTTCGAATTGATTGAAGACCAACAAATAATGGTATTTTGTCAAGATAGTTGTTTTCAATATTCCTGAAAAAAAGCATAGAAATATTTTATTTGTAATCTCAATAATTTGCATGTGATAAGCCTACAAGTGAAATTGTTTGACCTAAGTTACTCACAATTCGGTTAATTTTGTTAGATTCCGGACAGACACCTGAATGTTTTCAGCATTTAATTTATTATTTGATAAATCTCTGTAATAACAAAATATAACAGTTACATATTTGCATATAAAAAGCATCAAAACATCTTACAAATTTTTAACCCAATAAGGTAAAACAGGTACTAATGTTATATTTCGTTTTCCACAATCTATATAATCTCCAAGGCATATACATTTATTTGGGCATGATTCTATATTGTTTGCCAAAAAATTCGACTGAGAATCACAATACACTATTGGTAATAATAAAATAGACAAAAGGAAACAAACCAAATACTTTTTTTCTATAATTAAAAGAAACTGAAGAACATATAACTTTGAAATTTTATATTTGTAAATCATTTTATTTCTTTTGCATAAAGTTGTAGGCGCAATTGTAGATTTTATCCATTTTTTGTAATATTTCGTTATCACTTTATCGCTAATTAAAGTCTTCTTTAGTCAAACTAAATTATTTAAAATGTCGATAAACATCTTTATAACACTTATAAAACAAAATTATATACATCTTCATAAATATTTATCATTAATAAAAGTAATAATTTGACTTTTAAAATTTCATACTGCACAATATGTTTTAATGCGTGATTTTATTATTTTTATATAAATATTATGGTGTGGGTGCTCAAATACAAATTTATGAATTTGTTTTATAGTTCAGTGGATTTTTGCTTTATAAATATAACCCAATGAACAATATATTTACAAGGCTGGGATGTTGTTATCCCAGCTAAAAATCCAACATCGATAACACATTTTATGGTTTGTTCAAAGCTAAACAAGATAATATAATTTTTTAAAAAATAATGAATGAAAAAGCAACTTATATATTCTTGTTTACTGAGTTTTATTTTTTTTTTTATTTTCATTTTTTTAGTATATATGTGGATGTTATTGGGGTATCTCAGTGAAACTCAGGGAAGAGTAAGTAGTAGCTGTATCCTTGAAGGTCGATTTCCTTAGAGTTGACTGATGGCTTATATACATATACAATTACTTTCTGGTTTCTATAAAACAAACAAATCAATTCACGTTGTAGTCGATTAATATGGCGTTGCATTAAACGATTAATAAAACATACAAATTATACTGCTTAGTTAAAACAAACTTTTTAATATATTGTTAGATATAATGCACAACTGACAGTAGATGTATAAACAAATGCATCAACAAATTTTTTATATTCTATAATCAACAAATTTTAGAACTTTTTTTTGTATTGATTAAAAATCTTAAAACAATAGAATATATTTTCTAGTCTTAAAAACGTGTTGCTCGACAATGACATGTCTAGACGTTAACATGGATCTATATAAAAAATTATTAAAGCTGATCGCAACCAACACTTTATTAAAAACTAAAGCTAGTTCGCCACATACATCCCCTTATCAGTGATATTGTTTAATCAATATCACGTAAGGGTGTGTTTACCATTAAATTGGAAATATTTGAAATTAAATGAATAACGCAAGAAAAATTGTTTTTAATTTAATGATGGACGTCAAAAATTTAGATGGTGGACGCGTGATCCTTCCAGTTCTAGTGGTGAAAGTTTGAGGCTGTAAATTGAAATGCACTGTTTTTCTGGTTTTGATCACGGGGTCAGCCATAGAATTTTGATCTTGTTTCGAAGAATCTGAAACTGGGATCGAAATGTGATCGGAGTTAGAGTCGTGACTTTGCTTCGAGAAGTCGAAACAGAAGTCGAAGGAGAGTGCTGAGGAGAACTATGTATTAAAGGTTCGTGCACTGTTAGTGGTTCGTCAGACTTAGTGTTATATTGATAACTCGGTTTAAGTCTGTCGATACGAACTTTTGACGTTCTACCTTTAATTTCAATAGTGAAAGCTTTGTCATCTCTGTCGATGACAAGAAAAGGTCCGTCATATGGTTGCTGCAACGATCTGCGAACCGTATTTACTCTGAGAAAAACATGTGAACATGTTTTTAAATCGTTGAAAACAAAAACGTTGTTTGTAGAGTGACGAGAAGAAGTAACAGGTCGGAGATTGCTAAAATGTTGTTTGAGATTAGTTACAAACTCCGATTGTGGAACCAATGTCGTTTGTTCCGATAGAAAGTGCCCCGGCAAGCGTAAGGTAGATCCATACACTAATTCCGCGGAGGCAGATTTAAAATCTTCCCGAAAAGCTGTACGCAGTCCAAGAAGTATCGTCGGGAGAGTACGTGGCCAATCTTGTCGATCATGACACATTATGGCCGCTTTCAACGTTCGGTGAAAACGCTCGATCATGCCATTACATTTAGGATTGTAAGCTGTGGTTCGACGATGTTCGAAACCTAACAGCTTTGAAAGTTCCGAATATAATTGAGATTCAAATTGTGACCCTCGATCGGTCACAATGAAATTAGGAACACCAAAGCGAGATATCCATCCAGAGTAAACAGCAGTGGCTACGGTTGCAGCCGTAATTTCTGGTATTGGTATTGCTTCAGGCCATCTTGTGTATCTGTCGATCAGAGTTACACAATACCGTTGTCCTTCAGACGAAGGCATCGGTCCAATGATATCTAAATGAACTTCGGAAAATCTTTCTGAAGTTGAAGAGTAATTAGATAGAGGAGATCGAGTGTGTCTTGAAACTTTTGATTTCTGACACTGTAAACAGTTTCGAGTCATTTCCCGGACATTTTTTTTTATTGACGGCCAGACCACGGCGTCAGTCAGTAATTTAATAGAAGCGTTGATTCCAGGATGAGAAAGGTTGTGCATTTGCACGAAAACGGTTTGGCGAAACTGTTTTGGAATAAATGGACGTTGTTTCCTCGTTGAAACGTCGCAGTAAATAAATTTGTCAGATCGGAAGGTTGCGTATTCATATCACGTCGGGGTCACCAGATTGTGGATGTTATTGGGGTATCTCAGTGAAACTCAGGGAAGAGTAAGTAGTAGCTGTATCCTTGAAGGCCGATTTCCTTAGAGTTGACTGATGGCTTATATACATATACAATTACTTTCTGGTTTCTATAAAACAAACAAATCAATTCACGTTGTAGTCGATCAATATGGCGTTGCATTAAACGATTAATAAAACATACAAATTATACTGCTTAGTTAAAACAAACTTTTTAATATATTGTTAGATATAATGCACAACTGACAGTAGATGTATAAACAAATGCATCAACAAATTTTTTATATTCTATAATCAACAAATTTTAGAACTTTTTTTTGTATTGATTAAAAATCTTAAAACAATAGAATATATTTTCTAGTCTTAAAAACGTGTTGCTCAACAATGACATGTCTAGACGTTAACATGGATCTATATAAAAAATTATTAAAGCTGATCGCAACCAACACTTTATTAAAAACTAAAGCTAGTTCGCCACATATACATTATACGCATTTCGAAAGCTATGCTCTCAGCATCTGTAGTATATAAAAATAAAAAATTATAATAAAACTCAGTCAACAAGAATAAGGTGCTTTTTTATTCCTTATTTTTAAAAAATTATCGATAACATTTGTTTTGGTTGGTGGTGGTGGTGACGGTAAATAATAAAACAGAAACAGAAACCGAATTTTAAGATGACAGCTGTCATTTTATATTATATATGCCAAAATTAAAATATATATATTTAATTTAAATAATATATATATATATAATCCATATATATTTAACCCAATTAAAATTAAAAAAATTATATTAATATAAAAAAAATATTGTAATTCAAGAAACTGTGTAAACAAAAATTGAAAATCTGTGTATTTTGTTTGAATTATTTGAAACTGTTGTAAGATGAGAATTTTAATGAAAAGCAATAACTTAAAACCTTTACACTTTTATTTATTTTATATATATAACTTAACAATTTTTAGGTGTATATTACAATCAAAGAATTAAGAGACTAAGGAAATGAAACTACTGTGTATATACACAAAAATATTTGAAGCCGTTTTTCTCTTTTCTCCTCTCTTTTTTATCTTCAATAAGTTGGTCTAAGTTGTCAAAAACAAAATTTGTAAACATTACTTAGCTTGGTTATAATTTGGTTTTAATAAAATTGTTTTTAATATTCATCGTGGTGATATTTTGACGAATTTATAATAAATATAAGAAATACTAGTGATTTTATTATAATTTAAAAATAATTTTACAGAAAAATTAAATATATTAAGTGAAAATTTTGAATAAAATATTAAATATGAAGTGTGTGATAATGAAGTGTAAAAATTACCAAAAACATCTACAGAATGGGATTTCTTATCATAAGTAATAATATTAATATTATAATTTACTTTTCGATTAATAAGTGTTAAGTTTTTTAAACATTTTCGAGAAAAAAATGTAATCTAAAATCAATGTAAACAATAATAGAATGCTTCGGATCTACGATGTCAAAATTTTTTTTATGTTGTTTTTCTATTTGTTGTTTTTCTTTTCTATGTAATGGCGTCTCTTTTTTTATATTAATTTTGGGGGCAAAAATACGCTTAAATTTGGATTTAAATGCAATAATAGAAATATTTACGGCGCCTCTACTAAAACGTAAGCGGGTTAGTAATAATTTATTGGTGTGCAAAAATTGCTTCAACTTTTAAAATCAATTTCACTTCCTCTATTCTCTTAATTCTTTGATTACAATGCTTTCCTTCTAAAAACTGACATGTATATACACATGCGTACGTTCTCTTTCTCTTTTTTTAGTTCTCAACCCCAACTATAGAGTGCTCACTATTCATATGCCACATACATGCACGTCGTTGTAGAATTTAACCTTACAGCTCGGCTATCCTGACTAACTCAGCGCCCTCGCGGTATATGTATTACAAAAATAATTTTTTTTAAACATAAATTTACACAAATTCAAACTTAACTAATTGTAAACATATTTCATTTCTTAATTAATTCAATTTTACATTTGTTCCTCAATTCTAAATATTCTTGTTCTTAATTCAATAGTAAGTATCTCGATAAACATTGGATACACATGTCAACTTAATATCTTACGGTTAACCTAAATATTCTGTTTCATATTCGGAGTCTAGGTATTCTACGTCCTCATATTCTGTTTCTTCGTCCTCTAAAAAATTCCTCATCCCGTTTATGTTCCTGTGTCTTATTCTCTTGGCTAAGGCCTCTAGAGAAAAAACGCATGCTTTTTGAATCAAATATTCCTTCAAAGGTTCTACCTGATACCTGATAACCTTCAACATCTTTTATTAAATATCGATCTCTATTCAACACTTTACTAACTCTATACGGTCCTTTAAACTTTGTTCTCAATTTGTTGTTAACTCCTACTGTCGGATTTTCCCTCAACATCACTAAATCTCCCTCTTCATATTACACTAACTTACGTACTTTCCCATCGTAATATGTTTTATTATATTCCTGCTGACGATCCATAGAATTCTTCGCTCGATCTCTAATCATAGTGACATCCCGATCTTCTTCTAACCACCTACCCTCTATTTCCCTCATACTCGAATTTCTTTGTATTACTCCAAACAACACCTTAGATGGCACTTCATTGATTGATTTGTTAAGAGTGTTATTCAATATATATTCGGCCTGAACTAAAACCCGGTCCCGCTGACCTCCGCCCTCATACGTTAACTTCGCTAACAATGGTACTAACACTCTGTTGTAACGCTCCACCTGTCCGTTCGAATAAGGCGACGCGGTAGCAACCTTCAGATGAACTATTCCCCTTTCACTCATAAACTTTGCATATTCCTTCGAGGTAAATGCCGTTCCTTTATCCGATACTATAACCTTCGGCACACTATAATAACAAAAGTAGGACAAAAAATGTTTACATACTTCTGCTGTGTTCATTGTTTTTGTAGTGATTCTGGTTAAATCACAATAAAACTTTAAGTGGGCTGTTTTGTTATAATCGTTTATTTAATTTCTAAGTTTAACATCGATTAAAATATAACAATCAATTATATCGAGCTGCCATCTTAAGAATCTCAGCTGTCATTATTAACATCAAATGTATAAACCTATCCATTCAGCTAAATATATTTAAATATATAACAGTTTTTGTCGGAAAGAGTTTGATGTACTTGGTAAAAGCATCCACTGCCAACAACACACACAAACTTTTGTTACTTGTCTTATCAAGTGGACCCAAATAATCTAAATGCAGTGTTTCAAACGGAGAATTTCCCTTATCCACCGAATGCAACAAGGCTTCCTTCGTTACTGGTTTTGGGTTGTATGCTATACATACTACGCAATTGTTAATATGACTCATTATCCGTTCCCTCATGTTTTTAAAATAAAACTGTCGCCTTATTAATTCACAACCTTTATCGCTTGCCACATGTCCCATGGAATCTTGATATTTATATATAAGCGTCTCACGGCCTGCTGAATATATACTTAACACGGGTTTCTCAACTAACAACTCCTTCAACTGATCAAACGCTGCAACATGTTTTTCCCTAAATTCAAACGTTACATTCGCCGTTACAGCAGTAATTTCACTGAAACCCTTTATAAATTTACGGAAATAACTAACCAGACCAATGAAACGTTGTAATGTCCTTTCTTCTGTAGGAACAGGATATTTCTATGCTTTCTATTTGTTTGTCGCTCAGGGTAACTCCTTGCGAACTCACATTGTATCCCAAGTACTCGATCGTGGTTTTAACAAAATGGGATTTTCTAACATGCAATTTAACGTCGTTTCTAGCCAAAATCCTAAATAATTGCTTCAACATACTCAAATGCTCCTTTAGATTTTCTGTCGCAACCAAAATGTCATCTATGAAAACTATAATTCTATTGTTATTCCTTAATGGTTCTAAAAGTAGCTGTATATACTTTACGAAATGAGCCGGAGAGTTTGTATAACCAAACGGTAATTTATTAAATTCAAACTGTCCCTGGGGCGTAACAAAGGCCGTGTACTTTTCGACTCCTCCTTTAAATCTACGTGGTAAAGCCCATTCCGCAAATCCAATATCGAGAAATACTTCTTCCCACTCAATCGTTGAATTACGTCTTCTATAACCGGCATAGGGAAATAAATTCTTTCGACTATTCTATTTAGTGGTCTATAATTGACGCACATACGATAATTATTATCCCTTTTCCTAACCAAAACAACACGATTTGAATAAGGTGACTCACTAGCTCTAATAATTCCCGAATCTAGCAACTCATCTATAAGTTTCTTTAACTCCGCACTTTCATAATAACTAAAACGTTTACGACTTGCTGTGACAACTTTATTCTCTCGTATCTATTTAACTTTATACACATTATTCTCTATTACAATACTACTATCATAACTACCTAAAATTATGAGCTCACTGCCGTTAATTCCGAACACATTTTCGTTACTTATTTCACTTACTTTTAAATTTCCAACCAATCTTTCTTTTATAATACTCACGTTACTACCAGAATCTGCCAGCACTCGTTCTTCAACCAATCTACCACTGATAACCGCCATCACGTTTACTTGCCCGGTGCTGTCAACCATCAACTGTCTCTCAACCGCCGTTTCCACATCAGAGGTCTGACCACTCGTATATAGGGTTTCTGCTAGTAGTTTCACTTTGCACTGCTCTTTAACGTGACCAATTTTTTTGCATCTCTCGCAAGTAGGTTTCCTTCTTGGTAACGTACAATTGGTGGCTATATGCCCTTGTTGAAAACAATTGTAACACTCCTTTTTACGCACCCATTCTGGCTTATTCTCGTACTTCTTCTGGTTACCTTTGTTTACTTTTACTCTTTCTGCAGGGTAACTTTGACCATTAATTCTTTTTCCGTTGTCTCCTTCGCCCCCCTCCATCTTAACATGCCACTCGATGTGCTCCTTCAATTCTTTTAGCGTAGTAATTTTGATAGACTTTAAGGTTGCACTTAGTCTATAGTCGTTAATGCCCATAATTATATAATAAATTATATTTTCCTCTTTTATCTGTCCCCCTGCTATGTGACACATCTCAAAATAATATTCAGCCAATCCCTGTTTGCCTCTGATTCTCTTCCTTAATCGTTCGTGGACCTCTGCCTGTGCACATTTACTGGAAAAATTATCCTGTAACTCTCACGAAAATCGACACCACGTCATCGTCCGATCCATAACCGACTCGTACCACTTAAGCGCGTACTTCAACATCTTGTTTCTGGCAGCTAATATCACTAATCTTTCATCTAGCTGATAGACATCTATCATAACCTTAACATTTCTAACCCACTGTTCAGAATTCAACCCCGTAACGTCGGTAGGGTCAAAGTCCGGAAGCATATTTACAATATCACGAACAGTAAACCGCATATTATAGATTTTAGGTAATGTTTCCTTCCTTGTAGAATTTAACCTTACACTGTGTATTTTATTTTATTATGAAATCTATTATTTTCTCCTCATCTTCTAAAGTAAATTTATTTTTTTCGTTATCCATTATAATTTATAACATCCATCAAAATAAAATAAATCTAAATTCAAAACAAATTATTTTTGATTAAATATTTATTTATTAAAATAATGTACGATTGTACATAAACCGTTATCATAAATTTAAAAAAAATATGGTCACGTGACAGTTTCTGGACCAGAAACAATTAAATTTTAATTGTTTCGGTTTCAGACAAAACAGACGTATTTTCAGTTTCTGTTTCTAAATTCGGTTTCTGTTTCAGTTGCTGTCAAATTTGTATGAAATTCGGTTTCTGTTTCTGTTGTATGTGAATGCATGGCTTCAGTGATATTGCAAAACCTGCTATATACTTCAAGCCCAATTCATTGACGCCATATTAAAAAAACAATGAAACATTGCCATATGCAAAAAATTTGGATTAGTGTTTTTGATTAATTGTTTTAAATTTTTTTATATGGAGTTTTATTTTTCCAGATAGCGTTAAACATCTTTTGAATTCTTTTTATATTGAGTTTTAATTTCAAAATGGCGCTACAAGTTCAAGATTGTTTCTGTGCTAAAAAATGAATCAGGTTTATATAGGGGTTTGGATGTTGTTATATCGATGTGCGGAAGAAAGAAAAAGATATAAAAATTGTGTGAGTGCGTTGTCTATTACTTTTGTAATACTCACACATTTTGTAAAATTTCATATAAGTGAATAAATTAAATAAAGCAAGTTTTCGTTTAATCATAAATTAGAAAATCGTTCCCGAAGTTTTTGTTTATGTACTTATAATTTACTTTAAGTTTGTGTTAAATTAAAATTTTATAAATATATAATTGGCTTTTAATTTTTTTAAAATGAATGGAAAAGCTCCTTATTCGTTTTTGCTTATATTTACTATATTATATTTACTAGTTTTTATTATACTAGGTCATTCAATAAGTCCGTAGGATGACACATAGATGGCGTTACTAGAATTTTTTCCATATGATTTTTATTTAGTACTAACCTTCAAACGATACGTGTATAAATTTGACAGCAATCTGAGTATTTATTCGTGAGTTATAGCATTTTGTGTGAAGCAACTTTTGTTTTTGAAAAAAAAATGGAAAAAAGTGAATTTCAAATTTTAATAAAGCATTGCTTATTGATGAAAAAAAATACAGTGGAAACCAAACAATGGCTTGATAAACATTATCCAAACTCTGCTCCATCGAGACAAATGGTAGAGAAGTGGATGGCTGAATTTAAATGTGGTCGTACCAGCACAAAAGATGCAGAGCGCAGTGGACGCCCAAATGAGGCTGTTATTCCAGAAAACATAAAAAAAATCCACAAATTGGTTATGAACGATCGCAAATTGAAAGTGCACGAAATAGCTGACATTGTAAAGGCAGCAGGTGGTAGTGCTTTTACCATTTTACATGAACATTTGGGTATGCGAAAGCTCTGTGCAAATTGGGTGCCGCGTGAGCTCACAGTCGACCAAAAACAACAACGAATCGATGCTTCGGAGGAGTCTTAGGCACTGTTAAACCGCAATAAAAGGGAATTCTATCGTAGATATGTGACAATGGATGAGACATGGCTTCACAATTACACACCAGAATCCAAAAGACAGTCAGCTGAGTGGACAGCAGTCGACGAACCGAATCCAAAGCGAGCAAAGACGCAACAGTCGGCCGGTAAGGTGATGGCGTCTGTATTTTGGGATACGAACGGATAATATTCATCGACTATCTCCAAAAAGGAACCACCATCAACAGCGGCTATTACTGTGAACTTTTGGATCGATTGAAGGCTGAAATCGTAAAGAAACGGCCACAATAGCAAAAGAAAAAAGTGTTGTTTCACCAAGATAATGCACCGTGTCACAGATCGATGAAAACGATGGCAAAATTGAATGAATTGGGCTTTGAATTGCTTACCCACCCACCATATTCTCCAGATTTAGCCCCCAGCGACTTTTTCCTGTTTTCAGATCTCAAGAGAATGTTTGCTGGAAAGAAATTTAAGTCCAATGATGAAGTAATCGCTGAAACTGAGGCCTATTTTGACGAGAAAGAGAAATCGTACTATAAAAGTGGTATAGAAAAGTTGGAAAATCGCTATACTCGTTGTATCGCCCTCGAAGGCAACTATGTTGAATAAAAAAATCGAGTTTTGTCAAAATGTTGTTTTTTTCTTACTTATCCTACGGACTTATTGAACGACCTGTTATTTACTATATACGCATTTCGAAAGCATCATTTTACAATACTGCAGATGATGAAAGCATTGCTTTCGAAATACGTATATATAGTAAAAATAATAAAACTCAGTAAACAATATAATGATTTGAACTTTTATTGAAATATTATTATATTAAATTACACAATTACATTACAATTACACAAATTTACACAGAAATATGGCTATACATAATATAAAAATACATAATATAATATACATAATATAAAAATTATTTAAATTATTTTTATATTTTTTAATTTATTTTATATTTATTTTATTCAAAAAAATTTTGAATGGCATTTATTTAAAAAGATATTTGTTTAATTAATATACCTAAAATTATATTTATTATCTAGTAATAATTTTTATTTTTATTTATTTAATTTCAGATATGCTGAAATTCAGTAAAATTGTAAATATGTATCTATGTATTATGATATCACCCCTAGAATAAATTATTAATCTTTTATGTATTTAAAAGAAATAAATTTATTTACGGATTTATTTATTTGATTAATTATTGGGTGATACCTTCCTTATCTCAAATATTTATTTATTTTAAAAAGAAAAAAAAGAAAAATATTTAATTAATTTAATAAAGAATTTTTGTTTAATTAACTTATTCCTAATGTTTTTAGAAAATTTGTTTATTAGATCTTCAAAAAATTAAGAAAATTTAATAAAGAAATTTTTGGTTAATTAACTTATTCCTAATATTTTTAGAAAATTTGTCTATTAGACCTTCAAAAATTTAAGAAAATTCAATAAAGAAATTTTTGGATAATTAACTTATCCCTAAAATTATTTAAATCTATTTAAAAAAATATATATTCTATTTAAAAAAATTTGTTTAGTTACATTTTCAAAAATTATGTATTTATTTAAGAAAATTTAACCAAGAAATTTTTGTTTAAATTATTTATTCCTAAAATTATTTTAAAAAAAATATATTCCATTTAAAAAAATTTGTTTAGTTACATTTTCAAAAATTATGTATTTATTTAAGAAAATTCAACCAAGAAATTTTTGTTTAAATTATTTATTCCTAAAATTATTTTTAAAAAAATATATTCTATTTAATAAATTTTTCTATTTAATTTTCAAAAATTACTGTTTTTATTTATTTATCTCTATTTAATACAGATAAGAGGTTTCCAAGTCAAGATTTGTCTGTTGACAAAAAAAAACCAAATTAATCACCAAAACTAGTTTTATCAAAAATAAATTGCCCAGAAATTTTTGCACCAAAAATAACTATCATTACGGTTCTTTATAAAAAAAATTAAAGAAAACAGGTTTTGCTTCGCGCCACAAAATAAAAACCCAAAGGGTCCCTTTAGTTCGGCGTCATGTATAACGATTTGAACTTTTATTCAAATATTATTATATTAATTTACACCGGATAGCTCAAAAACTTATATGAAAACTGAATTTATTACCAGAATACTGAATTTAACACAAACAAACAAAATTTTCACTTGGAAATCTCTTATTACGATTTATCACAGAAAAATACTATTTATTTACTAACATGAAAATAATTTAATCAAAAACAAAATCAAAAATTATACAAATTGAAATAAAAAGCTTATATTATTATCTTGAATGTTGACTTCTTCATCATAATTCATAACAACATCCATCGCTTTAACGGTTTTCCTTCATCAATGCAACAATAGGATGGATAAAACTACCATCACAAACAAAAAAACTTCCATAACATCACTAGTTTGAACAACAATATTTTCTTCATTCTCTACAACTGTTCCATCTTCTAGTGTCCTTGTATAACTAATGACACATAATTCCCCTCGACTTTTCATAAGCTGTCCATTTCCAACCATATCACATAAACCATCATCCGTAGTTTCATTATCATCATTTATACTTTTTCTTCAGCCTTTAATTCTTCATGGGCATTCGACAAATCTCCGAACGAACTTTTAATTGATTTATCAGGTTCCATTTTTATTTAATTTTTCACAATAACTACGATTTTGGAATTAAAACTAGTGATTTAAAAAAAAAGTCTAAGTAGGATAAAACACAAATACAATTTTTATTCTTAGCTTTTGAATTTATTTATGTAAAACTTTTATTTCGGTTTGACAGATAACTTTTGTTTTTAACTACATCACAATTTTATTTTAATTTACAAAATTATCCTAACTTATGATTTTAATTATTTGACTTACAAAATTATACTAATTTAAAAAAACTTAAACAATTGTTATAAAAAAAATAAATTAAATTAAATTTTACCATATATTTAAATAAATTTATTTTTTTATAACCACATATTGTTTTTTTTAATTTACAAAATTATACTGATCTCTTGATTTAAACAATTTAATCTTTTTATATCATCTCATTTTAGATTTTCTGTTTCCCCTTCCAGCAATAATAAACTATTTCAAGTTAAAAAAAAATCATCCAAACATGTTTATTAACTGAAATTGATGACGTAACTAAACCGTCTCAACAGTAGTACAGAAAAATGTAGCTACGTTTACTACAATTTAAGAAAATTTAATTAAATTATGTCAATTCAGTTTGAAAACTATTATTTTCAGAGTAAAAATTGAAATAGTCAAATAGTCCGCCGTTACAACAAGAATAAGGAGCTTTTTCATTCATTATTCAAAAAATTATACTATCTTGTTTAGATTTTAACAAACCAAACAAAATTGTTTTTCTATTTATTTATTTATTAAAAAATGGTGGCAAACAGGCCGAGGCTTAATTCTTGCCCAGAACTATAAAATATAAAAATACAAATATGAAAAATTCAGTTAAGGAAATGTCTGTTTCCAAGTTTCATAATAATGTAATTTTTTAAATTTTATGTAGTTTAAAATTTCCCCTTCAATTTAATTCTACTGCAAAAGCAGAATTAAATTTCACGTTTCAAAAATTTAACAATTACAATTTTTGTAAAATCATCAAGTATGCATCAAAAGAATGACGGAAGTGAAACTTTAAAAAGTAATAACAGAAAATAGCAAAATAACATTTTTTTCATTTTTTTAAGCGAGGGAATATGATTTTAGTTTTAAAAAAGACAAAATTTAACTATAATAACAGAAACAAGAAACAGTCTAGATTAGATCCAAAATGAAAAATATTTATAATATTCATATAAATAAAATATATTCATAATAGCATTTTTGATTGAGAACCAGTTCATAACTAGTTCTTTTTTTTCAATACAAAATAAATACCTACCCTCCAAATCATGTTCGATTGAAGCAAAATAGTAGAACTAGCTCTGAACTAGTTGTGCAATTTTTCCCCTTTTGAAGAAGCACATAGCTTTATTTTCAGTTATTTTTGAGATTTACTCATACTATGACAAAAAGTATAAACAACAAACGTTAAATCAAAACGTTATAATTATAACGCAGCATCATATTAATAATTTAATTTCTTTAGTCATTTAACAATAATCTATTATCAAATTAATTTTTGAAGTTATACTTCTTTACGCTCGTTGTACATATTGGGATGGGGTGTTGGTCAAGAAACCGTCACGCTTTTTTTTATAATAGTTTTAGAAATTTCGTCTTTATCACCATAAGCATAAGTTCAGTAAATTATTTGTGATATAACATCACCCCGATGGAAAATCTCCCATCAAGAATAATATAAGAACTGAATCTAAAAAATTATGGTGCAAATTATGAAACATTTTGCAATCCATACAATTTTAGAGCGATCTAGTTTCGAACCAATGAGAAAATTTTAAACTTTAAAAAAGTCTATCATTCTCATCAGGGCTAGCCGACTAGATAAACTCTACCAAAAAATGTCAACGCTAATGTATATAACCAAAAATTAGGTTACAACACTAGCGAAGTGTAAAAACAAAAAATTTACATAAACATACATTTAATAAATTCAGGTTTAGTCAATTAATTTCTCTGGTGATCACTGTTTTGTTATACTCTAGACATTCTAGTATTGAATAACAAACTTGTATCTGTGAGAAGAAGATGACTAGTCTTCACTTGTGTCTATTGACACATGATCAACAATTAATTCAGTAAATTATTTGTGATATAACATCACCCCGATGGAAAATCTCCCATCAAGAATAATATAAGAACTGAATCTAAAAAATTATGGTGCAAATTATGAAACATTTTGCAATCCATACAATTTTAGAGCGATCTAGTTTCGAACCAATGAGAAAATTTTAAACTTTAAAAAAGTCTATCATTCTCATCAGGGCTAGCCGACTAGATAAACTCTACCAAAAAATGTCAACGCTAATGTATATAACCAAAAATTAGGTTACAACACTAGCGAAGTGTAAAAACAAAAAATTTACATAAACATACATTTAATAAATTCAGGTTTAGTCAATTAATTTCTCTGGTGATCACTGTTTTGTTATACTCTAGACATTCTAGTATTGAATAACAAACTTGTATCTGTGAGAAGAAGATGACTAGTCTTCACTTGTGTCTATTGACACATGATCAACAATTAATTCAGTAAATTATTTGTGATATAACATCACCCCGATGGAAAATCTCCCATCAAGAATAATATAAGAACTGAATCTAAAAAATTATGGTGCAAATTATGAAACATTTTGCAATCCATACAATTTTAGAGCGATCTAGTTTCGAACCAATGAGAAAATTTTAAACTTTAAAAAAGTCTATCATTCTCATCAGGGCTAGCCGACTAGATAAACTCTACCAAAAAATGTCAACGCTAATGTATATAACCAAAAATTAGGTTACAACACTAGCGAAGTGTAAAAACAAAAAATTTACATAAACATACATTTAATAAATTCAGGTTTAGTCAATTAATTTCTCTGGTGATCACTGTTTTGTTATACTCTAGACATTCTAGTATTGAATAACAAACTTGTATCTGTGAGAAGAAGATGACTAGTCTTCACTTGTGTCTATTGACACATGATCAACAATTAATTCAGTAAATTATTTGTGATATAACATCACCCCGATGGAAAATCTCCCATCAAGAATAATATAAGAACTGAATCTAAAAAATTATGGTGCAAATTATGAAACATTTTGCAATCCATACAATTTTAGAGCGATCTAGTTTCGAACCAATGAGAAAATTTTAAACTTTAAAAAAGTCTATCATTCTCATCAGGGCTAGCCGACTAGATAAACTCTACCAAAAAATGTCAACGCTAATGTATATAACCAAAAATTAGGTTACAACACTAGCGAAGTGTAAAAACAAAAAATTTACATAAACATACATTTAATAAATTCAGGTTTAGTCAATTAATTTCTCTGGTGATCACTGTTTTGTTATACTCTAGACATTCTAGTATTGAATAACAAACTTGTATCTGTGAGAAGAAGATGACTAGTCTTCACTTGTGTCTATTGACACATGATCAACAATTAATTCAGTAAATTATTTGTGATATAACATCACCCCGATGGAAAATCTCCCATCAAGAATAATATAAGAACTGAATCTAAAAAATTATGGTGCAAATTATGAAACATTTTGCAATCCATACAATTTTAGAGCGATCTAGTTTCGAACCAATGAGAAAATTTTAAACTTTAAAAAAGTCTATCATTCTCATCAGAGTTTATCTAGTCGGCTAGCCCTGATGAGAATGATAGACTTTTTTAAAGTTTAAAATTTTCTCATTGGTTCGAAACTAGATCGCTCTAAAATTGTATGGATTGCAAAATGTTTCATAATTTGCACCATAATTTTTTAGATTCAGTTCTTATATTATTCTTGATGGGAGATTTTCCATCGGGGTGATGTTATATCACAAATAATTTACTGAATTAATTGTTGATCATGTGTCAATAGACACAAGTGAAGACTAGTCATCTTCTTCTCACAGATACAAGTTTGTTATTCAATACTAGAATGTCTAGAGTATAACAAAACAGTGATCACCAGAGAAATTAATTGACTAAACCTGAATTTATTAAATGTATGTTTATGTAAATTTTTTGTTTTTACACTTCGCTAGTGTTGTAACCTAATTTTTGGTTATATACATTAGCGTTGACATTTTTTGGTAGAGTTTATCTAGTCGGCTAGCCCTGATGAGAATGATAGACTTTTTTAAAGTTTAAAATTTTCTCATTGGTTCGAAACTAGATCGCTCTAAAATTGTATGGATTGCAAAATGTTTCATAATTTGCACCATAATTTTTTAGATTCAGTTCTTATATAAGCATAAGGTTCAAGTAGTTTTTTTGACTAAGAAAACTAAGAAAAATCGACGATTATACGTTTTATACTTTTTGAATATTTTCTTTTTTAATTATTATTTTTTTTTTGTTTTATTATTGTTTAAATAATCTTTTTTTTTTTCTAATTTTTTTTTTAATTTTTTTTTTTTTTTTAATTTTTTTTATATTTTTTTTAGAACAATATTTTTTTTTTTATGTATCCTGTCTGTCTGTGTGTGAGCGAATGGCCAAAGAAGTATAACTTCCACCGTCTGGTCCGACGCAGACCCTACTTTTTTGTTCACAAAATGTATTGTTTGCTTTTCATGTTAAGATTTGTCCTCTTTAGAATACTTAAAGTTAAAATTAAAACAACTACATTATTAAAGAAGACAGAATTCTTCTTACTATGAGTTTAATATTTCAAACATACCAAAATAAAAGAATTAGGCGCGCTATACACGCTGGGGGTCGATTATGATCGGTTTTGTCCATAATTTGTCCAAATTTTGTCCAATTCTCCAAAAAATATATTTTCGCTCGGGCAGCACTTTCGTTAAGATTTCGTTAAATTTGAATTTCTCTCCAAATTTTGTCACCACCAAAATAAGATAGGACAAAGTTTTGTTTTCCTTTAAAACTATAAATCTTATGTACTTATGTATCGTAAAATCGTTTTTCTATTTTGCGTCTAAAATAAAGTCATTTCGATACCCAAATGCGTATCGAAATGGCCTTCATTAAGATACGCAAAGTTTCGTTTTTCAAGGTTGGTCACATTTCACATGAAAGCTAGTTTTGCAACAAAAAAATATATAGAAATATGATGAAACGCAGAGCTTACTATTTTGAATTGAAATTTTTAGAAATTTTCTTTAAAACATTAAAACATAAAAAATATTTTTTAAAATTTCGAGACAAAAAATGCAAAATAGAAAAAATAGTATAAAAAACTCGTTTCATAAGACGTTTTATCGCACTTATCCTTTAGAAAACTCCCCGCTGCGCGGGTCGTTTTCTAAACAGATTGCGTGCGATAAAATCGTCGATTATGAAACTAGTTTCTTAATATACTATTTTTTGTAAAATTTTAATAAAATTATTTTAAAAGTTCTGTGTTCTATAAGAACTATATAAACTATAATATTTTGTGTTAAATTTTAAATAAAGTTCTGTGTTCTATAAAAACTATATAAACTATAATATTTTGTGTTAAATCGTTTTGTGTTTGATTTTAATAAAATTATTTTAAATAAAGTTCTAAAAATATGGTAAGAATTGTAATTATATATTTATTTTATTATTATAATACTATTTAGATATGATTTTTATAAGAAAACGGTGTTTTAAGCAGATATTTATTTTGTTATTATCAAAATGTTATTAAATAACTAAACGTCAACACATTTAAATTGTGTTTATTTCAGATAAACGTTTTTCGTTTGGTTTTTTTATTGCCTAATCAAGAAAAGACAAATTTTTCTTTTGTCCATTTTTTGTCCAACATTGGAAAAAAAATGGACAGAACCGATCAGAATCGATCCCCGGAGCTAAACTATGCGAACTATGTTTTTAAAAAAATAATATTTTAATGCGGATAATGTTTTTTTTAAAAAATGTAATGCTTCCGTTTTTATTTTCTTTTTTAAATGTTTTGTTCCCGTAATGTTTTTTTCTGTAATTACGTTATATACATTATTTTTTTAAAAACATAGTTCCCATAGTTTAGCTCAGGTGTAAAGCGCGCCTTAATAAAGCAACCAATTCACTTTACTCATACAATAACACTGAATTTTTGCATGTTCGATTGAAAAAAATAACTGGTTAAGAACTACATAATGATTAACTAGTTCTTCAATCGAAAACGACTTAAAGTGTAGTTGTTGTTGTAAATATGACGGATATATTTATTGTTCGTGTGGCACATGCGATATTATATTTTGCACTTTAACATTTTTTGTCGTGTGACATCGACTTTATTAATCAGAAATTGTATATTGCCTATTGGGCTAATAAACACAATTTTGCTGAATTATACAAATTCATACTCCGCACTTGCAGCTATAATTTGTCAAATTTGCTTATCATTTTTTACACATTGTCAAAAAAAAATAGCCTGAAAAAATTTGAACTAAAATTATATAGTTAATAATATTATATAAATAGTTAATACAAATAATATATAAAAATGAGCGATGATCGAGATGATAAATATTTTGTGAGTGCTATATTACGATTTTTAAGGCGGCAATTAGAAACTAAAAGTCTTACTTCTGATGCTGCTGAAAGTCTTGAGGTTTCTATACAATGTTTAGAAAATGCTTATAATTTGGATGAACAATCATCAAATGAAGAAGAGAAGACAGCTGATCATCCATTACAACATATTGATTTATTTGAATTATTTGTAAACACTTGTTTAAATGTGAGTCCAGAAAAAAAATCTGAAGCTGAAGCATTAAAAAATGAAGGAAATCGTTTAATGAAACTCGAAAAATATCAAGAAGCTCTGAATTATTATAATAGGTATATCAATCCTATTTAAATTTATTTAACATATTAATTGATGTTTTTAATTTAGAGCAATTAATATGGATGCTACAAATCCAGTATTTTATTGTAACCGTGCAGCGGCATACAGTAAAATTGGTGAACTTCAAAAAGCAATTGATGACTGTAAAATGTCTTTACGTTATGATGCAAATTATAGCAAAGCATATGGCCGTTTAGGTTTAGCTTTTTCAAAACTAAACAGACATCAAGAAGCACTTGATGCATATCGTAAAGCGGTCGCCATCGATCCAGATAATATTGATTACAAAAATAATTTAACTGTAACGCAAGAGCGTTTAAACGAGATGAATTCACAAGGAATAAATCAGAATCCGTTAGCTGGAATCAATTTAAATATTGGTGTTGGATCTGGGACTGGGAGTAATGAGGGGATTGCCGGATTACAAGCTGGTGGCAATCCAGATTTTGCTGCAGTATTTAATAATCCAGCGTTAATAGATCTTGCAACCCGAATGATTGGTGATCCAGCAATTCAAAATATGTAAATTAATTGTATATTAATTTTATTGTTACAAGTTTTATTTTTTTTTTGTATATTTTAGGATTCAAACTTTGGGTCAAAGAGGTGTGTTAAATGATATGGAATCTATAGGTCAATCGTTAGTATCTTTTATTTGTAATTCAACACAAACTATCACTTGATAAAATAAATGTATTTCAGAAGCCTTCAATGGGCATCAAATTTGTATCGTGAAAATCCTGAATTCATATCAAGAATACGACAACAATATGATCAATCAAGCGCAGCAACTAATCCGAATCCAGGAAATCCACCCAGCTCAAATGAAAATAATCCATCAGCAAATGACAATAATAAACCAAATGAAAGTGATAAATAAGGTTATCATATTCACAAAATTATTTAAATAATGCATATTTTATTAAAACGAACCGAAATTTTCTAGGTCGAAAATATTATTCTATCATTGTGAATGTAATGATCTTTTTCATTTTAAATATATAATAATGTACTAACATTTTCCAGTTTTTCAACAGAAATACGCTTGTAGAAATAGTGATCACTTTCCGGACTTGACCCGAAATCTCTGCGTTATGTCAGGTAATCCCGGGGTTTAACTTCAAAATCGTGCCAAGATACCAAATGTTACTTAATTCTCTTTTGATATTATGACGTACCAAACGTTTTAGTGACTTGTTACTCTTCAAATAAATTCGAAGAAGTGCCCGGTGGTATTGTGGATGAAGTACGTCATTGATCTATGTATGTTACAATTGGAGAGACTATTCCTCCTAAAATAATATGAAACCAAATAAATCCAGCTTTTATTTAAATTTTTTTAATCGCCAAAAATAAAAAAATTGTTTAAGAGTTTTCCAAATAGAAAGGGGATGAGGGAACAACTCCTAAAAGCGGGTTAAGTTTTGGCAAAGGTCGTCACTCCAGTTGTAGATCCCATTATTGCTACTAGAAGGCGATGCCTAGCAGTACGTACGTGAAACAAATCATCAAAACCTGTTTCTGAACTTTTTAAAGCTGATTGTTTTGCCAATTATTTTTTTAAAATTAGATTTATTATTAATTTAATTACAGTTTCAAATATATTAACTTATGATTCTAATCATTATCGGATGACATCGTTGCTATTGTTAGTATAGCATAATTATTAGGATTATAATGTGATGATGAATTTAAATCATGGCTTTTTGATATTTTTGTATACAAATCATTTTCTATTTCCTCGTTTCCCAGTTTAAGAGCATTATTTTTCGTATGTACCAATTTATGCCTTTTTAATCCGTTTGAATCATAAAACTTTTTTGGACAATAATTACAATGGAATGGTGTTTCGCCTGTATGCAATCTCATATGAACTGTTAAATTTCCTCGCAACGCAAACGACTTGCCACACACTAAACACTCATGTTTTTTTTCACCGGTATGCACTAACTGATGTCCTTTTAAATGTCCGATTTGACGGAATGTTATACCGCAAGTACTACAAGCAAATGGTTTTTCTCCTGTATGCAAAAACATATGAGTTTTAAGTGATTGTTGAAAAGAAAATTTTTTTTTACATGTTGAACATTCATATGGTTTTTCACCAGTATGTGTTCGTAGATGACTTTGATGCAATGCTATATTATTCGACTTTTTGCCACAGTACGAACATATATATATTTTTATTGGTGTTGGTTTTTGAATCCTGTTTTTATTAGGCACATACGGTTTAGTTCTTCGTTGTGATACTGGTAAATGACGATCTTTATGCAAATTTAAATATTCTTTGGTTTTATACCGTTTATGGCAAATGTCACATTCAAAATCTCTTTCTTGTTTATGTACAGCATAATGTTGTCGTAATATAGTAGTTTGAGAAAAAGTTTTATTACAAATATTACAGGAATATCTTCTTTCATTCAAATGAAATACACGAATATGTCTCTCCAAATTACCAGGATTCGTATAAGATTTCGAACATTGTTTGCATGTAAATTGTTTCTCACCCGAATGCAATAGTTGATGATTTTTTAAAAGATTTCGTTTTGGAAACCATTTCGAACATTCAGTACATTGAAATCTATGTTTTCCATGAGATTTGCGATGTGTTTTCAGGTGTGCATAAATCGTAAATTCTTCATTACAAGTTTCACATGGATACGATTTTTTAAAACTTTCACTTGAATCACATGTAAGTTCATTTTCTTCATGTATTTCTTCAATATTACTATCATTTTCTAATACTTCAATTAAATCATCACTATCGAGTTTGATTGCATCTTTATTTTCGAGTTCATATTCAATTATCTCAACTGGTGGCTCAGTTTTAAATTCAACGTTTATATGTTGATTACTTGAATCATTATACTGTTCAAGATTTAAAATTTCTTCAATATTTTGATCAAATTCGTCCAGCGTAACATTACTTTCTTCATCTTGATATTCTTTCACATATGCGTGTTCTTCTGGAGTTTCATTTTCCTCAGAAGTTTTGACTAAATTTTCTTCTACAGCTTCTTCAACTATATACATTTCATCACTTCTAAGACTATTCTCATCAAATTCTTCTGTAAATAATACACAGTCATCTTCTATTAACTCCACAGTGTACTTATTTTCCAGTTGTTCATCACAGATATAAGTTTTGTCTTCAACATGGTCATTGAGTGAAATTTGCTTTTTACAATTTCTTATTAATCGACGAAATTTTTCATCAATAAATTCACATTGAATTTTGAATTTGTATGCTGATTCTAGATTCGAATCACATTCTAAACATATTAATTTTGGTAATAGATCGTTGTTTTCAATCTAAAAAAATATACCTTTATAATATAAACATACATTGTTGAATCAACAATGTTATGTATAGACTGTTGTACAACTTACCCTTATATCGACACAAGACCTTAATTTTTTGATAACATGTTTATTGTCTGCATCAAATAAATAGTATAAATTCGTTGTGCTTTCGCATAAACGACACATGCTAGCCTTTGAAAAATCTAATGTTTCCATTTATATTTTTAATTTTATTTTGTTTACATTGAAAGAAAATTAATAAACGTCAACAAATGGTATAAACATGGTATAAAAAATTGTTGTTGGGCTCAACTATATAAGTTTACACCAGTTCCAGTATCTCTAATTGGCTAGACGTTTTCACATCGTATACGTTATATATAATATATATATATACTATAGGGCGATTTTTCTGTTCCGGTGTTTACCGCAATGGCGCTGCAAAAGGGGGATAAGACAAAAAATCACAAAAATTTTATATGGGATTCCATACAAAACACAACTTGAATAATTTTAAAAGTTAACTATGAAATTTATCATTTTACCACAATTGATCAATTTCACCTTGCTTATGAAGTATTATTGACTATATATTAAGCGTAAAATATAAAATATTATTCTTAAGTCGCTCAAAAATGAAACATAAAAATTGCCAAAATTTCCCATTCAAAGTTGTATGAAAAGTTTAACCTATTTTCGTATTTGTTTTACGGACAGAAGAAAAAAAATATTTTATATATTACGCTTAATATATAGTTAATATTAGTTCATAAACAAATTTAAGTTATTTAATTGTATTAAAATGAGAAATTTCATAGATAATTTTTAAAATTATTCAAGTTGTGTTTTGTATGGAATCCCATATAAAATTTTTTGAATTTTCTCTCTTATCCCCTTTTTGCAGCGGCATTGCGGTAAACACTGGAACAGAAAAATCGCTCTATAGGGCGATTTTTCTGTTCTGGTGTTTACCGCAATGGCGCTGCAAAAAGGGGATAAGAGAAAAAATCATAAAAATTTTATATGGAATTCCATACAAAACACAATTTGAATAATTTTAAAAGTTATCTATGAAATTTCTCATTTTACTACAATTAAATAATTTAAATTTGTTTATGAAGTATTATTGACTATATATTAAGCTTAGTGTATAAAATATTTTCTTTTCTTCTGTCCGTAAAACAAATACGAAAATAGGTTAAATTTTTCATACAACTTTGTATGGGAAATTTTAGCAATTTTTATGTTGCTTTTTTGAGCGTCTTAAGAATAATATTTTATTTATTACGCTTAATATACAGTCAATAATACTTCATGAGCAAATTAAAATTCTTCAATTGTGGTAAAATGAGAAATTTCATAGATTACTTTTAAAATTATTCAAGTTGTGTTTTGTATGGAATCCCATATAAAATTTTTGTGATTTTTTCTCTTATCCCCTTTTTGCAGCGCCATTGCGGTAAACACCAGAACAGAAAAAATTTTATATGGGATTTCATACAAAACACAACTTGAATAATTTTAAAAATTATCTATGAAACTTCTCAATTTACTACAATGAAATAATTTAAATTTGTTTATGAACTATTACTGACTATATATTAAGCATAATATGTAAAATATTTTATTTTTTCTGTCCGCAAAACAAATACGAAAATAGTTTAAATTTTTCATACAACTTTGTATGGGAAATTTTGGCAATTTTTATGTTTCTTTTTTGAGAGACTTAAAAATAATATTTTATATATTACGCCTAATATATAGTCAATAATACTTTATAATCAAATAAAAATTGTTCAATTGTGGTAAAATGAGAAATTTCTTAGATAACTTTTAAGATTATTCAAGTTGTGTTTTGTATGGAATCCCATATAAAATTTTTGTGATTTTTTCTCTTATCCCCCTTTTGCAGCGCCATTGCGGTAAACACCGGAACAGAAAAATCGCCCTATAGGGCGATTTTTCTGTTCCTGTGTTTACCGCAATGGCGCTGCAAAAAGGGGATAAGAGAAAAAATCACAAAAATTTTATATGGAATTCCATACAAAACACAATTTGAATAATTTTAAAAGTTATCTATGAAATTTCTCATTTTACTACAATTAAATAATTTAAATTTGTTTATGAAGTATTATTGACAATATATTAAGCATAATATATAAAATATTTTCTTTTCTTCTGTCTGTAAAACAAATACGAAAACAGGTTAAATTTTTCATACAACTTTGTATGGGAAATTTTGGGAATTTTTATGTTTCTTTTTTGAGCGACTTAAGAATAATATTTTATATATTACGCTTAAAATATAGTCAATAATACTCCATAAGCAAATTAAAATTGTTCAATTGTGGTAAAATGAGAAATTTCATAGATAATTTTTAAAATTATTCAAGTTGTGTTTTGTATGAAATCCCATACAAAAGTTTTTGAATTTTTTCTCTTATCCCCCTTTTGCAGCGCTTTTGTCATTTTACCACAATTGAACAATTTTAATTTGCTTATTGAGTATTATTGACTATATTTTAAGCGTAATATATAAAATATTATTCTTAAGTCGCTCAGAAAAGAAACATAAAAATTGTCAAAATTTCCCATACAAAGTTGTATGAAAAATTTAACATATTTTCGTATTTGTTTACGGACAGAAGAAAAGAAAATATTTTATATATTAAGCTTAATATATAGTCAATAATACTTCATAAACAAATTTAAATTATTTAATTGTAGTAAAATGAGAAATTTCATAGATAACTTTTAAAATTATTCAAATTGTGTTTTGTATGGAATTCCATATAAAATTTTCGTGATTTTTTCTCTTATCCCCTTTTTGCAGCGCCATTGCGGTAAACACCGGAACAAAAAAATCGCCCTATACCTTATATATTCGAACAAAATTTATTATTATACGAATAAATTTTTTTAGTCTAATCGTACGTACTTTTAGCCGTAGAACCCGTATCTGCAATAAAAAATTAGGGTTCCTATTTTAGATTCAAAGTTACAACCGCCCACCTACAAAGAGGGGGGTGGGGGACAATTTTTTTGCACTAATGTGTTTCCTCCGCGGAATGATAAAATTTTAAATATGGACATTTTTTCCGTTGAGCGCTTACTTTTCGAGATTTTTGAAAGTTTCAGGTTAAAAAAATCACCCGGTATATATATATATATATGTATATATATATATATATATATATATATATATATATATATATATATATATATATATATATATATATATATATATATATATATATATATATATATATATATATATATATATATATATATATATATATATATAACATTAGACTGGTCGTTAAAAACTAAATTTTCCGAGACGCCCCCTAGAAAAATTCTTTGTGGTCAAAAAACCACAACGGCACTATTTTTTTTCTTTTTATGTCAAAAGAACACGTGCCGCAAATTCATCAAAGTTTATTTTTTGATAAAATTGTTAATATCTCATAAAATATGCAGATATCAAAAAAAATCATATAATAATTTTTGTAGGAAATTTAATTCTCTTCAAAAATGGTCCAAGTCATTTTTTCCTAAAACCTTTCTGATGATATTTTGAAATAAAACTTGAAATTCTTCGAAACTCGTAAAACCAAATGATGCAAATTTCGACGAAAAAGTACTAATTTTGATTTTTTTGTCACGATTATTTTTTTATACATTTCATTCTATAGCATAAGAAGAAAATTAGGACTTTTACGTCATCTTTATTTTTTGTTTTTTAAAAATTGCGAAAACTTACAAGTTCATTTTCAAAATATCAGGAGAACTATACGTTTTCGGGAAAAAATGACTTGGATCTTTTTTGTGAAGAAGTAAATTTCCTACAAAAATAATTATGTAATTTTTTTTGATATCTGCATATTTTATGAGATATTTGAAAAAATCTACGAATTTTTCAAAAAATCAACTTCGATGATTTTGCGGCACGTGTTCTTTTGATTTAAAAAAAAATAATGCCGTTGTGGTTTTTTAACCACAAAGAATTTTTCTAGGGGGCGTCTCGGAAAATTTAGTTTTTAACGACCAGTCTAATATATAAATATATATATATATATATATATATATATATATATATATATATATATATATATATATATATATATATATATATATATATATATATATATATATATATATATATATATATATATATATATATATATATACATATATATATATATATATATATATATATATATATATATATATATATATATATATATATATATATATATATAATATATATATATATATATATATATATATATATATATATATATATATATATATATATATATATATATATATATATATATATATATATATATATGTATATATATATATATATATATATATATATATATATATATATATATATATATATATATATATATATATATATATATATATATATATATATATATATATATATATATATATATATAATATATATATATATATATATATATATATATATATATATATATATATATATATATATATAATTTAGACTGTTTCACAAATCCACTTTTTTTTAAATGTTCAGGTCCACATCAAAAATCTGAAAGTTCTCGATGAAAAAAAAATTTTCCGCCCGATCTGAGCTTTTTATCTCATTCCCAGAGCGTGCGGTTTTGCAAAACGTCCTGAATTTTGGGCTATTCATGCAGGAAATTCAAATTGAGGCTGGATACCGATACGACAACATAAAAACAAAAATACCGGAGTGCTATTCGATGGGAAATTTTCCATACAATTCAAAAATAACCATGGTACCAGAATCAGCCTGAATAATTAATATTATGTGACAGTTTCTGGTCATGTGACAGTTTCGGTACTGAAACAATTAAATTTTAATTGTTTCCGTTTCAGACAAAACAGACGAATTTTACGTTTCTGTTTCTGTTTCTAAATTCGGTTTCTGTTTCCGTTGCTGTCAAATTTGTATGAAATTCGGTTTCTGTTTCTGTTTCCGTTGTATGTGAATGCCCGGCTTAACTGGCATGGTAGTTTCGGATATTCAAAACCTTTAAAGACCACAACAACATGCGTTCAAGGTGTGGTAAATGCAAATATTTTTTTAGTTTTTTATATCTTTTGGTTAAAGGATGGATAACAGAACAATAAATACTAGCTGCGTTTTTTCATTTGGGTCAGGGTCAAGGTTTGAAAAAAACGATGTGGGTCACGCAAAGAAAAAAATATTATATTTTAAATTGTTGGCAACACTGAGCTGAGAAGAAAAAAAATCGTGAACTTGTAGCGCCATTTTTAAATTAAAACTAAATATTAAAAAAATTCAAAAAATATTTAGCATTTTGTAGATATGTGTCGATAGATACAAGTGAAGATGGTCATCTTCTTCTCACCGATACAAGTTTGCTATCCAATTCTAACTTAGTTAGAGTCTTAGAGTATATATAAATATAGAGATAACATAAAATAAAATTTGTATGGAAAGAGAATAAGAGAGTGGTCACAGTATATCTGTCAAAATAATTTGTTTTCGTTATTAATTTACAAATTATTTTCATAAAATCATAAGTGAAAATTAATACAATTATTAAAATGCCAAGCTTAATAAAATAGTGTGTTCATACTTTTGATATAATCTTAATGAAGTGAGTGAAAATAATAATACAAATAAGTTGAAATTAAAGAAGTTTGTGTTTAATTTAACAAGTTCACGTATAGTTCATGGATGGATATTAAAACATTGTGAGTTTTCTTGAATCGTATAATAAATAAATGCTTTGCAAAACAGGTTCATTACAGGCAAATTAATTTTTCATTTGTTATTTTCGTAAAAACATATTTTGTTTATAAAAACAAATCATGGCGGTTATGCAAGTTTAATGAACAAAAAGCAGTGCAGGGTAAAAAAATATATTTTTTGTGGGTTGTTTTGTTCTACATAATTTTTTTTGAAAATCTTTTATAATGTTAAACGTTTGTTAAGCTAAATTATTTGTTTATTTTTTGCCGAAAACCGCCATGATTTTTTTGTTTATAAAGAAAATATGTTTTTACGAAAATAAATTAATAATTGATTGAACTGTAATGAAATTGTTTTGCAAAGCATTTATTTATTATACGATTCAAAAAAACTCACAATGTTTTAATATTCATCCGTATGAACATCAAATTCTTAAATTAAACTCAAACTTCTTGCATTTTAACTTATTTTTACTACTATTTTCACTCTCTTCATAAAGATTAAATGATAAAATATCTTATTAAGCTTGGCATTTTAATAATTGTATTAATTTTCACTTATGATTTTATGAAAATAATTTTTAAATTGGAATGCCAAAAAATTATTGTGACAGATATACTGTAGTCACTCTCTTATGTGAATTTTTTTTTCGTATGTCAGATCAAAAACAAACTGATTTTTTTTTTATCTGACAGCTAGCTTTGTAGGTTTCGCATGTCAGATCAAAAATAAATCGATCTTTTTTTCAGATCTGAGATTTTAGCAAGATTTACTAATAACAAAGCAAGTGAAATTTGACATATGTCAATTGTATGCGTTTTATTATTTAATATATGAGATTTCAAATTTTAAATGCATTTATTATTTCTAAATTAAATAAAATTGAAGTAAATAAATAATTCTAAATTAAATAAAAGTGTGTGAAGTGTGTAAAAATGATTTACTATTATCAAAGCACATGTCGAAAATGCCATTTTTTTTACCCATACAACAAAATTTAAAAACAGCCGATTTCATGTTCGTTTGGTCATCAAAATCTAGATCTTTTCGATCAAATCTGTTATACCAAAAGAAACTCACATTATTCTCTTTTCATAAAAATTTTATTTTATGTTATCTCTATATTATTGGAGTGGATTATCATACCATTGACAGAAAATGAAAAATTTAATGACAGACACAAACACGATTACAGAATTTTACCTAGCTTCCCTCAATGAAATATTCTTTGATGATTTTAGCATGCTAACAAACTTCATTTCACATTTGATATTATAATAATACTAAAATATTATTTTGGAAATTAATTATGAGAAAACAGAATGATTGGAAATTAGTAAAACTTTACTATGTATCAATAAAATAATAATACTGAAATCATAATTTGAAACTGATTAATATTTTTTGTTGCAACTGTATTTAAAAATGTTTAAAAAGTATTTCTATTACTCTTACGATTTTGGGGTTATCGGGACTATCGGGTTTGAAAAACGATATTACGAAAATATAGTTATGAAACACGATCATCTTGAAAGCAGTGTACAGACAGACTGAAAAAAATAACAGGATAATCGGGAATTTACGATTATCTAGTTTGTGTCAGTCATGGGTCAGTCAAATGACAAATCATTAGATTTGATTACAGAAAAGTTTCGCCCGAAAAAGTCTAACCCTTTATAGAAGACATGAACAAAGCAAATTAGACTTCTTTTCTTCAGCAATGAAATAAACGTCAAAAAGAAGTACATCAGCAGCCAAATTCTGTAATTGTAAAGCGGTGAAGTGTTAAAAATTTCTTCGTTTCATTTCATCAAAAAACTTATCACTTCACAGTTACAGAATTTAACTGCAGGTTAAGTAAATTGTACATATTAATAAAAATATAGTACAGTATTATAAATATTTACATATATGTGTCTTTTATTGAACGTATTATTATTTTGGTGCCATAACTGGTCTGTTCTTTTTCCAAAACTACTAATCTTCATTTACGTATAACATAAACTCTTAGGGCCGTTTGTATGAACAAGGATGGATAGAAAAAATCCGAGGGTAAAATTCTATCTTCATCCGAGGACTCTTTTTTTCGTCGATTGTATGAACACGGATGGATTAATTTTTATTTTTGTTTTTATTGCAGTTTATATAGCATTTTTATAAGTGGCGATACTTTTTCTTTTACTTTTCTATTAAATAATTTGATTTGATTACAGAAAAGTCTCGCCCGAAAAAGTCTGACCCTTTATAGAAGACATGAACAAAGCAAATTAGAATTAAATTAGACTTCTTTTCTTCAGCAATGAAATAAACGTCAAAAAGAAGTACATCAGCAGCCAAATTCTGTAATTGTAAAGCGGTGAAGTGTTAAAAATTTCTTCGTTTCATTTCATCAAAAAACTTATCACTTCACAGTTACAGAATTTAACTGTAGGTTAAGTAAATTGTACATATTAATAAAAATATAGTACAGTATTATAAATATTTACATATATGTGTCTTTTATTGAACGTATTATTATTTTGGTGCCATAACTGGTCTGTTCTTTTTCCAAAATTACTAATCTTCATTTACGTATAACTTAAACTCTTAGGGCCGTTTGTATGAACAAGGATGGATAGAAAAAAATCCGAGGGTAAAATTCTATCTTCATCCGAGGATTCTTTTTTTCGTCGATTGTATGAACACGGATAGATTAATTTTTATTTTTGTTTTTATTGCAGTTTATATAGCATTTTTATAAGTGGCGATACTTATTCTTTTACTTTTCTATTAAATAAATTTAATTATAAATTAAAAAACATATATATTAAACACATGAATATATTAAAATTATATTGAAAATATTATTTATTTTACTATTAATTTATATCTAAAACCATATTTTTGAAACGCAGAAATTTAAATTAAAAAATAACCACAAATTCAAAACAAAACTTTTCTGCTATGCGCATGTCAAGAAAAAAGTTTATCCTATGCGCATGTCAAGAAAAAAGTTTATCCTCTGTTTTATAGAAGATAGATCAACAATCCTCGGATAGATTTTTTAATCTATCCTGATTCATACAATACAAACGACGATTAATCCGAGGATTTATCTTCTATCCGCATTCATACAATCGGCCCTTATAGTATACATATATATAAATATAGGTCGATTTTTTGTACCGGTACAAGCGCTACAGCATAGGCTCAAGCGCTACAGATGGGAGATAAAAGGAAAAATCATAAAAATTTTATATGATAGTTTACATAGATTACATAGAACAAAAGTTGAGTAATTTTAAAAATTATATATGAAATTTTTTATTTTACTATTTTACTACAGTTGGACAATTTTACTTTTCTTATCAAGTGAACCGTTTTTTTTTAAAAGTGGTATAGGTCCATTTTTGAAAAAATTGAGTTAGTGGTAGTTTTAGAAAGATAATGATGGCCTCTTTCTATATATATAATCATATCTTCAAAAGAGCCCGATTTGGGGTGGTGCGGGGGTGGAGAAATGGCTAAAGATCGATTTCAACATTTTATTTGTTTATATCAATAGAACTTTGTGAATAACTTTTGTAAATTTTATTTTTTTCTTAAACTAACATCTTTTATCTTTAAAATAAAATAAAACAGAAGTTTCTATCTTTAATAGAACGGAAGTTATGAATTTTTGAAAATAACTCATCAAGAAATTTAGAACCGCTATATTTTCCAAAAAAAAAAATACTCAAACACCCATATTTTTTTTTTTCGATATAAAACGCATAAAAAAAATTTCAGCCAAATCAAAAAAGAATGACCCATTTACATGGGACTTATACCACGTCTCTAGATTCTTATTTTTTAGAATATGTTATTATTGAAAGTGGTATAAGTCCATTTGGAGCCAAAAAATCAATTATTTTCATTTTAATTTTAAATAACTATTATTGCATCATAAAATTAAACTGGTATAAAGTGTGAAAAATATTACAAAATTTTAGTTACATTTGCCTATATTTTTATATTAATGCAAACATAAATCCTTAAATATCTCAATATAGAAAAAATGGACTTATACCACTTTCAAAAAAAACGGTTCAAGTATTGATGACGATACACCTATTTTCAAGCGAAAGTACTGTTGGTTTTTTGTAAATAAAATGGTACTGGGTGATCCGATTTTCAATCAGTTTTCAATTTTAAATAGCTCAATATTGGTGGAGTATTTTGGTATATAATTTGTGGTATATAATGACCATCGTCAAAGTGTTCATCAATGTATGGCTTCAAATAGTTCTCCAAAAAGTCAATATTTTACTCGGTATGGTCTTGTTGTTACACGACAATCACCCGGTACACACTTCAAATGCTGTCAAACAATGGATTGATGAAAATATAGGCGATACACGGGATTTTGTGTTTGATCACCCGAGGTGAATTAATTTTATCTTGTAATTTTAAATATTTAATTAATGTAGAAATTTGTATTTTCAGTCTCTCTCCAGAGATAAATCCTGTTGAGAATGTCGGGTCAGAGATCAAAGGCAAAGTTAGGAGTGAACACCAAGTATTTCACAGTAATGATGAGGTCTGGGATGCCATTGTGAGAGCGCACAACATGATGAGAGGCGTTGATTGTCGCCAATATTTCATCAATTTGTTAAATTCAATGTCTAATAGAATGCGCAAAATTATTGCAGCACAAGGCGGTCACATAAGATATTAACTTTATATTATATTAATATTAATTAAATTTAATGAATTAATCAAATAATCAAATATTGTTAAACAATTTAGTCAATTATTTATGAAATAAAATTAAAAATTCTATTATTTTCTGATTTGTTTTTTGATTTTTTTCTATTGAAAAACTTTTATCAAACTTTAAATTAATTTTTTTAATGATTTAGTTGGGATAAAAAAACAAATTATAAACCAAAATACTCCACCAATATTGAGCTATTTAAAATTGAAAACCGATCGCCTGAAAATAGGTCTATATAATTAATAATAAGGAACATTTTATCCACATAAAAATTTTATGATATTTATATAAAATCTTTTGAGTGATTTACCATGGTCATTTTATTCAACTAATTAAATCTATAATAAAAAATGTATATAACATTTCTGTGTACTCTAAAAATTTATTATTATACATATACATTATACATATAAACATGTATTTTTATAAAACATGTTATTAATTTTGATGACAAAACAATATTTTTCAACAATTATCTAACTTCACTCATATATTTCTATATCCTGCAAACAAAAATTTACGCACGACTATGAGAAGAAATAAAAGAGAAAATACGTAAACAAAAAATTGATTTGACATTGGTTTAACACTCTCTAAATTGGTTATGGTTTATGAAAGTTTTTTGTTTTCTTATACTTCGCTAGAGTAGTAGGCCAATTTTGGTTTATATAGCGAAAAATTTTTTTGGTAGTGTATCTAGTCGGCTAGCTCTGATGAGAATGATATACTTTTTTAAAGTGTAATAAAAAGTTCTTATCGGTTCGAAACTAGATCGATCGACAATTTTGTGGATAGCAAAAAAATTTCATAACTTGCACTCCATATTTTGTTAGATTCAGTCTTATTATTCATGATGGGATAATTTCCATCGGAGTGATGTAATATCACAAATAATTCATTGAATTAATTTTAGACAATGTGGCGATAGACACAAGTGAAGATGGTCATCTTCTTCTCACCGATACAAGTTTGTTATCCAATTCTAACTTGGTTAGAGTATAACAGCAATAGTGATCAACCAGAGAAATAAATTGACTAAACCTGAATATAATAAACATATGTTTATGAAAGTTTTTTGTTTTCTTATACTTCGCCAGAGTAGTAGGCCAATTTTGGTTTATATAGCGAAAAATTTTTTTGGTAGTGTATCTTCGGATAGCCCTGGTGAGAATGATATACTTTTTAAAGTGTAATAAAAAGTTCTTATCGGTTCGAAATTTTGTAGATAGCAAAAAAATTTCATAAATTGCACACCATATTTTGTTAGATTTAAGCAACTCTTCATTAGTCTTTTTCATCTTTTTTTCTAGCCAAAATAGAACGAGAAACCATGATTAATTTTCTAAAGACGAATATTACAATTTTTCATGGAAAAAAATATTTTAAGGATTGGAATTGTGACATTTCACCATTATTTTTAATAAACATCTAATTTTATTATATATTTTTAACAATGTCGTATCCAACATAGACTGCATAATAATTTATGAAAATTAAAATTATGATTCATGCAAAATATAAACAAATTAAAGAAAGCTGGACAGAAATATGACATTTAGGCTAGAAATTCTAAATTTGTATAAGCATTTGGGCAAACATATTTGAAATAATTCTCTAAACTGACAAAAACTCTGGCGGTGAATAGAAACGTAAGTTTGTCACGTAGATTTACCATCATTTGATATGGTTAACTTGAAAACGAAATTTAGTACAAAAGTAAAGGAAAATGTGGTAAATGGAACACACTTAATATGACATAGGTCAATATTTCATGATAGGATAGAGACAATAAAAATAAAATAAGAGGTAAAAAGCAAATTAGTTTTAAAATTTGCAGTAACAAATCGAAAATTTAACTTTCTTTTAAGAGTAGTTTTTATGTAGTTTATCTAGTCGGCTAGCCCTGATGAGAATGATAAACTTTTTTAAAGTTTAAAATTTTCTCATTGGTTCGAAACTAGATCGGTTGAAAATTGTATGGATTGCAAAAGGTTTCATAATTTTGTAGATTCAGTTCTTATATTATTTTAAGAAATCAAAACAATTTAGCGTCATAAAGGCTTATGATAAATATATACGACTGTCAACTAGTTTTAAAATTTCTTCAACAGAGGCGTTGCAATCGACTTACAACGCCAGGTGAACACTCATACTACATTCGTATGTACAAAACCACTACACTCCACTACGGCCACGTGAACAAGATAATAATTGGAATAGGACTATGAAGAATATCGGAGGTTTTGTATATACATATATGTATAGTAGAATTTTTTCACCAATGAATTTTTGACAGATAGCACGCAGCAAGAGATAAAAGATGAGAAAAAAAGTAAAACAGAAATGTATTATTTATTTTGGGATAAATTTGTTTTGAAAACAATTACATTAGTTAAATTTCTACTTCTAGTTCGTACCATTTGTTTGTTGTGACATTTGGTTACATAGGCGTCGTTATTTTTATTATAATTATTTTTAATTACCAAAATTTAGTTATACTGCCTACAAAATCATTAATATTTTTACTAGTTTTTGGTTTTTGATTATAATTGGTTGAATTTCAATATTAATTTATTAATTTTAGGCGTTTTTTTGTCCATTTTAATGGGACCCCAAATTTTTTTTATAATATTTTAATCTGAGACAAAATTTCACAAAATTTCACACATTTCTCACAAAATTTCACAGTTCGCATGTTAAAACCCAACTTTCGGCAAGAAATTGCCTGTTTTGTAAGAAATTAAGGCCCGCTATACACTTGAGCTAAACTATGCGAACTATGTTTTTAAAAAAATAATATTTTAACGCGAATAATATTTTTTAAACAAAATGTAATGAATGTAATGTTTCCTTTTTTATTTTCTTGTTTTAAATGTTTTGTTTCCGTAATGTTTTTTAGTATAATTACGTTGTATACAAAAAACATAGTTCGCATAGTTCACATAGTTTAGCTCAAGTGTATAGCGGGCCTAAATTTCCTACAAAAATGTTTATATGTACATATTTATTTATTTATTAATTGGATGATGGCAAACTGGATGATGATGGGCGAGGTTTATGTTTGCAAAAATTGGCCCACGCTTGACGCCCTTGATGGAGACCAGCCTGTAAAAAACCGTTTAGCGATGTACGTTTAGTACGTTTAGGTAATACTAAAATTATAGCAGTGTAGCAACTTGTTATCAATACTGCTATATTGACGTGTTGTTCTCAATTGACATGTCATGCAAGCAGAATTTAAGTTTTTGATACAAAGAAAGATTATACTGTTTTATTTAATTTACCATTTTACTGATCAAATTAACAAATAAATAATAATAAGAAATTATCTAGTATAAGCTATATACGTAGTACATAAAATGTACAAAATATTATTTGTCTATTCGGCAATACATTTAACCGGCTTAACATCAGTTTTATCAGAAATTATACGTCCGAAAGGTGTAGCTATATCCAAAGCACATTTATATCCACCAGGTGAGTTTTTTGTATGTTTCGATGGTAAAAGACAAATAAGGTTTAGTCAAGTAAATGATGACTACTGTGATTGTGTGGATGGAAGTGACGAACCAGGTACATCCGCATGTCCAAATGGAAATTTTCTCTGTACGAATACTGGATACAAACCTAAAAATTTGCCCAGTTCAAGAGTAAACGATGGTGTCTGTGATTGTTGTGATGCTTCAGATGAATATGCATCTAATGCTGAATGCGTAAATAACTGTAACGATTTAGGTAAGGAAGATAAATTACGAGAGAAACAAAAACAGGATTTAGCAAAAATGGGCAATCAGCTACGTGAAGATTTAAGCTATAAAGGTAAAGCTGCAAAAGCTCAACATAAAATAAGATTAGCAGAATTAGAAAAAACAAAAATTGAAGCTGAAGCTTTAAAATCAGAAAAAGAATCACTGAAAAAACAGGCTGAAGAATTAGAAAATGAAGCGCTTCAGGTATATCGTGATGCCGAAGAAATAGAACGACGCGAAAATGAAGAGCGAGAAGCTCAACAAAATAAACAGGAAGCAGAAGAAAGTTTTAAGAAATATGATTCAAATCAAGATGGGATTTTAGAGATTTCTGAAATTCAAACGAGAGTTCTTTTCGACAAAGATCGGGATGGGGTTGTCACCATTGAAGAAGCTAAATACTTTTTAGATGAACGTGATTCAATCAATTTTGAAGATTTTGTAACAATGGCGTGGCCGAGAATCAAACCGTTTTTGATGTTAGATTCTGGCCTTTTTAAACCACCGACTAATGTGCCAGAACAAGAATCTGAACAGGAGAGTGAAACTGAAGGAGATGAGTTTGGAGAAGATCAGGATCTAGGCAATAATGAAGGTGATGATGAAGATGTTGGCGAGGATGACGAAGCTGGTGAGGGTGAAGTTGTTGAGGAGGAAAAAGATGTATATTATTTTTATATGTGGTGAATTGAATATTTTGATTATGAATTTTCTTTTTTTTTTTAAAGGTTGACTCCAACGATGATCTCAAACCTCATAGAGACTATGATCC
This sequence comes from Diogma glabrata, assembly GCA_963693315.1. Lineage (NCBI taxonomy): Eukaryota > Metazoa > Arthropoda > Insecta > Diptera > Cylindrotomidae > Diogma > Diogma glabrata. The sequence goes on from OY856187.1 coordinate 351,708,636, forward strand.
AGAGACACAAAAATTAATCGAGGAAGCAAATGAAGCTAGAAATCAATATGCAATTGCAGATCGTGAACTAAGAGAAATCGAAACTGAATTTAAAAACTTACAAGACTTATTAGATAAAGATTATGGCCCAGATGAAGAATATGCTCCCTTAAATGGAGAGTGTTTTAATTACGAAGATCGTGAATATGTTTACAAACTTTGTCCTTTTGATAAAGCTGTACAGCAACCACGAGCAGGCGGAGCTGAAACACGGTAATAAACCAAAATCGACGTGCATGAAAATTAAGATTCTTATTTTATGTTTTTTATAGATTGGGTACATGGGAAAAATGGATTGGAACGGCCGATAAATACACCGTAATGTTATATTCAAATGGTGCTGCTTGCTGGAATGGACCTCAACGTTCTGCAACCATATATTTACAATGTGGATTAGATACTAGAATTACCGGTGTTTCAGAACCAAATAGATGTGAATATGTTTATAATATGGAAACACCAGCAGCATGTTATGTTCATAATGTTGATAAAGGTTCAAATGCCAATAAAGATAATCACGATGAATTGTAATAAAAATGAGCAATTATAAATTAAATTAATTTATAATATAAAAAAATTCCTGCAGCATTTTCATAGGATTAAAATCATGTTTTGAATTTCATTTTGTAATAAATTCGTCATTACATTTAATTTAAAGTTAATTGGTTGTTTGTACGATACAAGGTTACACAAGGTACGATGCAAGGTTAATAACCTCAACAATAATTTAGTTTACGAAACGCTAGCTTGTAGTGCTGCTATCGTTAAAAAAAACATTTTAAAAACATCTACATGTTTATTTTTATAAATTAAGGTAAAATTAGAATAAATATTTGAATTAAAATTAATGTAAGTAAAATGTGTAATATCCATTATATATTACTATCTAGCATGTCGACCAATCTCTTCAGCTCCCGTCTGAAAAAAAACAAATTCAAAGTAGTTAGTGATACTAAATAATATATATTAACAAACAAAATACATTCGACCAGATAATGCATCCGCTGGTTTCATTGCATTTGAAATTTCTTCAGTTTTCGCCATAATTGTGTACATACTTTTAATATTCCCATCAATACAATCAGTTAATTTATTTACAGCATTTTTATATGTTTCAACATTGTCAGCGGTTATAGATGATATCTATCAAAAACAAGAGATGGTAATCATAATTACTTTATGAATTGTTTGTGAATTTATTTAATTTACCGAATGTAATAAATTACATAAATTTTCTGATAAACTATCTACTGAGGTTGCTAAGTACTGAGCTTCCATTTCGATATTATTCAATAGGTAAAATTGTTTTTGGAATACACTACTAGCATTTGATGGTGTACTTGTTCTTGAATTGATACTCGACTCTTTTCTTGTTACAGGACTAGCCAGTTTTATTTTATATTCTAAATTTTCCGCAACAAAATGTGTCATGTTACTATCATCAATACTAACAGTACCTTCTAAATAATATGGGAATGTTTTTCGTGTATTCGGTTGTTCTTTATTGGTTTCACAGACCAAACTGTTCGGGCGCGAAGGTCGATGATTTTTTGAATCTGTTTCTTCTGATGAAGTCGTTTGATTGTTTGTTGTATTATTTGTTATCTCACAATATGATTCAGTCATAATACTACTATTTGATTTTTTTTTCATGTTATCATCAATCTCATCCTCGTCGTCATCGTTGAAATTAATTTCATCGTGAATTAAAAAGGGATTAACAGGTGTCTGGAATGTTTATGATTGTGATTATAATATAGTAAATATATAAATAAATTTAATTTTACTTTATCAAAGTTTGACATCACTGTTTTGATTGAATTAGAAATTTTAATAAGTAGTACTAGTTTCATAAAGAATATACTAAAATGTACTAGAGCGATGATTCAAATAATTAAATGTTTACGGTTAAAACATGTGTTTTTCGAATGACTTGTAAATGTACTAGAATGTACATTTTCTTGCATATTTCAACTATATTGTTTCAACAGCTTCAGAAACTGTAACGGTTGATTGTAGAAATTCCCACGATGAACACGGCGTCCAAAATAATACCAAAAATCTTTATTCACAAAAACAAATTTCAAAATAACTTCTATAAACACGATTTTATATGCACGGTACAGCGTTACGATTACAAATTAATTTCACTTAACGTCACCACAGTCTCAAATAAATCTATTTTAATTTTGCATGAGGAATTCCTTATATACAAAATTCTGCATAATTTCTCGTATATTCTAGGAAAACCCATTCTTTACAACGAAAAATCCATTCTTTACAATGAAGATAAATATTTTATTTCATGTTTTGACCGTTGTTCTAAGAAATGAATGTGACCTTGATTTTAGTATTGAAATATTGAAAATCAAGGTTGAATACAATTGTTTTGTATTTCATTGCGTTAATGTAGAATCGTAACAATATTAATAATTTAAAATTATTAGCAGAAATTGTTCAGATGAAGACAGCTACCTGCTACACTACAGTTATAAATAATTCAATTAGTTCCTTTCCCTTATAAAAAAAATCGAAAGAAACCGATAGAAAACGAATAGTTTTCTATCGTTTGCTATCCGTTTCTATCGGATTTAATCATTTTAGACTATATCTGCCAGATAGAAAACGCACCGTAATCTATCGTAACCTATAGGATTTTTCAGTTTTCGGTTTCAATGGTTTTTCTACGATAGAATTTCTATCGTAGTTAATCGTTTTGAATCAGAAGATCACAATTGAAATTTTTTTTGGTGAAATTGAAAAAGTTTTGAATCGTTTTCTATCCGGCATTACATATATAGCACCAATCGTAGCTTATCGTATTTTCCCGTCATTAGATTTCTATCGGGCTGAATCTGAAATTTACGATTGAGATGTTTTCAGGAGAAATCAACCAATCGTAATCTATCGTTATCAATAGGATTTTTTACGATGGAATTTCTATCGTTGTTAATCGTTTTAAATCTGAAGATCACGACTTGAAATTTTTTGGTAAAACTGAACAAGTTTTGAATAGTTTTTTATCGTACATTCCATATGTAGCACCAATCGTAACCTATCGTATTTTTCCGCCTTCAGATTTCTATCGGTTTGAATCTGAAATTTACGATTGAAATTTTTTCAAGAAAAACAAACTAATCGGCATCATTCGCACCTATGGGATATTTCAGATTTGGTTTCAATGGGTTTTTTACGATAGAATTTCTATCGTTGTTAATCGTTCTGAATCTGACGTTTTTGATTGAAATTTTTTGGTAAAACTAAACAAGTTTTCAAACGTTTTCTATCGTACATTCCATATGTAAAACCAATCGTAACCTATCGTATTTTTCCGCCATCAGATTCCTATCGGTTTGAATCTGAAATTTACGATTGAATTTTTTCAAGAAAAACAAACCAATCGGCATCATTCGTCACCTATGGGATATTTGAGATTTGGTTTCAATGGGTTTTTCCCGATAGAATTTCTATCGTTGTTAATCGTTCTGAATCTGAAGGTTTTGATTGAAATTTTTTGGTAATACGAAACAAGTTTTTAAACGTTTTCTATCGTACATTCCATTTATAAAACTAATCGTAACCTATCGTATTTTTCTGCCATCAGATTCCTATCGGTTTGAATCTGAAATTTACGATTGAAATTTTTTCAAGAAAAACAAACCAATCAGCATCTACCGTCACCTATGGGACATTACTTCGGTTTTGAAAAAACCTAAGTATTGCAAAAGTGAAATTTTTACCCCCCCCCTTTTTGGCATTTCTCGACGTTTTAGGACCTACTAATTCTAAAAAAACGACAAAAAAAATGTATGTCTGTCTCCGGCCGGCCGACGAAATCTAGAAAACGGCATTCCAAATTTTTTTTCTAAAAATAGGTTTACTCAATGGGAAGAGCCGAAAGGACGATGTGTTCGATAACTGTACCGGAAGTGTGTCAAAACCTCGTCGAGTGTATCAAAACTAGGATATTTGCAGAATTTTTGCTTAAAAAACGTTCATTTTAAGTGATTACGAATAGAAACATTGAATTTGAAGAAATCTTGATGATTGGGATTGGTATGCGAGACCAAAAACTAGATTATTGCATTATAAGTTTGTTAAAAAAATATTGTGTAGTATGTCAAAAAAATGATTTTCATTTACGTTTTCAGCCAATTTTTTGGAAAAAAAATTTAGCTGTTTGTACTTTGTATAACGTAAATGTGACATGGAAATTTTTGAATTTGTTATAGTTTTTGAAATAGTTTTGGAATTTTGAAAAAAGTTTCAATCTTTGATTTTGTAAGAATTTTTGGAATATTTTTAGAGTTTTGGAAAAAGTTTGAATTTTTAAGAATTTTTTGAATATTATTTAGATTTAGAAAAAGTTTAAATATTTGATTTTATTCTAATTTTTGGAATAATTTTGGAATTTTGAAATAAGTTTCAATTTTTGATTTTGTTATAATTTTTGCAATATTTTCAGAATTTTTGAAAAAAGTTTAATCTAATCTTTGGTTTTGTAATAATTTCCGGAATATTTTTAGAATTTTGGAAAAAGTTTGATTTTATTTAATTTTTACAATGTTTTTGGAATTTCGAAAGAAATATGAATTTGTGATTTTGTAATATTTTCTCGAAACGCTAAATGGAGAGGTTTTTGAGTAGTTTGCTGATTGTATCATCTTTTCACTAAATTCTATTAATTTATGATCTGTTATGATTTTCCGGCAACGTATTGATGCTTCGTGTTAGTTTTGTAATAAATTTCTAACCAGAAAAAAAATAATGTGAAATAACCCATTGAAAACGATTCAAAACGATAGGATATTGCACTAAAATTCGGCTTTTATGATAAGAAACGATTAAAACGGATAGGAATAAACAAACAAAAATAATGTGAAAAAACCCATTGAAAACGATTCAAAACGATAGGACGTTGCACTGAAATTCGGGTTTTACGATAAGAAACGTTTCGATAAGATATTCGGGTTTTACGATAAGAAACGAATCATTTATTTTTTTAGCCAATTTTTTGGACAAAAAAATGTAGCTGTTTTTATGATGTAAATGTTATTGAAAATGAAATTGGACATGGAAATTTTTTAATTTGTTATAGTTTTTGAAATATTTTTGGAATTTCGAAAAAAGTTTGTATATTTGATTTTGTAATAATTTTTGCAATATTTTTAGAATTTTGGAAAAAGTTTTAATTTTTGATTTTGTAAGAATTTTTGGAATATTTTTAGAATTTTGAAAAATTTTAAATATTTGATTTTATTATAATTTTTGGAATTTTGAAAAAATTTTCAATTTTTGATTTTGTAATGATTTTTGCAATATTTTTAGAATTTTGGAAAAGTTTGAATTTTTAAGAATTTTTAAGAATATTATTGGAATTTAGAAAAAGCTTAAATATTTCATTTTATTCTAATTTTTAGAATATTTTTGGAATTTTGAAAAAAGATTGATTTTATTTAATTTTTACAATATTCTTTGAATTTTGAAAGAAATATGAATTTGTGATTTTGTAATATTTTCTCGAAACGCTAAATGGAGAGGTTTTTGAGTAGTTTGCGGATTGTATCATCTTTTCACTAAATTATATTAATTTATGATCTGTTATGATTTTCCGACAACGTATTGATGCTTCGTGTTAGTTTTGTAATAAATTCCCAACCAGAAAAAAAATAATGTGAAATAACCTATTGAAAACGATTCAAAACGATGGGATATTGCACTACAATTCGGCTTTTATGATAAGAAACGATTAAAACGGATAGGAATAAACAAACAAAAATAATGTGAAAAAACCCATTGAAAACGATTCAAAACGATAGGACGTTGCACTGAAATTCGGGTTTTACGATAAGAAACGATTAAAACGGATAGGAATAAAAAACAAAAATAATGTGAAAAAACCCATTGAATACGATTCAAAACGATAGGATATTGCACTAAAATTCGGGTTTTAGGATAAGAAACGATTAAAACGGATAGGAAGAAACAAAAAAAATAATGTGAAAAAACCCATGGAAAACGATTCAAAACGATAGGATATTGCACTAAAATTCGGCTTTTACGATAAGAAACGATTAAAACGGATAGGAATTAACAGAAAAAAAATAATGTGAAATAACCCATTGAAAACGATTCAGATCATCTACCAAAAAACGATAGGAAACGATTAAAGCGATACAAACATTCTATCGGAAAAAAACGATACAGCCCCATTCATTTTCATTCAAAAACCGCATAGGAAACGATAGAAAACGGTTCTATATTTTTACTAGATTTTCATTTCTATCAGAAAATAACGATAAGAAACAGCCAAAAACGATAGAAATTGCATCCGCCACAAACGGCAAAACGTAAGAGTCCGCATCCGTTTCTATGGGAAAAAACGATTCCAACGCATTAATTCTCATTCAAAAACCGCATAGGAAACGATAGAAAACGGTCTATCGGTTTCTATCGTTTTCTATCAATTTTTTTTACAAGGGCTATTTTGTTAAACAAACTTGACGGACTAAAAAGGTGTGATATAACCACGAAATCTTTCTTCAATTAAAAAACTGAAGAAAATATTGTAGGTGTCGTAAAAATCCCCTACTGCCCGATTTATAGTCGGTAACGTTAACTTAACGTTAACTTTAACTTAACCGTAACTTAAGACAGTACAAAATTTTGATTTATAGTCGGTAAGATATTACGTATTCTTTGACGTTGATTTGATATTGATTTTGGTTTTGTAATCAATTTTATAAATCAATCAATTCTTTAAAAGTAGCAAACTGATTTTAAAATCAAAATTTAAAATAATAAAATTCGAAATAAACATTTGATACGAAATTTAAAAATAAAAAAATTTATTTTCATATTAATTTCATGGTAGTCGTGCTAAGTCGCTCTTTTTATATCCTTTGCATTTTTTAATAAATAAAATTTTATTTTTATAAAAACTTGCAATTAAATATTAGTTTTTTTCAGTTTTTATACTAAACGTCAAAAAATCCTTAACAAAATCTTTAAGATAGAATGAAATGAACTTTACGTTAAGTTAACGTTAAGTTTGCGTTAACGACTATAAATACTCTAGTGCATTTTCATACATTTGTACTTTACGTTAAGTTAAAGTTAAGGCTTGAAACCACATACAACAGAAACAGAAACAGAATTCCATACAAATTTTAAAGAAACCGAATTTTTATCTGTCAAATTTGTATGAAATTCGGTTTCTGTTTCTGTTGTATGTGAATGCCCGGCTTTACCGACTATAAATCGGGCATAAATTTTTATTTCGTTATGACGTCACAACGTTTTGTTGTACAATATATTGTAGGTCTGTAGCAAACTATAGATAGAGAAGCACACAGCTTGTCTCATTTATAGTTTTTTTAATAACAAATAAACAAATAACAAATTATCAGTAAAGTATTTACAAAAAATTTAAACACTGCGATAATATGTTGCATATAAGTATAAATAGTATAAAAGTAAAATAAGTGAAGAAGCTGAATTGCTTAAGTGTGGTAACTGGTAAGTGTGTTTGATTGGCATTTTTTATCTTATCTACGCTAAAAATTTTCTTAAACATTATATTTATTAGCATAATAAATGTTTAATCCGGTTATATTATTTTAATTTATATTTTTTTACAAAAACTAAATCTAAAAATAGTGTATTTATGACGTCTTTACTTATATTTCAAATTATTGTTTTTGGTCTCCGTTCGTTCGGAAACACCAAATCGCTTGCTTATTTTCAAAAATAGGCAACTGTCATTCCAAGGGGCGTGGCTATCAGTTCTTCAACAAGAACAAGAATTACACCCCGATTACCGAAGGCAAGTCATGTCACTTTAAATGACTAAAGTCACATCGCATCAATTTTCGTATTGTTGAAGTCGTTTTTTACGCCTCAAGTCGTTTTATACGACAGATGTCATTTTAAATGACATTTTAGTCGCCTCAATTTTTCATGTGACAATAACTTTGGAGTTTTTTCGTTTCAGACTTTCTAGTTTTAGTCGTGAAGGTTTTTATCGACTTCAATAATACCAATTTTTAGCCGACGTGACATGACTATAGTCATGTCACCTGATGTGACACGACTTCAGTAATCGTGTTGTTGGTATTTTGTTTCCGAACGACCAGTTGCCTAAATATATATATTATATATATGAGCAATTTCACGAAGATTCAACAACGTTTTGACTTGACCCCTTTTAATTTTGATTATTTTTTGTTTATAGATAGTCTTTGATAAATAAAAAATACAAGTTCTCTTAGAATTTTTTTTTTCGACCAGGGGTCTTCACAGGGTGCCCCCCAATTTTTTGTTATTTTGTGATGTGAGTGCATTTTGACGAGCGATTGTAGAAAAACTACTGAATCGATTTTCATAAATGTATGTATGTATAGGTACAACGTTTTTAAAAATGTACACTGTTAATTTTTTGAAATAATTTTTAACGGTGTAACATAAGAAAAAAACGGTGTAATTGAAAAAAAGATGGAATAGCCTTTTTTTTAAACTAAATTGAAGCTTATTTTATATCTAACCACTTGTGAAAGTTTGGGAGATGCGTTATTTTTTGGTTTAGAGATAAAATTCGTTGTGCATATGACTGTCGGGAATCAGTTTTTTTTGTTCTGAAGGAAAATTATAAAAATGGCGTTATAAACTAAGAGAATTTTTTTTATGTTAAATATCAAATATTTTATTATTAGATGAACTTTTTAAAATATTATAAAAATTATATATGTAGTACAATAAAGAAAATAAATACAATTGTTAAAAATGATTTACGTATTTTACAAACAGAAGTTTCTTTTGAATAGGAAAACAGTTCTGCAATTATTTTCTTTGTATTAGATGGCATAAAAAATGAAATGTTTATTTGTCACTTTTAGTAATCACTTGTCACTCTTATAAAAAATAATTTGACAGTCTCGACTGCAAACAAAAAAACCGTATAAATAACTAAATCTATTTAGGAACTTTTGACTGGAGAAGTATTATGTTCGTATTATGTTATTATGGTCATAAAGTAAAAGATTGTATTTTAACATTAAATTACAAATATTTTATTATTGAATAAACTTTTTAAAGTATCATACAAATTATATATGTAGGTTAAAGAAAATAAATAAAAAGGGTAGCGAAATCCGAAATTCGACGTCCACGCCGTGCTGCCTGGGTAATGCTGACAGAATTAGGTTGGTGTATTGGAGACAAGCAGAGTAAAAACTGCTTAGTCAATGACGCTACATCACGGCGAATTGGCGCTCTACAACCAATGCGACTCAAGCGTCTGTTCTCCATGTCAGGGGCGGCTTGGAGCGGGCGTCTGTCTTGAATCAAGCGGCTCGCTATATAAACGTGTAAAAAAGGTTGTTTCTGGTGACCTTAATATGCAGAACGGACCCATTCACGACAATTTGGGTTGGGCCTAAGGTTAACACCCTAACCCCGGAAAAAAAACTAATATGTTAAATTTGGTTATCAGAAAGAGAAAAACAGACCCGGAAACAACAACAGAATTTTACCTGGACGTGAAAAAGGACCAGACTACCGAATCGGAACGTGAAACGTGCGCAGCCTGAGCGCTCCTGATGCTCTTATAAGTCTAGAAACAGAAGCTGAGAGGTATAGGATGGATATTATTGCTCTACAAGAAATTAGACAGCCGATAATCGGAAAGCAAGATTTGGATAGTCACTCTCTATACTGTAGTGGTCATCCTACTCGAAGAGAATTTGGAACTGGCTTTCTTGTTGGTGCACGCATACAAGAAGCCGTGATGAAATTCATCCCGGTCAGTGAGAGGATCTGCTACCTACGTGTACGCGGTACATATAACAATATTTCTCTTATTGCCGTGCATGCACCAACTGAAGCTAAGACCGTCGACGAGAAGGATAATTTCTACATAGCACTGGAAGAGGTTATGAAACTAACACCAACACGCGACTTCATTATGGTTCTTGGTGACTTTAATGGACAGGTTGGAAGAGATATCTCTTATGGAAATGTGGTGGGTCCCAACAGTCTGCATTTGAATTCGAATGATAATGGTGAGAGAATGACTGAGTTTGCAATATCAAATAATTTGAGAATTGCCAGTACGTTCTTTCCGCATCGATCGATTCATAAGCAGACTTGGGTCTCACCGAATGGAAATACTCGAAATCAACCCGTTTTGGGGTGACACCCGAACGTAAAAAACTTAAACAAACCATCACAATGTTTTCAATGATAAATCACTTCGAAACCGTTTTGGGGTGACACCCGAACGTAAAAAACATAAACAAACCATCACAATGTTTTCAACGATAAATCACTTCGAAACCGTTTTGGGGTGACACCCGAACGTAAAAAACTTAAACAAACCATCACAATGTTTTCAACGATAAATCACTTCGAAACCGTTTTGGAGTGACACCCGAACGTAAACAACTTAAACAAACCATCACAATGTTTTCAACGATAAATCACTTCGAAACCGTTTTGGGGTGACACCCGAACGTAAAAAACTTAAACAAACCATCACATGTTTTCAACGATAAATCACTTCGAAACCGTTTTTTGGTGACACCCGAACGTAAAAAACTTAAACAAACCATCACAATGTTTTCAACGATAAATCACTTAGAAACCATTTTAACCAGGTTATCCATATAATTTTAATTTATAAATTGTGATAACTTATAAATGTGTCCTATAAATGTGTTATTGGTTCAAAAAGAATCTATTCTACTTTTTAAAATTTTTGAGTTATTACGTGAAATAAAATTTTAACAATATTAATCGAATCAACATGTTGAGCATTGAATCCCATCACCACAATTACTCAATAGCTTTGAATATTCCTATAGATACCATATTGACCGTTTTTTACGATATATTATTTAGTATGCAAGCATGATTATTTAATGACCAGGTCTGAAAACACATATGCTGAATAATGTATAGGAAAAGTGGTTTACGTCGATAATGTGGCACCCTTGAGTTACAATGTCTCTATTCCAAAATTATTTCTAAAATATCCGCTTAACCTTATTACCTAATATATGTTTTACATTTCAAACAAATTAGTTGCAAACACCTAAGGAAACTAACAAACAATCAAATTACCGTGTTTGTAAATGATCTCAAAATAATTTTTTTTCCTTTATCTTGAAACTCAAAGAATAAATTGAAATAGATCGTTTTTCAATGGACACAAAAATAATTACTGTGGAATAAAATGGCAGTTATGCAATTACTGCAGTTTTGCAAATTTTTGTAGGTTGATACATACTCATACTGTTTGTTTTCAGTTTTATATATTTATATACAGTGGAAAACGGATAACACGAAATCGAAGGGAACAACAAATTATTTCGTGTTATCAGAATTTCGTCTTAAGCGATAAGTTCAGCTTACATACATTCATTAAGTTAATAAAAAGAAGTTATTATGAACAAATTTATAGTGCATATTTATTTTCATACTTTTAAATTCACGTTACTACAAACATATTCAAAAATCACATTGTGTATTTCAATTAAATAAAATCATTAATTCATTTTATGTAAAGAAAAATAAAATTCATAGAGGTAATGTTAAAAATTGCACATAGGTACCCACTTTTGAAAATAAATTATCAAAAAAATCTACTGATGGTTTAAATCAACTCGGTGCTGTTTCAAAAAAATCGGTAATTTTCGTTTGTACCGTTTTATTAATAATGTTTTCCTCCAAAAAGTTTTCTAAATCACCAAGAATGTTGTACACTTTTTTTCCATTTGGTTGGGCTTCGGCAAATCGACGAAAATCCACTATGCACTTACGAACGGTTTCAACTGAAGGTACCTGGACTGGGGCATCATCTTCATCCTCTTGATCACTATCTTCATTTTTTTCTACAGTTGTAGATTTTACCAAGTCACAAATTTCGCGATCACTTAGAAGCGGCGTGGTATCAATATTATTATCCACACTCAGGTAATCTTCGACCATGATATTTTGAGGTAAATTTGTAAGCACAGAAATACGATCAAAAATATTATGCACGTCATCGTTTACATTAGTGTCACAAATTATCTGCGGCTGATCGTCGTCGGAAGGTGTTTTTATTGTAAACCCAGAATGGCGAAAGCAATTTTCTATAGTTACAGGTGTAACAAGTTTCCATGCGAGACGTAACATGTACAAAGCATCTAAAACTGTTACCTGTTTCATATCTTCCTTAAGCTCAATACTTGCTAGATATTTTTGGAGAAGTTTTTTTTTGTAAAACACTTTTAAATTCTTAATGATTCCTTGATCACAAGGCTGTAATACACTGGTAGTATTTGGAGGCAGAAAAATTAATTTGGTGCTTTCTAGCTGGATGTTTGGATGTGCTAGACAATTGTCTACAATTAAAACTACCTTTCTCTTTTCCTTCAAAAATGTTTTATCTAAAGATTTCAACCAACCTGAAAATAAGTCAGTTGTCATCCAGGCTTTTTTATTTGCCGTGTATTGAAGTGGTAGATTTTTGACGTTTTTAAAACATCTAGGATATTTAGACTTTCCGATAACAAAAAGTGGAAGTTTTTCCGTTCCGTCGGAATTACAACCAACAAGCACTGTCAGACGTTCCTTTGATTTTTTACCACCAGAACAAGTTTCTCCCTTAAATGTTAAAGTTTTGTCCGGCATACACCGAAAAAATAAACCGAATTCATCCGCATTAAAAATATTTTTTTTGTCGTAATCCTTCAGAATTTTAGGTAAAGTTGAAGATATCCAATCGGATGTCATATCCGCTGATACTTGTGTCGCCTCTCCACTAATACATTTAAACACAATTCCGTGTCTCGTTTTGAAACGCTCTAGCCATCCAGGATTAGATTTAAAGGCAATTCCCATTTCTATGGCTATTTTATCAGCCTTTTCCATTAATAGAGGTCCAGAAATAGGAGCATTTTGAGATCGGGTTTGCTTAAACCAAAGTAGCAATCCAGAATCTAAATCTTCATGTTTTGGTAAGCGCAAACGTTTCCGACTTCCTTCGAAATCACCCGTTTCATACGTAGATTGAATTTTTAATCGATTTTTTATAATGGTTGATAAAGTAGAAATTGGAATCCCAAATTCTTTACAAATTTCTGTTTTTGATCGACCGCCCCGATCCACATTTTCCAGAATTTCAATTTTTTTTTAACCGTTAAAGCGTTTTGTTTTTTACTTCCACTAGCCATGCTAATGTTTATCAATAACTGAAGAAGCAAAAATATTAACAACAATAACTACAATAAAAAGAATTTTATATCTCACTCACCAAAACCTAAAGTAACACACCTCAAATGACTCCAATAAATTCTATTTTAAGATTTCAAACGGAAAAAATTTTACGATTAACGACAACTATTACTCATTACTAGAAAACAATACAAACTAAAACACTTTCTCTCTAACAAAACAAAATTTAATTTGAATGAATTTAATTTCGGGGAATTCCTTAAAACTGAACGATATGTCTACATACAGTAGTAAACATAGAAAAAAGATTCAGTTTAGGTTTTTAAAATCGTGTTTTACAAAAACAACAACTGCACGAGAATTATACGCATAAGGATACAAAAAACTAATCCAAAACGAAAACAAATGTCTATACATAGTCTATACATTATATTTTTGTTGATTTTGACTAATCCCAAAAAATATATGTAGATTTATATGTACATTATATGTATATACATATCACATAAGTATGTGTTACGAAAACACAGGTGTTCAATAATAAATTTCGTGTTAAGCGAATATTTCTGTTCGAAGTTTATATAAAGGGTCTAAAAAATTTATTCGCGTTAAAAGAAAATTCGTGTTAATGGCTTCGTCTTAAGCGAACAGTTTCATACTAAAATAATATGAAAAAACTGGGGACTAAAAAAAAGTTCTTGTTATCCGATATTTCGTATTATCCGTTTTCGTGTTAAGTGAATTCCACTGTATTTGAATTAAATGAAAGTTTATCATTTAAAATTACATTTTGTTGGGTTTTAAATCCCTTGGAAATTTCAAACTCATCAAGTGATTCTTTTAAAGATCCTTGGCTACATAAATGTAAAGCCTTCAAATTTTTTTTTAAAAGTGGTGTAGCTATTGTTATTAACTATGTAAATGGTTTGCAAAAATAAAATTTAAATTTTGTTTATTTTTCTTCTTAGGCAGGTATTCCTTAAATCAGTCTTTAAAACATTTTCCGGTTTTCCCGATGTAAAATTTTTCACAAAAATCACATTCAATTTTGTAAATTATTGAGCATGATTCTAATTGGATATTTAATTTTGGTTTCAATTCTTTATATAAAATATCTTTTAGGATTTCATACTTATATTTTTTTAAATAGTTCCTTATAATATTAGGCTATGATTTGTATATTCCATTTTATCAAATATTATTTAATATAAGTTGTTACAAGGAAATTTAAATAAATTAATTTTCTTGGCGGTGTATTTAGTCGGTAACACAGTGTACTTATTATGAACTATGTACCTATTATGTATCCTACAAATATATTTAGAATTAATGCTTTGCTGATACCTATACTATAATTAAAAATATTTTTTTAGATTTCATTTAGCAAATATCCCAAAAAATAAATATGCCACGAGGAGTTCATAATTTTTAAAGAAAAAGTTGGTTCCAGCAGAGAAAGACCAAATCTATAAATATGTTACAAAACCCGATGATATCCAAGGTTCATCAAAAGAAACTGATTATCACGTTGATGCAACGAATGTTTCAGAGAATATTGGCTCATCTTCGGAAAGTAACAGCAACAATACAGAATTAATAATGATAACCTATGATGACGAATTAGAAAGGAATAATGAAAATGACAGTGATAATGCCGCTAATGCTTCTACTATCGAAGACAGTATTTGCATGGGTGAATCACTTCAGGACTTAAGAGATGTATCACATTGGAATATACTCGTCTCTGGTAATGTTCGCATTGAAATCATAAAAAAAGAAAGTGAACATTTTCAAAATAGAGAAGGGTCGTTTGTTACTGTATCTAGACACGGGTAAGACATAAAAGGTGATGTTCGCCATCTTTCTAAAGAATGGTTTTATAAAATGATGAATAATGGTGAAAAAATTCTACGGCCATGGATTGTTTATTCTCCTGTAAATAATAACTTGCGTCCTGTATTGCTTCTGTTGTCGTGTATTTGCTGTCACCAATAATAATAATACAAAATCAACATTTACTACTGGATATCAGAAGCGGTGGAAACTAAATCCCAAAGTGGCCGAGCATGAAACTTCAAATGAACATCTGGAGAATTTTGAAAAGTGGAAAACTTTGGAAATGAGGTTGAAAATTCATAAAACGATACGAGACGCAGCCTTGCAATTAATATACAATAAAAAACAGAAGTGGAAACATCTTTTATCAAGATTATTGGATATAACTTTGTTTTTATCTAAACAAAACCCAGCATTTCATGGACATGATGAAGGACAAAGTTCTTCAAATAAAGGCAATTTCTTAGAACTAAGCAAACTATTGTCAAAGTATGATGTAGTGTTAAAAGAACACATTTTGAATTTAGAGCATGGTAAATCACCAAAAGTATCATATTTGTCACCAGATATACAAAATGAGTTCATAAATTTTTTAGCGATCCACGTAAAGTTTAAGCTTGTCAACGAAATTAAATCGGTTAAATATTTTGAAATTATGTTTGATAGCACACCTGACATTTCACATATTGATCAAATGTCAGAAGTGATTCGTTATGTGAAAATTGATGGTAGTAAAGTGGAAATCAAGGAAGTATTCCTTGGATTTTTTCCTTTACGTGGAAAAAAGCCGCTGATTTAAGCGATGAAATTCTTACACTGAAAAAAAAATTGAAGTAATGATAACCTCATCTCGAAGATGGCAGTTTATTATTCATGCAAAGAAAAGATATTTACAAACAATTTCACCGTGATTGGGACAACTACTCAGTAACATTTTCCTGATAACAGAATGAGGTGTAATTAAAATATAAAGTGCTATCCAATATAACAGTAGTTGAATAAAGTTAATAACTATTTCCATGAAAACATATTTCTTTGGCCTTATATCATGAATTTTTCATTTTAAAATTTAAGTATTTGAGATTAATTGAACTATATTTTATTTCCACATAAATATTTCATCTGATTGTCTCAACTGCATCGGCTTATCATTGTACGGTTGTTGAATCAATCTCGTATTTCGATTCGCCATATCTGCCCGCACGGTGAGGTTGAGACAACTGCATTTTGATTGGAAATAGGACATGTTTTTTTCAGTGAAAATGATGGTATAGATGTTATGAATTGTCGCTCCCAAAGGTTATGATAATGCAGCTGTTATGAGTAGTATACATGGAGAAGTGTAAGCTATTATTAAAGCAAAAAATAACAAGGCAATTTTTGTGGGCTGCAAAGATCATTCAATTAATTTATACGGCCAACACTCGTCAGTGGAAGCCATTTTTACATGTTTTTCTGCTTCGACTAGCCACTGGGAAGTACTTGCTAAACACAACAAAGCAACTGTTAAAATACTCTTAACAGCGCATTGGAGTGCTCATTATGCTGCAGTAAAAGTATTGGCCGAAAACTTTGATGGGATTGTGGCTGAAATTGAGAAGTTAAGTGATCAACAAGAAAATGTAGACACTAGAGGCGCTGCACAGAACCTTAACAATGCAGCATGTGATTTTTCGTTTCTTTGTTATCTTTTGTTTTGGAATGATATTCTAAGAGAAATAACATCTGTGCTCAGATTGGATTGCAAAGCACGGGCTTGAATATTGATCAATTAGCTACAAAAATAGAGTCAATTCATAACGAAGTCTCATTGTAGAAGAGGCAATAGATCTTGCTGCGAAAAAATCGGAGGACTATGACATTTCAATGGAAAGCCGAATTCGTCATAAAAACGCAAAAAACGAACGGGTGGTGAATTTGCACCTGATGTTGGACTGACACTGAGAGCTCAACTTAAAAAGGACATGTTGGAATGTCTTGACCGATTCAGTGTTGAACTCCGAACTAGACTGAAGTCAGTTCAAGATTTAGCTTCATTGTTCGAGGTTGTGCAGACAAACACTTAGCTTTTGGCGAACAGTGAAGAGTTAAAATTATCGGTATCAAAATTTACTGGTTTTTATGATGCGGTATTGGCAACAGAACTCCTCATAGAGATACAAAGGGTGAGGAGGCATTTAAAAGCGGCCAATGTTACAGTTTCTAGCTGGGTGTACCTAGACTTTTTGAAATTCATCGTAGAATGGGATTTTTTAGAATTTCTTCCGAATCTTACGGTCGCACTAAAGTTATTTATGACTATTTGCGTATTAGTGGCTTCGTGTGAGAGGAGTTTCAGCAAATTAAAATTAGTTAAAAATTACTTGCGGGCTTATAATAATAATGCTCATTTGTATTAATTAAAAAAAAATATAAATTACGTTTATCGCCTTTTTATTATTATTGACAGTTTTTATTTTTGGGATGACACCACAATATCCGCCCCGGGTGCCACCCATGCTAGCTACGCCACTGCGTGCGTCAAAGGTACATGTAGACGAACCAACCAAAGAGGAATTCGAAGCGGCGCTGTCTAAATTAAAACGCAATAAAGCACCTGGTATCGACGATATAACATCCGAAATGATTATACATGGTGGCGAAACTCTATCCTTAAGATTGTTTGAACTTGTTCAAATGATCTGGAGGACTGAAACCATGCCACAGGACTGGAACACAGCTATGCTGATACCAATCCATAAAAAAGGTAATCGCCTACAATGTGCAAACTACAGAGGAATCGCTCTCCTTTGCACAGCATATAAAATCTTTTCTTACATTTTGCTATCCAAAATCAATCCTTTTGCTGAACAACTGTTTGGAGAATATCAGTGTGGTTTCCGGCGGGGCCGAGGTACCAGCGATGCACTTTTCTCGATAAGGAGGATTTTGGAAAAGTGTCGACAGTTCAACATACCTGTGCACCAACTTTTCATTGATTTCAGGCAGGCCTACGACTCTCTCGAACGAGAGACTCTATGGTCTGCTCTGGTGTCAATGGGAATTCCTGGTAAGCTGGTATCACTATGCAAAATGACAGTACAGAACTCTCAATGCTGTGTACAAGTAGAGAACGAATTATCAAAATTTTTTAAAGTTGACTCCGGTTTAAGACAAGGTGATGCTATCTCTCCTATACTTTTTAATTTAGCCTTGGAATATGTGTGCCGTCAAAAGAAACTACCGACTAATAACAATACCTTGTCAATAAACTCAGTACAGATGATTGCTTACGCTGATGATGTTGTCATCCTCGGCCGAAGTGAAGCTGTTATGAGTGAGACTTTCAAGTCGCTTGAGAGTGGTGCTAGAAAAATTGGTCTGCAAATTAACTACAATAAAACCAAACATATGAATGTTTCAAGGGAGGCTGAGAAGAAAGATTTGATGTGCGGCGATGAACGAATTGAGGGAGTTGAATCTTTTAAATACTTGGGATCAATGCTTGACTCAAACAACAGCATACTTACAGATATTAAAGCTCGAATCGCTGCAGGTAATCGAACTTTCTACTCAATTAAACCTCTCCTTGGATCACCGTATGTATCAACTAACACCACGGTCAAGTTATACAAGACATTGATTAGACCGGTTGTGATGTATGGCTCACAAACGTGGACCCTTACACAAAATGACGAATCGCATTTATCTGTATTTGAGCGTAAGATCCTACGCTACATTTTTGGTCCACTTAAGACAGACGATGGAGAGTATAGAACCCGATATAACTTTGAGATAAGAGACCTTCTTGAGGGTCCTGATATAATAGGTTGTATCCGTTCTAATAGAATTGCTTGGTTTGGGCATGTTCTACGAGCCGATTCACAGTCTGGAATGATTAGAAAAATGTACGTTAGTACCCCAGGGAGTGGGCGACCGCGAGGTAGACCACGACTACAATGGGAGACTGACGTAATAAACGACCTTAAAAAAATCGGCTGCCATGGTAATTATGTCGCTGTTGCGAATGATCGTGGTGAATATTCAAAGCTGATCAACCTGGCAACGCTCCTACATGGAGCATGAACGCCTTAAAAAAAAAAAAAAAAAAAAAAAAAAAAAAAATAAATATAGTTATTAAAAATTATTTACTTATTTTACATTTAAAAGTTTCTTTTGAGTTGGAAAACATTTTTGCATTTATTGTCTTAGTATCTAATGGTACAAAAGAATGAAATTTTTGAGTTCCACACCGTGTCCAAAGTTCATGGTAGATTCCCATTTTAAAGCCCATTCGAAAAGTTTTTTTGGTGTATCAAAAATATCTTTGCTGCCTATACTATAACGGTGTGCAACACGCTTCAGTGTACCACCAATTCCATCACAAGGTCCCTTTCCATGGCTGGTAGCATGAAAATGCCATTCTGCATCAACCTTAAAGTCTTTTTTATGGTGGCATAAGTTAATTAGGTTATGTTTATTTTTGTATTGAGAAGGTGCACCGTCAGTGTTATAAATTATTTTCGTAATATTAGAATTTATATGCGTTTTGATGAATTCAATAAGTTTTGTAATGAAAAGATGGACTGTAGTACTGTTGTGATCGTTTATATCCGAAATGAGTATAAAACTTCGGTGCTGTATATATTCACTTGCGGCACTTTTAAAATAAATGACAAATGGATGAATAGTAGCTTGTAAATTATTATAATAATAGCCTTGAACCGCATCCTGAATTATGAAGCCGTGGTTTTCAGAAAAATCCCCTTGAACGAAGCACTTCCTGCTTCTAATTTTTTTTTTCCTCAATGAATGTAGATTGCTGTTTTGCTATAAAGTTGTGTGGTATCAAAATTTGTAAACGGTAAACAAATTTTTTCATAAATTCTTCTACAGTTTCTATTAAAGTATCCAAATTGCAAATTCCATTGTTGATATTTGACTTGAAGGATTCCTTTAACGTCAAAATCATTTAGTAATTTTTCTTCCAGTTGTTGAAGTTTTTTTGAACAATCATTGCACTTCAAAGTATGACAATCTTCTGTTAATTCACCACATGAAACAAAGTCAATTAATGTTTTATAATTCTGGAGCATCAGTAATTCAAGACATCTTAGAGTGTTGAATCATTAGTTTCATATTTTGATGAATGGTACACACGCACACATTATGAACGCCTTGGGATAATTTTATACATTCTTGTGGTCGAAGGGACGTGAATTTAGTAAATCCTATTTTCACATCAGGAATCTTATTTTTAAACTCCACATAAGCTTCATTTAATGTACATAGCAATAAGCGCTTTTGTGTTTTTATGCGCTCATCTCCTTTTTTAAAAGATATTGCATCTCGTTTGCCTGGCAATAATCTACACCTCGTGGATACACCTCTTTTATCCGTCGCAGATGAATGCTGAAAATTATTTTCATGTAGAGTTTTACTTTTTTCAACCAAATGACGCGTAGCATTACTGTTGTTTGTTATTATAATTATATTGTTATTATAATTATATTATTATATTTAAAAATATAATAATTTATATTATTATATTTAAAAAAAATTCTACTTGAAGCCGTATTTTTCATTTATCAAAGGCTATCTATAAACTAAAAATAAACCAAATTAAAAAGGGTCGAGTCAAAATGTCGCAAAATTTTGCTGAACTTGACTGAAATTGCTTTTTAAAAAGTTCATTTAATAATAAAATATTTGATATTTAACTTAAAAAAAATCTGAATCTAAAAATCGCCATTTTTATAATTTTCTTCAGAACAAAAAAAACTGATTCCCGACAGTCATATGCACAACGAATTTTATCTCTAAACCAAAAAATAACGCATCTCCCAAACTTTCACAAGTGGTTAGATATAAAATAAGCTTCAATTTAGTTTAAAAAAAAAAAAAAAAAAAGGCTATGCCATCTTTTTTTCAATTACACCGTTTTTTTCTTATGTTACACCATTAAAAATTATTTCAAAAAATTAACAGTGTACATTTTTAAAAACTTTGTTCTAATACCTATTCAACGACATATCATTTATGAAAATCGATTCAGTAGTTTTTCTACAATCGCTCGTCAAAATGCACTTACATCACAAAATAACAAAAAATTGAGGGGCACCCTGTGAAGACCCCTGGTCGAAAAAAAAATTCTAAGAGAACTTGTATTTTTTATTTATCAAAGACTATCCATAAACAAAAAATAATCAAAATTAAAAGGAGTCAAGTCAAAATTTCCCAAAAATTTGCTGA
The DNA here is from genome assembly GCA_963693315.1 of Diogma glabrata. Taxonomy (NCBI): domain Eukaryota; kingdom Metazoa; phylum Arthropoda; class Insecta; order Diptera; family Cylindrotomidae; genus Diogma; species Diogma glabrata. Next base: position 351,729,957 of record OY856187.1, read on the forward strand.
ACTTGCGTGAAATTGCTCATATATATGAAGTATTAAAAATTAATAGTTATGTATTAAAACTTATCACAATAATTTTAATACATAATTTAACAACAAGATAAACAAACGAAACACAACACAAAACATGTTTGGTTTGTGTGAAAAAATAATTATTTGCAGATTTCAAATTATGAAAAATAAAAACAAATGATTTAAATTTTGAATTTTTAGTTGATTAATTTTTGTATGAAAAAATTGAAAAATTTTTTGTATGAAAAAATCGCAAATGTCATTTTAGATCTCAGTTTTTATTTAGGATCTCAAAAACAGAGATTCGTAATTAGTCGCCTATTTTGGAACAGAAATGGAGTTTCCGAACAACTTTATCTGTCAAATCGCTTGCTTAAATAGGCAAGAAATAGTTAAGGAACGACCATTTCTAGCCACAAAAGTCAAAATAGGAAAATAAGCAAGCGATTTGGTGTTTCCGAACGAAACCCTTATCTCCGGCAATTTTATCTGTCTGTTTAACAAAACGTCTTTGCTTTTTAAATTTTTCTTTGTTAGTTCTATGATAACGTAGTACCTTTATAATACTGTTACGATTACAGAAAAATCTAGACCATTACAGAAAAATCTAGACGATCTAGACGATTACGATCACTTCCAGGAAAATCAAATCGACAAAATACTACAACAAATGAATGAAATGAATAATGTTGTTGTTGTTGTCCTGTTCTTAGAATTAGGGTCATCGTCAATATAAAATTGAATGATTTTATGAATCAAATCAGCATAACGTAAATTAATCGAATTTTCCAGAACTTAATCAGAATTGTATAAAAGCGATTGCCTCTTGTAGATTAAGAATTAGTTTTATTTTAAACCTGCGATAGTGAAGTCATAATTATAAAAGTGATTTTTAAATTAGTTTTTGTGAATAAAGTTTAAAGTGTTATTAAGTAGAAAAAATTTGTGTATTATTTTAAACGTTGTATTACTGGAAATTTCTACAATCAACCGTTGGAGTTTCTGAAGCTGTTGAAAGAATATTCTATTTAGGAATATTGTTTGCTGTATTGTTTTCCTGTTGTTGTGGAACAGTTAAGGTGTTGAATACTTAATAAAACCTGGTGTGTTTGCTAACTAATCAGTGATCGAACTCAGGAAGAGATTGGGGATTGCGTTCATCGAATTGAGACTAAGGCCAATTCGAAGTAAGGTTGGAAAAACGTAACATTGGTGATATCGGCGGTTTAGTGAGATGTTTAAAATGGTTTTTTTAAGTGAATTGAAGGTTCCTGAGTTGAAGAAGGAACTAGAACAACGTGGATTGGCAACAACTGGCAACAAAAGTGAATTGACGGTACGGCTTCGAGAAGCTATGTAAGCTAGTGGAGTAGTTGTGGAAAGTTACCAGTTTGGAGTGATTAGTAAAAATAATGATCTAGTGGCAACTGAAGAGGAGAAAAGTTTTGTTGCGGAAACAACAACAACATTGCCATCTGGAAACTGCGATTTCACGCAGTTAATGGCTATGATACAACAGATAAATTTGAATATGAACCAAAAACTAGACGTGGTAAATACAAATATGGCTGCTACCAAGGAAGAGATCAGTAACATCAATCAACAAATGGCTGCTAACAAAGAAGAAATTAGTGAAACAATCAGCCAGCAATTAGCTTTAAATCGCGATGAAGTCAAGCAAATTATGGATGAGAAACTTCTCCGAATCTCGACGGCATTTGATGGAAAGGTCGAGAAGATTCAAAGTGAAATTCAAGATTTTGAGCATAAGGTTTTATCGAAAGTTGATGATTTCGAAAAACGGTTGCAGGATGTTGAAACGACTAAAGTTGCTTCCCAGGTGGTACATCAAGTAGCAACTATCAAATTAAAACCACCATCATACGATGGAACAAGTAACAACATCGTTCGGCATCTTCAAATTCCAGTTCGAGACCACAGCAGATCAAAACGTTTGGAACGCTGAAAATCGACTAGCTGCATTGATAGTTGCTCTTAAGGGGGAAGCAGCTGAAGCATTATAGCCAGTGCCGGAAAATGATCGGAAAAGTTATGCAGAGGTGATGAATGCATTTTAACGTAAATATGGCAGCAACCATAAAAAGGAGCTATACCGGATCGAGCTAAAGGGTCGCTTGCAACGGAATGGAGAAAGCCTTCAGGACTATTCTTCGCCAGTAGAACGGCTTGTACATTTGGCACATTCTAACACTCCACCGTATTTTATGGAGAAGATGAAGATCGAGGCCTTCATTGATGGTATCGGAGATCCAGAAACCAGGATCAAAGTAATGACTACACCTAAGGCGACTTTCCATGAAACAGTCGCATACGCAATGCAATATGAGATGGTACAGAGGATGTGTATGCCATCTGGTGGATGCAGAAAAAGGAATGTAGAGGAGAACATCAAAGGAGAAGTATTGGCACACAGAAGTGGAAGCGACATCAGATGCTGGGTATGTGACGAAGAGGGTCACATAGCACGGGAGTGCAGGAAAACTAAACAAGGAGATAGATCGTCATTTTCTGCGAAGAATATGGGAGTTGAAGACAAGCAGCATGGAGGGTTCAGGAGCAGCAGTAGGAAAATCTTGTGTTGGATATGTAGGAAATCGGGCCATATCTCACAGGACTGCTGGAACAGGATCTTCGTCTCCTATTCAACGGAAGTCTGTTGAAGGTGCAACTGTAAAGCCAAAAAGTGAGGAGAATGTAGCCTACATTCCAATTTCAAGAATTGCGGTAAATGGTGAAAGCTTGGGTATCAACGGACAACTTGAAGGTAAAGGCTGCTTCATGACACTGGATACTGGTTCAGCTCGAACATTCGTTCGCAAAGGTTTAATTGACGGTGTTTTGGAACCATCAGATGGATTGAAACTTCAAACAGTAACTGGAGAATGCGCTGAAATAGAAGGTAAAAGAATCGCTGAAATAAAATTGGGAAATAACTGCTATCAACAAGAGGTGCTAGTGGCAGACATTATGGATGAAGTCATTTTGGGGATGGACTTCATGAAGGCGAAGGGATTAGCCTTCGATTTTGGATGTGGAATCCTGAAGGTTGATAATGATGAGATGCCACTACTTGTGAATGAGGCAGAGTCAACAGATATTGGCAGCGTTGAGGAACTACGCAGTGCAGAGTAAAATCCAGCACCATCCAAACAGATGAGGAAGAGAAACGTCAATCAACGCAGACGTTTAAACAAACGCCGAAAGTTAAAAAGGAAACAGGCCCAAGTCCATAACGAAGTGAGCGATGCAAAAGATGTGGTTCAAATTGCTGCAAACGGGGAGGTAGCGCAGCCGAAAACGAGAATGGTTCGGAGACATGGCAGTGTGAAACTCTCAAAGGGAAGTGATAAGGAGCACTTTAGAGATAAGGAGAATCCCTACTTATCACGGTGGGCTGACATAAAACAAAGTAATGGTCAAGGACTTAGAGAGAAACCAGAAGTAATTCTAAACAGCCTGGGAAATAGAAAAGAAATGTTTGGATTCAACAATTGGAGAAGAGATCTAGATCCTGTTCGGGACGAACAGGCTTAAGTAGAGGGTATTGTTACAATTACAGAAAAATCTAGACCATTACAGAAAAATCTAGACGATTACGGTCACTTCCAGGAAAATCAAATCGACAAAATACTACAACAAATGAATGAAATGAATAATGGTGTTGTTGTTGTCCTGTTCTTAGAATTAGGGTCATTGTCAATATAAAATTGAATGATTTTATGAATCAAATCAGCATAACGTAAATTAATCGAATTTTCTAGAACTTAAGCAGAATTGTATAAAAGCGATTGCCTCTTGTAGATTAAGAATTAGTTTTATTTTAAACCTGCGATAGTGAAGTCATAATTATAAAAGTGATTTTTAAATTAGTTTTTGTGAATAAAGTTTAAAGTGTTATTAAGTAGAAAAAATTTGTGTATTATTTTAAACGTTGTATTACTGGAAATTTCTACAATCAACCGTTGGAGTTTCTGAAGCTGTTGAAAGAATATTCTATTTAGGAATATTGTTTGCTGTATTGTTTTCCTGTTGTTGTGGAACAGTTAAGGTGTTGAATACTTAATAAAACCTGGTGTGTTTGCTAACTAATCAGTGATCGAACTCGGAAGAGATTGGGTATTGCGTTTATCGAATTGTGAGTTAGGCCAATTCGAAGGAAGTTTGGAAAAACGTAACAATACTAATGTGGAGTTTTTTCAATCAAAAAAAAAATGCACATCAATAAAAAATGATATACATCAATTGTGCGCGTTCTATCAGCCAACAAAATTGATGTTTTTCATAAATTTATCCTTCATCAAATGCAACAAATACACACATAAATAAAGAAGCGGCGTTACTTATGTGAAGTTTTTTCAGCCAAAAAAAAGTGATGCACATTGTACATCAAAAAATTTGATGTAAATCAATTGTGCGAGTTCTTTCACCCAAAAATTTTGATGTTTTTTTTGTAAATCAATTTTATGAAATTGAGATTTTTTGATAAATTTGTCTTCAATCAAATTCTAACACAAACACGCACGTATAAAAACAATAACAAGCCGGACGCCATTTTTTGAATTTATTATTTGTGGATAGTTTTTTGTGATTATTAAGTGAATTTTATTAAATTAAACATAAATTCATTAAATTCATTAAATTAAACATAAGTGTATAAATATTTTGTGTTTACACAATTATTTTAATGTAAATTTAAATCAAATATATTTTGTTTTGTTACCAATACAACGATAATAAACGGTTTGTTTGTTCTTTCAGGCACGTTCAAAATTGATGGAAAGCAAAAACTTGAAAGAACTCCATCATTAAATTAATGTAGAAATGATTTGACGTTGACGTATCGAAAAAGTTTTAAGCAGTGGAATTTAAAAGTAAGCGATCCATCAAGTGTCACTCCTAAGTATATTGGTGTTGGGTTGAAAAAGATTACGTTTTCCCCAATGCAGATATTGAGTACATCGTTCGCATTATAATTTGATAGATGGAACCATGACGCTTCGGTTTTCGAATGATTAACATTAAGGCGCCATTTTTCATAATAGCTAACTAATGTTTCCAAGTCGTTTTGTAAAATTTGTTCAGCTTCAGCCAAATTCTGTAATTGTGAAGCGGTGAAGTGATAATTTTTTTAATGAAAAGAAACGAAGAAATTTTTATCACTTCACCGCTTCACAGTTACAGAATTTGGCTGGTTCTCTAGTTGATAGTGAGTTATATGCAAATTGTATTGAAATTGCCAGATCATCTGCATAAACAAATTTCCGTAAAATTGTATCAGGCATATCACCTGTATAAAGATTAAACAATATAGGAGCAAGTACAGACCCTTGTGGGAGTCCATTTCGAATACTTCGGATTTTACTTTTTTTGTTTCCTAGATGTACCTCAATTTTTCGATTAGATAATAATGCTGATATTATATTCAGAGTTTTGAGACATTTAATGACTTTGGCCAATTTCAGCAATAACCCCTTTTTCCAAACTGTGTCGTATGCAGAGCTCAGGTCAATAAACACAATAGCTGATTGCTTTTTGTCTTGAAACCCTGCTTCAATATATGTGACCATAGACAATACTTGATCACAACAATTTCTTCCAGGGCGAAAGCCAGCTTGGTGTTGCGGAGTACTTAAATCGATAATATTCGATATTCTGTTATAAATGATTCTCTCAAATAATTTATAGACGACAGAGAGAAGAGATATTGGGCGGATGCTTTCTGGAAGATGTGTTGGTTTTCCTGGCTTCGGAATTGCTTTTACTTTTGCCATGTTCCAGATTTTAGGAATTTTTCCTTTGTTATAGCAATCGGAAAAAAGATTTGAAAGCCATTTTTTTGCATTCTTTGAAAAATGGGTGACAAATTCTGAAATAATGTTATCACACCCTGCTGCTTTATCAGGTTTCATAACTAATATTGCTTTATCTACTTCTTCGATAGATACTGGATTACCAAATGGAGAGTCTGCAATTCTAGATTTTGTTTTCCTGTACTGATTTATAACTTCTCTTTTTCTATTTTTTGAAATTGGAAACTTTGAGTTTTGAACCATTCTGGAAGCAACTGAATTTGGATTAACCGATACAACTATGTGATTATTGGTTTGATTAGAGTCACCAATGTTTTTTAATAAATCCCAGGCACCACGGCTAGAGTGCGAGAAATTCATATTTTCAACAAGGTTAATCCATTTATCTGTTCGTGCTTTATTTAATTCAACAATAAGTAAATCACCAACTTCACTTGATTCAGATTCTTGGTATGAATTCCAAAGTCTTTCGCATTCTTCATTCCAATTAGGGATATAAATTTTACGGAATCCTCTTGGTATAAATTTTTTTGCAGATGAAATAATAACAGCAACGAATCTATCGTAATTTTGGATTGTTGAAGAATCTATTGTAATTTTGAAATGTAAAACATATATTATGTAGTAAAGTCAAGCTAATATTTTAGCTAATAATTTTGTAATAGAGACATTGTAACTCAATGGTGCCACCCTATCGACAAAGGGTGCCACATTATCGACGGAAACCACTTTTCCTTTACATTATTCAGCATATGTGTTTTCAGACCTGGTCGTTAAAGAATCATTCTTGCATACTAAATAATATACCGTAAAAAAAAGTCAATATGGTATCTATAGGAATATTCAAAGCTATTGAGTAATTGTGGTGATGGTATTCAATGCTCAACATGTTGAATCGATTAATATTGTTAAAATTTTATTTCACGTAATAACTCAAAAATTTTAAAAAGTAGAATAGATTCTTTTTGAACCGATAACACATTTATAGGACACATTTATAAGTTATCACAATTTAAAAATTAAAATTATATAAATAAATTTTAACCAGGTTATCCTGGTTAAAATAGTTTCTAAGTGATTTATCGTTGAAAACATTGTGATGGTTCGTTTAAGTTTTTTACGGTCGGGTGTCACCCGTTTTGGGACCGCCCCCAACCCCCCCCCCCCTTCTCACCCCCTAGCTACGCCACTGAACAGATAGCTAGAAACGAAACATTTGAACTCACAAATATATACGCAGTGTATGTACTAAAATACGATAAAATAACAAGTAATCTAACGGTTTGTAATCTCGGGTTATCAACATCAACACAAAATTAATTTATTATTTTTATTATGCATAATTTTTTTTCGTCTCGATTTTTATTAATTCGTTAAATTGTTCTCTTATTTAGTTAGTTGATACAGATTTTGTGATACAGTATTGTATAATTATTTTATTAAGATAAATGTAAGTTATATTTAAAATATTAATCTGTTTATAGTGCAAACCGAAATTTGTAATGTTATATTTTTCGAGATAAAGTTCAGAGATTTGAAAAATTGGCAATCAAATTAAAGTTTACGGTAAATAATATGAATTGTGCAGTTTGATTTATCACAATAACGTCATATTATAATAATATTGTAATAACGTTGATTGTTTCCAAGCCTCCATAACAATAAAGTACATAATCAATTTAGTTTTTTATAAACATATTTGTTTAATGTTTCGTCTCAACGAAAATAGATAACAATTTAATTAAATACAAAAGAGTTAGTTGAAGTTATGATTTGAACATAAATGTTCGTGGGTTGTATACACAATTGGTTTTTTCATACAATAGGAAGCTTTGAGAATACTATGTTGTGAATTGAATTTACAGTTCTGACGTAAAATAACTTTTTTTTTGCATATTTGGTTTATATGGGCCAAAGAGTTTTATACGATGTAAACACTGTACGAACACCAACAATAACAGCCGACTTTTACTAATTTGTGTTTTACTAATATGCATGTGAGCAATTTCACGAAGGTTCAACATCGTTTTGACTTGACCCCTTTTAATTTTGATTATTTTTTGTTTATAGATAGTCTTTGATAAATAAAAAATACAAGTTCTCTTAGAATTTTTTTTTTCGACCAGGGGTCTTCACAGGGTGCCCCTCAATTTTTTGTTATTTTGTGATGTGAGTGCATTTTGACGAGCGATTGTAGAAAAACTGGGTAGCGAAATCCGAAATTCGACGTCCACGCCGTGCTGCCTGGTTAATGCTGACAGAATTAGGTTGGTGTACCGGAGACAAGCAGGGTAAAAACTGCTTAGTCAATCATGGTACATCATGGCGAATTGGCGCCTTAAAACCAATGCGACTCAAGCGTCTGTTCTCCATGGTAGGGGCGGCTTGAAGCGGGCGTCTGTCTTGGATCAAGCGGCTCGCTATATAAACGTGTCAAAAGGTTGTTTCTGGTAACCTTAAGATGCAGAACGGACCCATTCACGACAATTTGGGTTGGGCCTAAGGTTAACACCCTAACCCCGGAAAAAAAATTATTTGTTAAATTTGGAAATCAGAAAAGAAAAACAGACCCGGACAAAAACAACAGAATTTTACCTGGACGTGAAAAAGGACCAGACTACCGAATCGGAACGTGGAACGTGCGCAGCCTGAGCGCTCCTGATGCTCTTATAAGTCTAGAAACAGAGGCTGAGAGGTATGGGATGGATATCATAGCTCTGCAAGAAATTAGACAGCCAATAATCGGAAAACAAGATTTGGATAGTCACTCTCTATACTGTAGTGGTCATCCTTCTCGAAGAGAATTTGGAACTGGCTTTCTTGTTGGTGCACGCATACAAGAAGCCGTGATGAAATTCATCCCGGTCAGTGAGAGGATTTGCTACCTACGTGTTCGTGGTACATATAACAATATCTCTCTTATTGCCGTGCATGCACCTACTGAAGCTAAGACCGTCGACGAGAAGGATAATTTCTACATAGCACTGGAAGAGGTTATGAAACAAACACCAACACGCGACTTCACTATGGTTCTTGGTGACTTTAATGGGCAGGTTGGAAGAGATATCTCTTATGGAAATGTGGTGGGCCCCAACAGTCTGCATTTGAATTCGAATGATAATGGTGAGAGAATGACTGAGTTTGCATTATCAAATAATTTGAGAATTGCCAGTACTTTCTTTCCGCACCGATCGATTCATAAGCAGACATGGGTCTCACCGAATGGAAACACTCGAAATCAAATTGATCACGTGCTAGTTACAGCACGTTTCTTTTCGAGTGTTCTGGATGTGCGATCCTTTAGAGGTGCATACATTGGAAGTGACCACTTCCTTGTATGTGCAACGATAAGGTTCCACTTCCCAAATCCAGGCATTCCAAAATTCAATCAACGGAAACGTTTTAACATCTCATCATTAAAGAATGCAGAACCAGAAGAGAGATATCAAAACCATATTGCCGAAACATTGGAGAAATCAGAAACCATTAATGGAGACGTCGATAAGTCATGGTATTTGCTCAAAGATGCTGTTTTAAGCGCTGCTGAGGGAATACTTGGACGACCACAAAACCACTCCCAGAAGCCATGGATGGATCAAGCATGTCTTGACGCTATTCAATACAAAAGAGATTGCTATCTGAAATGTCTGCAAGGACGCAACACCAGGTCCACGAAGGAGAACTATAAACTGGCAAGACAAGCCGTTACAAAGTTATGTAGACGAACGAAGAGAGAATGGTGGAAGAGAAAGTGTGAGGAGATTGAAAGCTTCAATAAGGAACATCAATCGCGTAACTTCTTTCAACAGGTTAAAACCTTAAAGAAGGGCCCTCAAACTAGATCGACTGCTATTCAAAACGAAGATGGGGAGCTACAAGTAGACCTTAAAAATATATTAGATACTTGGGCCGCTTATTTTGAGAATCTTCTCAACTTAAGTGACCAGAAACAAGTCGGGCGACGAGCAAAGCTTATTCGTGCGTCAAAGGTACATGTAGACGAACCCACCAAAGAGGAATTCGATGCGGCGCTGTCAAAATTAAAATGCAATAAAGCACCTGGTATCGACGATATAACATCCGAAATGATTGTACATAGTGGTGAAACTCTATCCTTAAGATTGTTTGAACTTGTTCAAATGATCTGGAGGACTGAAACCATGCCACAGGACTGGAACACAGCTATGCTGATACCAATCCATAAAAAAGGTAATCGCCTACAATGTGCAAACTACAGAGGAATCGCTCTACTCTGCACAGCATATAAGATCTTTTCTTACATTTTGCTATCCAAAATCAATCCTTTTGCTGAACAACTGTTTGGAGAATATCAGTGTGGCTTCCGGCGGGGCCGAGGTACCACCGATGCACTTTTCTCGATAAGGATGATTTTGGAAAAGTGCCGAGAGTTCAACATACCAGTGCACCAACTCTTCATTGATTTCAGGCAGGCCTACGACTCTCTCGAACGAGAGACTCTATGGTCTGCTCTGGTGTCAATGGGAATTCCTGGTAAACTGGTATCACTATGCAAAATGACAGTACAGAACTCTCAATGCTGTGTACGAGTAGAGAACGAAATATCAAGGTTTTTTAAAGTCGACTCCGGGTTAAGACAAGGTGATGCTATCTCTCCTATACTTTTTAATTTAGCCTTGGAATATGTGTGCCGTCAAAAGAAACTACCGACTAACAACAATATCTTGTCAATAAACTCAGTACAGATGATTGCATACGCTGATGATGTAGTCATCCTCGGCCGAAGTGAAGCTGTTATGAGTGAGACTTTTAAGTCGCTTGAGAGTGGAGCTAGAAATATTGGTCTTCAAATTAACTACAATAAAACCAAACATATGAATGTTTCAAGAGAGTCTGAGAAGAAAGATTTGATGTGCGGCGATGAACGAATTGAGGGAGTTGAATCTTTTAAATATTTGGGATCAATGCTTGACTCAAACAACAGCATACTTACAGATATAAAAGCTCGAATCGCTGCAGGTAATCGAACTTTCTACTCAATCAAACCTCTCCTTGGATCTCCGTATGTATCAACTAACACCAAGCTCAAGTTATACAAGACATTGATTAGACCGGTTGTGATGTATGGATCACAAACGTGGACCCTTACACAGAATGACGAATCGCATTTATCTGTATTTGAGCGTAAGATATTACGCTACATTTTTGGTCCACTTAAGACAGACGATGGAGAGTATAGAACCCGATATAACTTTGAGATCAGAGACCTTCTTGAGGGTCCTGATATAATAGGTTGTATCCGTTCTAATAGGATTGCTTGGTTTGGGCATGTTCTACGAGCCGATTCACAGTCTGGAATGATTAGAAAAATGTACGTTAGTACCCCAGGGAGTGGGCGACCGCGAGGTAGACCACGACTACAATGGGAGACTGACGTAATAAACGACCTTAAAAAAATCGGCTGCCATGGTAATTATGTCGCTGTTGCGAATGACCGTGGTGAATATTCGAAGCTGATTAGCCTGGCAACGCTCCTACATGGAGCATGAACGCCGTTTAAAAAAAAAAAAAAAAAAAAAAAAAACATAAGAAAAAAACGGTGTAATTGGAAAAAAGATGGCATAGCCTCTTTTTTTTTTTTTTTAACAAAATTGAAGCTTATTTTATATCTAACTACTTGTGAAAGTTTAGGACTAGCATCATTTTTTGTTTTAAAGATAAAATTCGTTGTGCATATGGCTGTCGGGAATCAGTTTTTTTTGTTCTGAAGGAAAATTATAAAAATGGCGTTATAAACTAAGAGAATTTTTTTTTTGTTAAATATCAAATATTTTATTATTAAATGAACTTTTTAAAATATTATAAAAATTATATATGTACAATAAAGAAAATATGAGCAATATCAGCAAAAATCCACAAAAGCGCTTATTGCTATGTACATTAAATGAAGCTTATGTGGAGTTTAAAAATAAGTTTCCTGATGTGAAAATAGGATTTACTAATTTGACGTCCCTTCGACCACAAGAATGTATAAAATTATCCCAAGGAGTTCATAATGTGTGCGTGTGTACCATACATCAAAATATAAAACTAATGATTCAACACTCTTAGATGTCTTGGATTACTGATGCTGCTTTCCAGAATTATAAAACATTAATTGACTTTATTTCATGTGGTGAATTAACAGAAGATAGTCATACTTTGAAGTGCAATGAATGTTTAAAAAAACTTCAACAACTGGAAGAAAGATTAATAAATGATTTTGACGTTAAAGGAATCCTTCAAGTCAAATATCAACAATGGAATTTGCAATTTGGATACTTTAATAGAAACTGTAGAAGAATTTATGAAAAAATTTGTTTACCGTTTACAAATTTTGATAACACACAACAATATAGCAAAACAGCAATCTACATTCATTGAGGAAAGAAAAAAAAATTAGAACCAGGAGAGTGCTTCGTTCAAGGGGATTTTTCTGAAAACTACGCCTTCATAATTCAGGATTCGGTTCAAGGTTATCATTATAATAATTCACAAGCTATTGTTCATCCATTTGTCATTTATTTTAGAAGTGCCGCAAGTGAATATATACAGCACCGAAGTTTTATACTCATTTCGGATATAAACGATCACAACAGTACTACAGTCCATCTTTTCATTACAAAACTTATTGAATTCATCAAAACGCATATAAATTCTAATATTACGAAAATAATTTATCGGTGCACCTTCTCAATGCAAAAATAAACATAGCCTAATTAGCTTATGCCACCATAAAAAAGACTTTAAGGTTGATGCAGAATGGCATTTTCATGCTACTAGCCATGGAAAGGGACCTTGCGATGGGATTGGTGGTACACTGAAGCGTGCTGCACAGCGTTATAGTATGGGGAGCAGAGATATTATTGATACACCTGTAACGTCCGCTATATGCGCCTAAACAACAATAAAACCAATTCATCTTCTTTTTCTAATTCAATAAAAATGTATTTCATTAGTTTCAGTTCATTTTTTACATTAATAATCATTTTAAAATTTTCTAATACTTAACGGCTAGTTAAATTTCGAATATACTATAAAAAACAAACGAACGTACTCAATTTTATTTCCAATTTTAACGAACAGATGTCGTTGCTAATTTTTGTTGAATCTTTGGTATTACACGATTTGATTTTTTGATTGAAGATGTAAAACAAAAAATCACATTTTTGGATTGAATGAGTTTTCTATGTTAAAAGTTTGATTTAAATAAAAATTCATTCCGGTTTTAGTTTTTCAAAAGATGACATCTAGTCAAAGTTTGTTCATGCAATCATGTTTAGAAAAAAATAAGTTCATTGATAATTATATCAAAAACAAATTTTTGTAATGTTATATTTAAACACAAAAATGTTTTATGAAAGTTTGAATAGTGTGTTTTTAATTATAAGTGTCTGGAATTAAAAATAAAATAATAAATTGATACATATCAAAGATTACGTTTGATTTATTCTAAATGTGAGGGTCAAATGTATATATTACACACAAATGAACATTTTAATATCTTTATAAATAATTTAATGAGAAAATGTAAACAAGCTATAAAACTATTTAAGGAAGGTAAAGAAAAGATGTTTGATGAAAATTCTCACTATCGAAGAAATTTAACAAAATTAAGTCTGGTTTTTTTCACATATGTTAGGTGAATTAAAAGCTATATTTCCAAATGGATTTTTTGCTGGTGAATGGAAAGAAAACAACGAAGGCAATCTGGAAAGCATCACATCGATTACATAGAAGATAAGTTTATTTGTTTTTATATATATATATATATTATTAATTAATTCCGAAGTTTAACTATTGAAATGTCAGATTAGGAATAAGTATTTTAAGAGATTCCTAAATTCAGATTTGTGTGAGGGTGATCGTTACAATCCGTAGGTTAGTTATATTTTATTTTTTCTTGAAATAACAAAATTGTTGTGTATAAAAGTCCAAGCCACCTACAGTGGCACTTAACACACCAAAAAAACTTTTCGAATGGGCTTTAAAACGGGAATCTACCATGAACTTTGGATACGCCGATAAAAATGAATATCAATTAATAAAAGAAAAATTACAAAATCGATATAAAAATGCGATTATTATAAGTGGAACTCAAAAATTTCATTCTTTTGTACCATTAAATACTAAGACAATAATTGCAAAAATGTTTTCCAACTCAAAAGAAACTTTTGAATGTAAAATAAGTAAATAATTTTTAATAACTATATTTATTTTCTTTAACCTACATATATAATTTGTATGATATTTTAAAAAGTTTATTCAATAATAAAATATTTGTAATTTAATGTTAAAATACAATCTTTTACTTTATGATTCCATAATAACATAATACGAACATAATACTTCTCCAGTCAAAAGTTCCTAAATAGATTTAGTTATTTATACGGCTTTTTTGTTTCCAGTCGAGACTGTCAAATTATTTTTTATAAGAGTGACAAGTGATTACTAAAAGTGATAAATAAACATTTCATTTTTTTATGCCATCTAATACAAAGAAAATAATTGCAGAAGTGTTTTCTTATTCAAAAGAAACTTCTGTTTGTAAAATAAGTAAATCGTTTTTAATAATTGTATTTATTTTATTTATTGTACTATATATATAATTTTTATAATATTTTAAAAAGTTCATCTAATAATAAAATATTTGATATTTAACAAAAAAAAATTCTCTTAGTTTATAACGCCATTTTTATGATTTTCCTTCAGAACAAAAAAAACAGATTCCCGACAGCCATATGCACAACGAATTTTATCTTTAAAACAAAAAATGATGCTAGTCCTAAACTTTCATAAGTTGTTAGATATAAAATAAGCTTCAATTTAGTTAAAAAAAAAAAAAAAGGCTATGCCATCTTTTTTTCAATTACACCGTTTTTTTCTTATGTTACACCGTTAAAACTTATTTCAAAAAATTAACAGTGTACATTTTTAAAAACTTTGTTCTAATACCTATTCAACGACATATCATTTATGAAAATCGATTCAGTAGTTTTTCTACAATCGCTCGTCAAAATGCACTCACATCAAAAAATAACAAAAAATTGAGGGGCACCCTGTGAAGACCCCTGGTCGAAAAAAAAATTCTAAGAGAACTTGTATTTTTTATTTATGAAAGACTATCTATAAACAAAAAATAATCAAAATTAAAAGGGGTCAAGTCAAAATTTCGCAAAAATTTGCTGAACTTGCTTGAAATTGCTCATGTGTACAATGTACATGTTATGTAACAATTCTTATGAAACCCTTGTGAATCTTCCCAACAACTGTGTTTTTCGACAACATTATTTTTTATATCAAGGTTTGTACGAAAAGCAACTGATTAGTTTTTGGGAGGTTGAACGGGTCTTCAGAACTAGAATTTTATTATATCCATCAATTTTATCGAACGATATAGAGACAGTTTATGCGATTACAATCCCGTCCGTGTATTTGTCTGTCGGTTAATGAGATATCTCAGAAACCTTTTGAGTTCAAATTTGGTGCGCCGGTATCTTTCGGCAATCTTTGCTATGGCACTGATTTTCAGATCCGTAGGTCAATTATAGTTTTTGATCTCGTGCTTACACGTTCTATAGTTACCTTTGATAAAGTTATTATATAGTAATAGTAAATTAAAAAATTGTTTGTAGCAGGAACAGCTATAGTTACAATTGGTCATAAATTAAAGGTTTTACCCAGAGTTTAAGACGCTCCTTATATCAGACCTTTACTCCGTTCTTTCAGAGCGAGTAACTTTAAAAAAATATAACACTCCCAAATATAGAAGTGAAAATAATAAAATATCGTTCTTGAAATAAATAAACTGAATAAATATTTTCTTTCAAATTTTTTTTTTTAATTAATAAGTTAGACATGTTAAGCACACTAAATATGAAATATTCATTATTTAGACTCTTTGAATATCCGAAGATACCATGTCAACTATAAAGGAAGGAGATGAGAAAAATGGAAGGAATGGGGTATAGGGATAGCTATACTAATTGTTTTAAATGATTATGAACATTTTCTTTAAATGCCTGAGGGGAAAATTCATCGGGAAATACAGAAGGAGGCATTGAGTTCCACAATTTGGCCACTCTATTAAAATAGTCGTTCTGAAAGGACATAGTTCTACAACGAGGTATTTGTACAACAAATGGATGGGATAGCTCGGCAGCTCTTGTTTGTCGATTATACTGCGCACACGATGGAAGGATATTTTGAATTTCCTTAGATGAGAATTCGCTAAAGTTATATTTATAGTAGATTGACAATTCAGCCACATTTCTTCTGCGCTGGAGTGAATCAAGCTGGTCCGTTAGTTCGGTATTACCAATCAACCGTATTGCTTTTCTCTGTACAGAGTCTAGACATTTTATTGTTGACTGACAAGCACCTCCCCAAACATGACAGCAGTACTCCATACATGGACGAATAAAGGACTTGAAGATTAGCAAAATTTGCTCGGGATTGAAATATTTTTTACATCGACTCAAGAATCCTAATTTTTGCATTGCAGATTTAGCGAGGTCGGACACATGTTTATTCCATTTCAGGTTATTTTCAATATCCACTCCAAGAAGTCTAACTGATTCAACCTCACGCAATTCCTCGTGGTTTATTTTAATAGGGAAATTTTTATGTCGCTCTGTTCGTGAAATACGGCATAGTTTGGTTTTGGTTGGATTAAATGAGACAAGATTACGATCTCCCCATTCCATTATACGCTCCAGATCCTTGTTGATAGAATCAATTAGCAGCTCTCTATCAGTGGTAACTGCAGTATGAGATCGAAATTCAGGAGATGCATGTGATGCATGCAATGTGCTGTCATCAGCAAAACTATGGATTGGGTGCACTGTGGAAATAAGTAAGTCATTAATGTTGGTGAGAGTGCAGAACCTTGGGGAACCCCAGCATTGGTTGTGAAAATATTGGATGTGATACCATCTAAATTAACATGAAATTGGCGACCTGTAAGAAAACTATGAATCCATGAGACAGTAAGATGGTCTATGCCATAAGATTTTAATTTAGCTATGAGATTTTTATGCCACACTTTATCAAATGCTTTAGAAATGTCAAGTGAAATACTGAATGTTTCACCATGGTTTTCCAGCGATTTGTTCCAGAGATGGGATACGTAGGCTAACAGATCACCTGTTGCATGACTTCTACGAAAACCATACTGTTTGTCATCAATAATTCGCGACACTTCCAAATAATCTATTAAATTGTAGTTAACATATTTTTCAAATATTTTAGCTAAAACTGACAGAATTGCAATTGGTCTATAATTGTTAGGATCTGTCTTACTGCCTTTCTCTGGTATGGGTTGAACGCTGGCCAGCTTCTAAGAGTCGGGAAATATTCCGGTTTTATAAGATAAATAGAAAATTTTTGTTAAAATTGGAGCTAGTTGCCTAGCAAAATTTTTAAGAATGAGGGGTGGAATATCGTTGGGGCCAGCAGATTTGTTGATATTGATAGAAAGAAGCATTTTCCGTACAATATTGCAACGAAAAATAATTGGTTTCATTTTCGTTACAACTGTGGGAATGAGTGTAGGAGAATGGGGAGGTTCAACTATGGTTGAGTTTGCTGCGAATATACGACCCAAGGTTGGAAGAACTAAGGTTGGAATAGAGGATCGAGTAAAATTGCTCTGGACTGATTTAACTGCCCGAAAGAAACTACATGAGCCAGATGGGTGCTCGGCGAATTTCTTTGCTTTCTTCTGGATAAACGCTTCTTTGTCCAAGTCTATTTTGTATTTACTAATATTTCTGGCTTTCTTATAGGCGCTATGGGTTTCAGGTGTTTTATTAGCGTTATATGTCTTAAATGCTTTGCGTTTATTCCTCACTGCCTCATCAACATCCCGCGTGAACCAAGGCTCAGTTTTAGGAGTGATTAATCGATTTGGAATAAACCGCCGCATTCCGTCTTTTATGATTTCGGACATTCTTATTGCCAATGTGCTAGGAGCTTGATCAACACAACAAATAATTTTCCAAGGTGTTTCATCATAAAAGTTTCTCAGTCCCTCCCAGTTGGCGCGTTTATAGTTCCAAACGCGACGAGGATTTGCTTTAATTTGTGTCGGTGATGTAAATTGCACTATTGCTGATATTAGTAAATGGTCCGATGTTCCGAGAGGTTGTTCAACTTTTGCCTTAGTAGTATCTGGTTCGTTTGTCAAAAACAGATCCAGCAAATTATTGTTATGATGTAAATATATATATATATATATATATATATATATATATATATATATATATATATATATATATATATATATATATATATATATATATATATATATATATATATATATATATATATATATATATATATATATATATATATATATATATATATATATATATATATATATATATATAAATATATATATATATATATATATATATATATATATATATATATATATATATATATATATATATATATATATATATATATATATATATATATATATATATATATATATATATATATATATATATATATATATAAATATATATATATATATATATACAAATATATATATATATATATATATATATATATATATATATATATATATATATATATATATATATATATATATATATATATATATATATATATATATATATATATATATATATATAAATATATATATATATATATATATATATATATATATATATATATATATATATATATATATATATATATATATATATATATATATATATATATATATATATATATATATATATATATATATATATATATATATATATATATATATATATATATATATATATATATATATATATATATATATATATATATATATATATATATATTGTAACGACTCTTCGTTGGGTCTTTTCGATTATTGAGCACGACAGTAAAAAGACAGATCTTTAGTTAACAAAATCTTAAACTTTATTTATCAACCAGTTACAGCAACTTTCGATTTTAATTACAATAAATTCCAGGGTCTCCAATTTATGCACGATAAACTTCACCGCTTTTCCACAATTTGAATCAATAATATTCGGAATCGTAAAATCTGTATTTACTATTCCACTAAGTTCAAATTCTTTTACTATTAGTACCCAGGCTCAAGTACCACCGATTATTCCTTATACTTGCGAGTATTTATAAACACTTTTAATT
>OY856187.1:351749190-351933829 GCA_963693315.1 Diogma glabrata
GTTTGTAACAATTAGAAATTTTATAATAAAATTACATCCTAAAACTAATTTGTTAAATGGAAGAAATCATTTACAAACAATAGAATTAAACAAGAAGTTACCGATAGAGTTCTTAAGGACTGTCACCGATGTAAGTATTTTATTCAGACTACAATAATACATATTTTATAAATAATGTATCAAATTTTTCTAAATAAACTATAATTTCTGTGTCCAAATTATATTTAAAAAAGAATTACATAATCAATAATATTAGCTTTTCTTTTACTTAACCTAACATTATATTTTATTTTAGGTTAACAATTTTGAAAACACACAAATAAATCCTTTAAACAAAAGCTGGAATTCGATTGAAATATCTAATTTAAATTGTCTTGGTTTAAAAAAACCCGTTCTGCTGAGCGCTGCCCTCGCCAAAACATCGGAGTCCGAACAGCAAAATATAATACCAACTCAGGTATATATTAGCTTGACTAAAGTAAACAATTTACAAAACATAATATGTACATACATAATGAAAGAAGGAAGACTAAATTAATCAAAAAATATATTTGAAAGATGATGTAATTTTTATTGACTTTTGAAACATTTTTCCATTTTACAGACAACGAACGAAAAGAATGAAAAAGCTGCTGGAGGACCAAAGGAATCAGATTTAGTTAAAGTTTACGATGTATTAAGGCAAACATTACCCAAGCTTTTTGTTCAACCTTTAGACTACTCCATTTATCATCCAAATTTGATCTTTGAAAATAATATAACTGGGAAAAAAACACAGTAAGTTTTTATACACAATTTTTCCAATGAACCGTAAATTTATTATTGATTTTTATAGAGGTATTTATCATTTTATTAAACAAGTAGCTCTTCTCCGAACTGTCGGTCACATAAAATACGCATATGTTAAGTTCGAAATATTAAAAATAACAATGCACAAAGAGGATTCTACTATTCAGGTTAGATGGCGTATTTGTGGTATATCTGGCCTTAAAGTTATGTTTACATTTTGGAAATATAAATTATGGAAATTAAAAGAAGTGTTTGAGGATCAAGAATCGTAAGATTGTCAATGAAATACTATTTAATTGAACAATTTTATTTTGATATTTTCAAATTTTAATAGGTGGTACGATGGCTTTTCAGTTTTTTACGTAGGTGATGATGGATCAGTATTTAAACATGTTGTAGATAAAGTGATTCCAGACAGTGATAGAGAAGCAATACCAGTTGTAACAACTGGTCCTTCACCTAAATTAGCATTTTTCATAGGGCTTACAGCAGAAGTTACACCATTTCTTACATAAACGAAATTTTATTTTATTTTTAATTTATGTAGATTCGTTTTATTAAATTAATAACTATGCAGTAAAACCAAGAAAACCTTGTTGAGATAAATAGTCAATAGTACCAAATCAGTATGTACTATATTTGTATTAAAATGTTTGTAGGATTTAGATATAGTTTCTTTCCTATTTGTCGAACCGATATTATGACGGTGGAATTGTTGAAATGACATATCCTTTGCTCACAATATTTTGTATAAATATATACATTTTTCTATATTTTTTGCATTATGTTAGTACTTATTGGATTATAACTCATACGTTATATTTCCATAAAATAAATTATAAAAAATTTACATAAATTAAATTATTGAGGATTCTCTAATTTTTTTTGCTTTGCTAATTCTAATTCTTTTTTTTCTAATTCTAATTGTTTCATATATGCTAAAAATGTTGTCCAACCTAAACTACCAACACTAACAAACGGTACACGATTACGTTCACGAATTAATGAGAAGTTTATTGTTTGAAATATTGGCCAAAAGCATACTGAAACTTTGTATGTTGGTAGAAATTTTTGTTTTACTTCTGTGAGGGCATCATCAAATGTTCCTCCTTCTAATAGTGTCATAATGTAAAAAAAGCAACACATTGCCGCTGGTCCATATGTTAGAACTTCAACAAAGGCCTGCAATTAAAAAAGAATTTTTTTTTTTTAATTTATTCCAATGAACTCGATGTTTGACCAACGATAGAGAGGTTTTAGTACATTTGATAATTTTGTTACACTTAATTTAACCCAACTAAAATCAAACCAAATTATATCAGCTTTTATGTATAAAGAACTTATAGTGAATTCTTTTCTACTTTTTCGGTACAAGTTCAACTCCGAATTATCGAAATTTGTATTTTTTGTATTGCACTTTTTACAAAAGAATACAAATTTCGACAATTCGGTGTTGGAACTTGTACCGAACAGGTAGAAAAGAATTTACTATTAATTCTAAATATAATAAATTAAATGTGCCAGTATCCCCTTGAACTTTTCTGTGTAAATTGAATTCACAAATAAAGGATAAAAGTAAAATTTTGAAACTGCATTGAGCACAGTAGAAAGATCTTCACATAAAAAGGACGCTCGAGTGCCACATTTGAGTTGGAAAATGCCAGCATTAATAAAATAAATTACTGATATTTGAAATCAAAAATTTGAATGAAATATAAAGTTTGAAGGTTTGCCAAATATAAAAAAGGTCAAACATGAATATACAAGGGAAAATTTCTCAAGGTAAAAAAGTTCTGTTTAAATGATTTGTTTTAGTCATTGTACGATTACCTTTGTCACTCCTGTTTTAAAATTAGTTTGCGGCCATAATTTTGTTGAAATTCTAACCCATCCGTATAATGTTGGTGCTACGAAAAATGTAGCATATACACCAAATCGAGCAGCCTTTGTCCAATCGTAATTACCAAAATTCTTGCCAGCTAATGTTTGTTGAATAATACTCCCGGTCGGCCATATCACTCCATATGCCAGCATTCCTCGTAAAATGGGATGTCGTTTTAGTGTATCCTTACATCCTAATAAGAGTTTATTCATTTCTTATTTAGTTGACTAGTTCTATACAATTTATCTGAAAAAATAAAAAACTTTACTAAAGATTTTGTGAAAACGGATTATGTTTGATCATTAATTTAGGGTTTTAAATTTCTCCTATTACATATCAGAATCCATCTAAGATATAGCAATGCAAGCACTTTTAATTTAAAGAAAACTGTTTTCAGTATTACAAAACGATTATTTTGTATTTTTTGTTTATTTATCAATCAATTCGATAGTTATTTACTAAACTAAAAATACTATATTATTTAAAACTCGTCGTAAAATATGTTTAGGTCTTTAAAAAAACTTTAAGAAATCAAACTACCACCATGATTAATTAACGCAAATTAACTGATTATACGATTATGTAATCTTACTCGTTTTTACATAATATGTACATAAACCTCATGTATGCCAAACTTGTGTTGTCATAACTAATTTTTTTAAATAATTAATTTCACTCACAGTTTATTTACCTCCAAATACAATTCACAACTACATATTTTAACTTTCATTCAAGAAATAAATATTTTTACAATTAAAATTACGTATATTACTCCGATTTTGAATTAAACAAATTCAAAATCAGTTCAAGGTTGTACAACAGTAATATTAAATTTTCATTAGTCATTGCAATCATTTCTCTTTGTATATTTATTTTAAAAAACTAGAATTAGATTAGATTGAACTTTTTTGCATCCAACAAAATTATCAGCTGAGAACTATCAAAATCAGCTGTGCAAAGCAATGAACAAAAGAACTAAAATGTTATAATGGAGAAAATATAATGCTCAGGGTTGAAAAATAATACCAAGCAAATTTACAGTAAAACACTCGAACTTATTTCTTTCTCATTTGTCCGTGGTAATTCTTGCTTTTTGGTTTCATATTAGCGATGTTGATATTTTTAAAAATATCGATTTCGATATAATCGGCTAAAAATATAAATATCAATATCGTCCAAATATATATCACCCAAAAATATCGATATTTAAAATATCGATAGTCCAAAAATTAGGCAGTAAAAGTTTATGAAAAACATGTCATTTTAGTAAAAAAAAATTATTTATGGTATTGCCACTGGTTTTGTAATTATTCCCACATAAATTGCAGACGACATTGTATCTATTTCGTCTTGGGAAGAATTACATGTACAAAATCAAGATAATAGTTGCAAATACCTGTTATATTTTTGACATTTTATCCGTTTTCTATTCATTTCTTTATACAAAGTTGCCATATTAGAATATCGAAAATATCGTGATTAATATATCGACCTATCGATATATCAAATGAAAATATATCATTCATAATTTTCGATATATCAGGTAAAAAATATCGCATTTTCGATATATCGATATAATATCAACATCTCTATTTCATATACGTTGAACTGAACTGTCAAAGTATAAGTAATAGAAAATTTCTAGTGCGAATAAATATTAAATAGTTAATTTTATAATTACGTTTAAATATTGGAAAAATCATCAAAACACTCATCTAAAGATCAGCTACCATCTTTAACCATTTATAAGCGGAAGACACGGAAATAAGATTGAAAAACGATCAAATAAAAATTTGATATACCTCAAATTTAGTAATTTCTATTATATTTGAGTGCAAGTCATAATACAAAGAAATACAAAAGTATAATCGAAGTGCTTTCATGGAGCCCACCGACACCAACCAATTCTTCGCATTATTCAAGGAAGAACTGGCTGCCCGCTGAATCAACAAATCCATAAATTCAGCGAAGAAAATTCAAAGAATAAACAAGTATTAATTGAAAAAATTGATAAAATTGAAAGAATCGTCGAACAATCGAATGAAAAATTCCAAACAGTCCACAATACGATTGCTGCTTTAAACCAAAAAATAAGTCAACAAGATAGTATTATTGAAAGACAAGAGACAAGCTAAGAAAAACAACTTATTAATTTTTGGAATAAAAGAATCCAGCTCAGAAAAAATAGTGGATGTGATTTTACATTTTCTGTCGACAATTGTTAAAGTTAAAACTTCTGTCCAGGAACTGAACTCAGTCAATAGAATTGGACAAATAAAGGAAAATCATAACAAGACCAATATTGGTTAGTTTTGTATCTTTTATTAAAAAAGAGGAAATTTTGAAATTAAAAGATTGTTTAAAAAATACGAATTTCTCAGTAAAAAGCGACTACACGGTGAAGCAAAGAGTCTACAGAAAAAAATTGGTTGAAGCTGCAAGAGTCCTGGAAGGCGAAGGTAAAGTGGTTGAAATAAAAAGCAACAAATTAGTGGTTGAAGGCAAAATAGTTGAAATAAATTTGGAAACAGAATCACTAATACAAACTGAAAAATTAATGTCCAAGAGAATTAGATCACCTGCAGAGGAGATTGCTGATAGGAAAAAAATAGTTAAAAACAACGTTAAAAAAACACGAATTAACAGATTAACCAGAACAAGAAAAGACTCAACTGGCAATAAAAATTTAGTGATTGTGAATGACGATTTAGTACAACAAAACAACCAAAGAAAAATTTAATAAAATTAACAACTAACAAACATAGGATCACACTGGGAACGAACAGGAACGTCAACGGACTACGAGTAAGATTAACGGATAAATAATTGTATACAAGAGGAAGGCAACGGGAAACCACCTCGGGAATTGGCTCCCTAGTAAATCATCATCGTGTAAAGAACATAGGTGAATAGAATACGTGAAATTGTTTAATATGAAACTAAATAACAACAATATGAGAATAGCGACATGGAATGTAAGATCGCTGAACCAAGCTGGAAAACTGAAGAATCTAGAAATTGAAAAAAATAGACTCAACCTAAACATTGTCGGAATTAGTGAAGTTCATTGGAGAGGATGTGGAGAAATAAGTACTGACACCAACCACTTTATTTATTCTGGAGTAGGAGAAGACCAACCATTAAGAAAAGGAGTTGGATTTTTAATCGATAAAGAATTGAAAACATGTATAGCCAGTATAATCATGAAATCTGATAGAATATTAATGATGCAGATGAGAACAAAGGCAGGTATAGTAAACCTGATCCAAGCATACGCACCAACAGCCGATTGTGATGACCAACTATGCGAAGAATTTTATGGCGAATTAAATGAACTAGTAAGTTTAACAAAAAAGGAACATATTACTTTAATTTTAGGTGATTTTAATGCCAAAATTGGAAATACAAACGTAGAAAACATTGTTGGAAAATATGGGTTAGGTTGGCGTAACAAAAGAGGAAATAGGCTTATCGAATTCTGTATAGAAAATAAGATGATTGTAACAAACACTTGGTTCAAATTATCGGCCAGACGATTATACACTTGGACGGCACCTGGAGATAATAATGAAAGACTATTTAGAAACCAGATTGATTTTATTTTAGTGAATCCAAGATACAGAAATTCTGTGAAAAGTGTCAAAACGTATCCTGGTGCTGATGTTCATTCAGATCACAATCCAGTAGTTGCAAATATAGAAATCATGCTGAAAAAAACTGAAAAAAGAAATAATGTGGTTAAAATTAACACTCAAATATTAGATATACCTGAAATAAAACAAAAGATCAATGAATATGAACAACAAATTGAAAAAATAGAGTGGGAAGAAGGCGTGGTAAAAGACATTGATAAACAATGGAGTAGATTCAAAGAACCACTTGTAGAGGCGTGCGAAGAAAGTGCTAAAACCAGGGAAATTGTAACTAAAAAGGAATGGATAACAGAGGAAATATTACTGCTTATGGATGAACGTAGGAAATGGAAATCGATTAGCCAGCAAAAGTATAAAGAATTAAATAAAATGATTAAAAATAAAATCAGAATGGCAAAAGCACAATTCTGGGAACAAGATTGAAAGAGGTTGAAACGAAACGATTATTTTAAGCTGCATAAGAAAGTCAAAAGAATTACAAGGACTGGAAGGAAAAAGAACTATATGGTTCTCTTAAAGATAGAGACGGTAAAATTATTTTAGATTCGGAGCTCCGATTAAAGCGTTGAGAGGAATATATAACAGAATTGTTTGATGATAACAGACCAGGAATAGAGAATATTGCAGTAGTAGAAAGTTTTGATATTTTAGAAGAAGAAGTAGAAAATGTGCTCAAAAATACAAAGAATCGTCTAGCAACAGGTCCTGATGAGATCCCCAATGAGATATTAAAATTGTTAGATAATGATGCAGTAAAAATACTAACAACTCTATTCAACAGAATGTATAACTCCAGCACTATTCCAACGGATTGGCTTAAATCAACTTTCACCGTGTTACCAAAAAAAAACAATGCGACAGCTTGTGGTGATTTTCGCACTATTAGCTTGATGAATCATGCATTAAAAACATTTCTAAAAATCATTCATAATAGGATCTTCAAACAACTGGACAGTGATATAGGTGACACTCAATTTGGATTCAGGAATGCTACCGGAACTAGAGATGCGTTATTTATGTTAAATATTTTGAGTCAACGATGCAGCGAAATGAATGTAAAAGTACATACGTGCTTTGTGGATTTTGAAAAAGCGTTCGATAAGGTCAAGCACAACAAATTGGTAGACATTCTGAAAAAAAAAACAAATTGATGAAAACGACATATAAATAATTGAATATCTATACTGGAATCAGTCAGCAGAAATAAGAACAACAGATGGTACAAGTGATGAAATCAACATTAAAATAGGTGTCGGACAAGGATGTATTTTATCTCCTTCGTTGTTTAACGCCTATTCCGAAGAAATTTTTAACGAAGCATTAGAGGGAATAGAAGTAGGTATCAAAATCAACTGAGAAAGAATCAACAACATTCGTTTTGCTGACGACGCAGCGCTGGTGGCAGATAACATAAATGGTCTTCAAATATTGTTGGAAAAATTAAACACTTACTGCGAGGAATATGGCCTGAAAATGAATATTAATAAAACTAAATATATGGTTATTGGTGGCCACTCAGCAAATAATGAAAATTTAAAAGTAAACGGTGTAACAGTTGGAAAAGTGCATCGAATGAAATATCTGGGAACAATAATCGAAGATACAACAAGCAGTAGAACAGAAATAAAAAGCAGAATCGAACAAGCCAGAGCGATGTTTAGTAAAATGAGCAATCTATTCTGTAAAAACGACTTCAAAATTAAACTGAAAATTAAATTACTAAAATGTTACGTATGGTCAACACTTCTTTATGGATCAGAATCTTGGACAATGAAGAAAGCTGATGTAAAGAAAATAGAAGCATTCGAATTATGGTCATATAGAAAAATTTTAAAAATTGCATGGAGAGATAGGATCACGAATGAGGAAGTGTTGAATAGAATGCACAAAGAAAAAGAATTATTGAACATCATAAAAATAAGAAGACTGGGTTTTCTAGGACACATCATGAGAGGTAACAAATATAGAATGCAAGTAGCTTTACAAGAAAAAATATTAGGAACAAGAAATAGAGGTAGAAAGAGAAAAGCTTGGCTACAAAATGTAGAAGAATGGTTTAATATTTCCACGAAAGATGTGTTTAGATTAGTAAGATCAAGAGATGATGTTCGTAGGATGATGGCCAACCTCCAAAGAGGAGTGGAACACTAAGAAGAAGATACGCTAAATATATTGTCCAAATTAAACTACCTATATTAACACGGTACCCAACTATATTCAAGGATTTTTGAAAAGTTAGAAATAAATACAAAGCGCGAAGTGATACTTCATATGTTTGAAAACATTTTGTTTGACTTATTTCGTAGCTAGGTAACTTTATGAAAATTTCCGCCTCCCAATAATGTTGCAATATGAATAATACCCGATTTATAGTCGGTAACTTTAACTTAACGTAAAGTACAAATGTATGAAAATGCACTAGAGCATTTATAGTCGTTAACGCAAACTCAACGTTAACTTAACTTTACTGAACTTTACTATCCATTTCATTCTATCTTAATGCCCGATTTATAGTCGGCAACTTTAACTTAACGTTAACTTAACGTAAAGTACAAATGTATGAAAATGCACTAGATCATTTATAGTCGTTAACGCAAACTTAACGTTAACTTAACGTAAAGTTCATTTTATTCTATCTTAAAGATTTTGTTAAGGATTTTTTGACGTTTAGTATAAAAACTGAAGAAAACTAATATTTAATTGCAAGTGTCCATAAAAATAAAATTTTATTTATTAAAAAATGCAAAGGATATAAAAAGAGCGACTTTAAAGCCAAATATTAGCATGAAATTAATATGAAAATGAATTTTTTTATTTTTAAATTTTGTATCAAATGTTTATTTCGGATTTTATTATTTTAAATTTTGACTTTAAAATCAGTTTGTTACTATTAAAGTATTGATTGATTAATAAAATTGATTACAAAACCAAAATTAATATTAAATCAAACGTCAAAGAATACGTAATTTCTTACCGACTATAAATCAAAATTTTGTAGTGTCATAAGTTACGGTTAAGTTTAAGTTAACATTAAGTTAACGTTACCGACTATAAATCGGGCATAAGAATAAGTACATCTTCGTTTCGACCATCAAAGTGAAAGGTTGTGTTTATTTTAATAGTGACATTTAAAAAAAAAAAAGATGGATATAAGAAAATCAAAGAAAAAATACACG
Source organism: Diogma glabrata (assembly GCA_963693315.1). Taxonomy (NCBI): domain Eukaryota; kingdom Metazoa; phylum Arthropoda; class Insecta; order Diptera; family Cylindrotomidae; genus Diogma; species Diogma glabrata. Next base: position 351,758,691 of record OY856187.1, read on the forward strand.
CTAAATAATCTGAAATATTTTCATCAACCAAGAGGCCATCCAGGATATATAAATATAATTTTCAAATCTATTCACATCATTTGAGGTATGGATTATAATATTTAGTGAAAGTGTAAGGTCATTAACGTTAAACGTGAAAAATACATTTACATACGCTTACCTTTCCGCCATTAAAAAAAATCAAACGAAAAATCATATCTTCACTAAAATATCAAATAATAAACGGCTGCTTGATATTCTTAATTAGCAACAGAGATCAAGAACGAGAAGATTCTTATCCATCAACCACACTTTGCATCTGTGTTACAAGAGGGCCCATTGGGTCCTCTCACATTAATAATGTTTAAATCAGATAACCTCATCGAAACGAATATCCTGGCATCACAGAGTGATGCACAAGCTTACTGAATCTGAACAACTTCCAGTCAGCCTTACATTAACCAACATAATCATTAAATACAACAAATATTCATCCATTAATTGAAATACTTCACAATATCAAACAACAATATCTGAAACAAGTAAATCATTCTCATAACACATCGGATATCGTATGACTAATTATCAATTGGAAACATTTTGAAATATCAACTACATTGTATGCATCAAACTACATTGTATTCAATACAACAAATACCCATCCATTAATTGAAATATTTCATAACATTAAACAACAATATCTGAAATAAGTAAATAATTTTCATAACGCATCGGATGACATCCTTTCAAAATTTTTTACATTTAAACGTTTATGGAGGACATCAATCTAATTACACATATATAAGTTTCTGAACTTCAACCAGATCAAGATAACAAAAATTTAACCTCACTTTTCCAGCGGAGGACTTTTCATAAAATATATGTGCACTACTAAACAATTCCATCAATCACAATTATTAACAAAATTTAATATTTTACACATTTCTATAACATACTATCGAGCAAATCGGAACAAATCAATATATATTCCGGATTTTCTTCAAGATTATCTTTACATACAAATATCAAAATTCAACCTAATCTAAATGTGGACCTATTTAGCATACGCTATCGTAATCAAAGTCTTTTATACTAATTAATTAATTTCAACATCTACAATCTTCAACAAAGTTAATGTTCTGGATATTCTAAACATTATATTGTGCTAATTGGAAAAAATGTTTTACTCATTCTGGATGACGTACTAGAATATCAATATATATCAAACAATAAGCTCAACTCCATTTTCAATACAATCATTGCCGTTACGTCTCATCATCAGCTATTTAATTGAAACACTTTTTAATATGGGACGTCAATTGTAATGAACTATATTCATCTTTGAACGACGAAGCTTGTTGAATTTGATCAAACTATCAATCACATCCACTTTGACCTACGATTATCATTCAATACAACATACAATTGACCATCACATCAATCACATCAATTGGAAAGTAATATCGTGCATCCCTATACTTGTAAGATCGCTGTACTGTAACTCATCCAACAGCAACATTCAACGCTCATCATATAATCGATCAATTAAAGGAAAGTTATCATTATAACACATTGGATGACATCCTTCCAGTATTGCAAATAATGGATACTCTCAAGTCATATAGGAATATAGGAATATTCCTTTTAAATGTGGCACATAACCTGTTATAATAGTATGACAATTAAAAGACTAAAAATAGTGTTACGATTGCAGAAAAATCTAGACGATTACAGAAAAATCTAGACGATTACGGTCACTTCTAGGAAAATCAAATCAACAAAATACTACAACAGATTAATGAAATGAACATTGTTGTTGTTGTACATATTCTTAGAATTAAGGTCTATTTGTTTTATGATTTTATGAATCAAATCAACGTAACGTAAAATAATCGAATATTCTAATATTTTCTCAAGGTTTCTAAAAAGTGACCTAGAAATTTCTAGAGATTAAGCAGAATGTATATAAGGAAATTGTTTCTTGTAGTTTTTAATTAGTTTATTTTAAACCTGCGATAGTGAAGTTAAAATTATAAAAGTGATCTTTAAATTAGTTTTTGTGTAAAGTTATAAGTGTAATAAAGTTATAAGTGTTATTGAGTAGAAATATTTTGTGTATTATTTTGAACGTGGTGTACTTTAAATTTCTACAATAAACCGTTGGAGTTTCTGAAGCTGTTGAAAGAATATTCTAGTTAGGAATATTGTTTGCTGTATTGTTTCCTGTTGTTGTAGAACAATTAAGGTGTTGAATACTTAATAAAACCTGGTGTGTTTGCTAACTAATCAGTGATCGAACTCAGAAAGAGATTGAGAATTGCGTTTATCGAATTGTGAGTTAGGCCAATTCGAAGGAAGGTTGAGAAAAACGTAACATTGGTGACATCGGCGGATTAGTTAGCTGTTAATAATGGTTTTATTAAGTGATTTGAAGGTTCTTGAGTTAAAGAAAGAACTAGAACAACGTGGAATGGCAACAACCGGCAACAAAACTGAATTGACGATACGGCTTCGAGAAGCTATGGAAGCTAGTGGAGTAGTTGTGGAAAGCTACCAGTTTGGAGTGATTAATACAAATAATGATCTAGTGGCAGCTGATGAGGAGAAAAGTTTTGTTGCAGAAACAACAACAACATTACCATCTGGAAACTGCGATTTTACGCAGTTAATGGCTATGATGCAACAGATGAGTTTGAACATCAGTCAACAGATGGTTGCCAATAAAGACGAAATAACTCGAAAATTTGATCAGCAAAGTCTTAACATCAATCAACAAATGGCTGTTACTAAGGAAGAAATCAGTAGTAACATCAATCAACAGCTGGAAACAGTCAACAATAACATGGCTGTTAATAAGGAAGAGATTACTGCAACACTTGCTGCAAATAAAGATGAGATGAACCAGCAAATAAATGAGTTGAAAATTGGAATACATCAACATTTGGATGAGAAACTTCTACAAATGTCAACGGCATTCGATGGAAAAGTCGAAAAAATTCAAAGCGAAATCCAAGAATTAGAACAAAAAGTGCTTGACGAAAACAAAAAGGTACTTTCCAAAGTTGATGATTTCGAAAAACGGTTGCAGGATGTTGAGACGACTAAAGTTACTTCCCAGGTACATCAAGTTGCAAACATCAAATTAAAACCACCATCATACGATGGAACAACATCGTTCGGAATCTTTAAATTCCAGTTTGAAACGGCGGCAGATCAGAATGTTTGGAACGCCGAAAATCGTCTTGCTGCATTGATAGTTGCTCTAAAGGGGGAAGCAGCTGAAGCATACAGGCGGTGCCGGAAAACGACCGAAAAAGCTATGCTGAGGTAATGAATGCATTGGAACGAAAATATGGCAGCGACCATAAAAAGGAATTATACAGGATTGAGCTAAAAGGACGCTTGCAACGAAATGGTGAATCTCTACAGGATTATTCCTCGGCTGTAGAGCGGCTTGTTCATTTAGCACACTCAAATACACCACCATATTTCATGGAGAAGATGAAGATCGAGGCGTTTACTGATGGTATTCGTGATCCTGAGGCAAGGAAAGCTGTAATGTTGTCGCCAAAACCAACATTCGCTGAAACTATTGCTTATGCCTTGACAAATGAAACTGCACAAGCAATTATAAAACCATCGATTAAAATACGCCGGGTAGAGTTGGCTGATTACAACGGTTATAAACCAAGACTACGAGAGAGTGTCAGAAGTGACAGAATTCGATGCTGGCTATGTGGCAAGTTGGGCCATATTTCGAGAGAATGCCGAGATGTTAGAAGGAAACGAGCAAAATCAGCATCGCCTATGCAGAGACCTCCAGCAGAAGAACGGGTGCAGCAAGCTAGAGAGGACGATGGAGCAGCACCGAATCAGTTAAACTACAACGAGTCAGCCTAAAAGGGCGTAAGCTGGCTCCCACAACCGATTGCCCCATAACCTTCATCCATGTTTCGAGATTGACAAGGGGAGGTGACCGCCTTACTGTTAGGGCTAATATTGATGGAAAAAGTTGTGTCATCACGTTAGATACGGGAGCAACAAATACAATTGTCCGCACTGATATTGTGAAAGGGAAACTAAAACCAGCAGGGAGATACCGGATGCAGACAGCTACTGGCGAAAGTGCAAGTATTAAAGGAAAGGAAGTGGTCAACTTTGAAATCGGGAATACTCACTTTCAACATGAAGTGGTTGTAGCTGACATTGTGGATGAAGTAATCCTGGGAATGGACTTCATGAGGCCAAATGGATTCGTTATTGATGCTGGCAAAGGAGTACTCACGTACGGAAATGTTGAGTTGCCACTCCAATTTAATGGTGAAGATTCAAATTGTGTTCGTCGAATAATATTAGATCACAGGGAAAAGCTGCCACCCCAATCAGAAACAATTATTTGGGGAAAATTGGAAGGAGGTTCTGGGTCACCCAGGTTGTGGGTTGTAGAAGCCAACAAAGAAAATCAAAATTTTAAAGAAGTCGTTATAGGGAAAACTTTAGTTAGATCGGATGCTGATTACAAAATACCAGTAAGAGTTTTAAATCTGTCAGATACGCAGAAAACAATGAAAAAAGGATCAATCATAGGACAATGTGAAGAGGTAGCTAAAATAATAAAGTGCGAGCAGAAAAACATCAATTGCTCGGTCAACACAAAACAACAAAAGGCAGAAATGGAGCAACTTGTGCAGAAATGGACAGAAGGGCTTTCAGATGAACAGAAGAAAGCAGCACGTCAATTGTTGGAGCGGCACAAGTCTGTATTCTGTAGCACACCTGAAGGGAATGGCAGAACCAATATGGTAAAACATCGTATTGACACCGGAGCAGAAAAGCCGATACGCCAGGCACCACGACGATTACCATTAGCTAAAAGAGAGGAAGCTGATAAAATGGTGAGAGATATGAAAGAAGCTGGTGTGATTGAGCCTTCAGACAGTCCCTGGAGCTCACCTGTGGTGTTAGTTGGCAAGAAAGATGGGAGCTTGAGATTTTGTGTTGACTACAGGAAACTAAACATAGTTACAAAGAAGGATAGCTACCCATTGCCTAGGATTGATGATACACTGGATACATTATCGGGCTCAAAATTGTTTTCAACATTGGATCTGCAGAGTGGTTACTGGCAGGTTGAAGTTGCGGATGAAGATCGGGAGAAAACAGCGTTCAGTGTAGGGAATGGACTATGGCAATTTAATGTCATGCCATTTGGGTTATGCAACGCGCCCGCAACTTTCGAGAGATTAATGGAACGGGTACTAAAAGGCTTGCACTGGAAAACATGCCTTGTATATTTGGATGACATCATCGTCATGGGAAAAGACTTTGATGACCACTTGAGGAACTTGGCGGAGGTACTGGAAAGGTTGCAAGCAACCGGTTTAAAGTTAAGTCCCAAAAAGTGTTCACTTTTCAAGGAAGAAGTAAAATATTTGGGACACAAGGTTACGAAGCTTCCTTGGATTGTGCACACATTACAGACGGTTTGTGCCAGGATTCGCCAACGTTGCCAAAAGTCTGCATGAGTTAACAAGAAAAGATAAGGCATTTGAATGGAATGAACCTCAGGAACAAGCATTTGTGGAGCTCCGAAAGAGATTATGTACGGCTCCAATTCTGTCCTATCCTATACCAAATGTTCAGTTTATTTTGGATATTGATGCCAGTAATGAAGGTATAGGAGGAGTCTTGTCGCAGAATATAGATGGTCAGGAAAAGGTCCCAAGTAACACAAGTGGGTTGGGATAACGTTATACCAAGGTTGACTAAATGACTACTGGTCGGCTGGCCGACGTGTAGACACTGGTATTACAACAGATCTGCAACGGTATTGGGGAATAAATCTTGGGTTGTAGTAATGTTGTAATAACTATTGTCCGACTTTTCAATTCAAGTTAGGAAATAGATATATCGACAACTATTTTGTTTGTAAATAAAATTGTTCGTCTACACTGTGGTTGTATTTTAGTGAACGGGATATCTTTTTTTTATAAAATTCATAAAAATAAAAAAATAATCATGCTGTCTTCTTTTATCCTCCAAATATAATAATTATATTATCTTTTTTTCTGTGACGGGAAAAAAGTTTAACATTTTACTTCTGCTGACAGGTGCAAAAATGCTACTTTTCATAAAATACTTTTTTCCCCGGGAAAAAAGTATGTACTTTTTTCCCGGATGGATAAAAATATATATATAAATACATATATACACATAAATGATGAATATTATGAATATTTATGAACATTTATGACTATTTGAATGTTAATGAAAAGTTATACCGTTTTCTTCTTGATGTTAATAACTGGTTTTGACAAATAAAATGAAACTTAATTTTAAGTGTTTATTCAAGAAAAATTCGTATGGTGTGGTGAATACATATTGTAATATTTGTTTAATATTATTTTTTCAATAATTATATTAATATTTATCCAGTCACAGAAAAAAATAGTGTATTGTACACGGGAAAAATTGTAGATTTTAGCTCTCGGTTTTTTGTCTCCCTCCGCTTCGCGTCGGGAGACAACACAACCTCGAGCTAAAATCTACTACTTTTTTCCCTTGTATAATAAATAACTATTTGTCCTTTCAAAAAATATTTTTTTTTAATTTGACGAAAATGTTCTTAAATTAATCTAAACCATACTAAAATAATCCCCACCATTAAAACAATGAGATTAAAATAATATGTACTAACTCGAAGTTTAAAAATATTATATTTAATTTTCAAAAAATTACATTTTTTTAATAGATATGAAATAAAAATGGTGAATTTCATAATATCTATTTAAAGATATTTGAACCACTAAAAAGTTAGACTCAAAAATAACAAACTAGTTATCCTTTTGTCAAAAAAGTTATTATCCCGACGATTTAGTTATTTACTAGTTAGTTTTGTTACTTTTATTACCAATTTTCGGAGAATTCGGGTGTAAAGATATTTACACAACAAACAGTTGATTAAACGTACTTAAACGTATTAATGGACCTTCTGGAAATTTAGATGGAAAGAAAGTTTCCTATGAATTAATCGATTGGCTCTTCGACAGGAAGTTATTAACAGAGTATACATGGACTGGCTCTTCCAAAAATAGAACTAAAAAGGCATTCTTAGCTTTGAAACAAATTGTTGACATGATATTCCAAATTGTTCACAGTGCTGATAATAACTTTAATATGCATATGGTAGAAGAATTTTTAGAAGTAAATATTTTAAAGTACAGCCAACAGTGAACGCCAAACCAGACGAAAAACTAAAGTGGACCCAAACGAGTTTTCTGCAAATATCCAATGTGTCTCCAAAGAATATACAAATAATAAATGTTTATTCTCTTCCATTTAATTATATCAGCTTTATTTGTATGTTTTTTCGATAATAATAGTATGTATTATTGTATTGTTTTTTAACCTATAGCCTAATGAACTTAACCTATTGCCTAATAAAACTTTTATTCAATTGGTATGATTCCAATTGGTCAAATTATTTTGATTTCATTAAAATTATTTTCAAATTATAATCACATTTGCTTTGATAAGTTTTGTTCAAAAATCAAATTTTGAGTAATTCTCTTATTTCGTTTAGTTGAACTTGGTTGATTGTATGAGAAGGGCGTTTTTTATTATCAGGGTTTTTTTATTAAGAAATTTGATTTATCAATTAAAACAATAAAGATTTATTGTTTTAATTGAAGAAAATGTTTTTATTTTTTATAATACACAATTCTTTTTTATAATAAAATCTTTGTCAGAGAATAAAGTATTGTAATCGATTCGTGAATAATGAATTTTATTCTCTCGCAAATTAAAATTCTCGCTCGTGCCTCGCTCGAATTTTAAACTTTTGCTTGAGAATAAACTACTTCATTATTCACTCATTGATTAAACTACTATTATTGTTTACAATATTCCAAAGTATAAAATTTGTTATTTATTTTAGTGACGAAGGAGGTTCATCTGCAGGATTAAATTAACAATACACATTTATTCCATCACAATATTCTAAATAATTTTCTAAATAGTTTTAAATATAATTTATTTAAATTTAGATGAAATATCCTTTTTACTTATAGTACGGTCTGTAAAGGGGGAATCAACATACAATTAATTATAATGAAAACTACATTTTTAAATCGAAAATTTTCTTTTATAACATGTTATTTATACCCTCAGGATCATTCGTCGGTCATAAAAAGTTGGTGGTCGACCTCCCTTATTTTACTACCCCTTAATATGCCTTTTATCAAAATAAAATATTTTTGTCGATTTATAAGTTTTTAAATAATACGTTTTTTAGCCTGAAAATAGGTTCCTATACGTTTTTTTGGTCGTTGATTACGAATCCGACGTCAATTTTCCAAAATAATAACGTGAAAAGCGGAAAATCGAGAAAATTTTGCCGAATTTCCAATTTTAGAGTATTATTACGAGTTGCATATCATTTTCAATGTTTTTAAGTACGCTGGCAACGAATTTTCACTCAAAAAGTAAAAATCTTTAAAAAGTATTGGAAAACTGTGAAAATTATTTGGAAAATTATGATTGCAAAACCATGCAATATATCGTTTTAGTGTTTTTTTTTGGTCTCTGATCTCAAATTTAATATTTATAATGAAGAAAATTTTCTATTTTCCCGGAAAATGGCAAAAAAAATTTTCTGCGAAAAAAATTCTGTGCGATCCTCAGTTTTATGGAATTTAAAAAACGTTTAATTTTATGAATTTTAAAAATTTATATATTTCTTTCAACAATGCTTTTGTGTTACTTTAAAATTAACTGAAATAAAATGTTTTGTTTAAATTAATTTAACTATCGGTATCGAGTGTGTGAATTATTGTTGTAAAAACAATTGACTTAGCCCGTGATGGAAGAGCAAATAATTTGCATTTTATGTCTCTTACTGAATAAAGTTTTGGTGGGTTTGTTTCGCCTGATGAATGTTTATTCTTGCAGATTTGAATGGACGTTCATAAAGGCAAAATTTTTCTTTAATATCTTCTCCATAAACATACAAGTTGTTTCCGAAATATTTCACATTCATCATTGCTACAATATCGTTTTTTTTTGGTCATAAACCATTTATAATTATTCTCCTTTGTCAAAATAAATCCATCATTGAGGTGCAATTCATAAAATGTCCGACCACACATTGGTAGATCATGGCTTTCCGTTTTAAATTCTTTTTTAGTAAATGGAAATCGATTATTTGTATTTCCTTTTAAATTCTTTTAAACGGTTTGCAACTTGGGCTAATGGTCGGCTGCCAGATCTAAGCAAATTTTTTATAAGCGCTAATGGATGGAAGATATCCTGAGTGTCTTACGTCTTCTATTAAATGACAAAGATTATGTACATTGCTGCTAAGAGAGTCAATACCGTACAAAGTAATGAAGTTCTCAATGTAATCCTCTAGAATCGCTTGAGCAATATTTAAGAAAGGCGAATACGCTTTACAAGAACAAATTGTGCTTGCACACGAAAGGCTTAAAAAATGATGATATGTCTGTAGATAGAAAGTCTTTGAGTACAACAGGCCCCACGTACAATAAAAATGTACGAAATTCGAGACCTTTCCAGAACCACAACGAATCAAGTTTTCTAATAGATCGGTGAAGTTTTCGCGGTTTAAACGCGTTAAAGCTCTCCAATAATCCTGATATTTTTTCTATTTGTCTTCCAGACAACTTGGAGCGAAAGTTAAAGCTGCCATGGGTCCAACCTACGAGACATCTTTTTGTAATTCCGAGATCGATTAAATGTTATGAATCGGCAATCGGGAAATCTTTTATAAGATCTATAGGCAATTCCTCTAAAGGTGAAATGTCTTTGTGATGATCTGCATCGATTATTCTACAAAAAGAGTCGTCTGTCCGCATTGGCAAATGAATTCGAGGGAAACTCATGTGCCTTCCATCATTATAATATTCTCCAATCTCAATACACTTGGTGCACCCATGGTAGTGGTTGCTAGAAACGGTTCCTGTAATGTATCAGAGATTAAATTATGAAAAAATAATGTATTCAATTTTTTTCATTTCAATTTCTCTTTTACATTTCACAAAAGATCGCGCAGGTCAGGTATCACGGTATCCCAAACAAAGCATTTGATTTTTATTTCGACGAGTTGACTACCAACCTTTATTCCACTTTGAAGTAATGCGGTTAATTCACTTACAAATGGAGTCAAGAATATTTTAGCATTTTCTGGTTTGCTTTGTCCACAATAAACACCAACTATCACTGGTTGAACTTCAGGTACATTATCAATAAAACACAAAATAGGCCACAATTCACATTTGGAGCTACGATACACTGGCAATCCATCCATGTTAAAATCAGAGAGACACAATCCGGTAGAATATCAATTTGTTCAAGTATATTTAGCAAACACTATTTTAATCCATTGTGCCAGTATTCACCCTTGCCCATTGGCATAATACTAACCTCTCTGGGTGTTTTTAAGAGAGTTCTGCTATCTTTTGGAAGGTTTTTTATACCTTTATTTCTCAAAAGCTGCAAAATTTCATTGATTGCACAATGTGTAATTCTATGTTTAACCGTCCAATTTCTGATATTTTCAACAAAATTAACGTGAGATTCATCTTCCAAATTTTTCGAACGATTCTTCACGAGTTTGAAAAAACACATTTTGTTGTTCCACTGGGTTAACTTCAAATTGGTGAGAAAACTCCTCATCATTTATTAAACTTGATATATTGGTTTCGTCCACAGAATCAGGATTAAAATTATCAAATGATAGAGGATGTTGTTTATCCAGTATCAAGCTCATAGGTTCCAGTGTCATACAAGCTGACATGATTACAGAAAAAAAATAATTAAAATACTGATTTTCTTTAGAGACTATAATTTGGGTTTATAAATATTATGTAGTTACTTACCTTTTCTGTTGTTAGTAGCTTCTAATGGTTTGCTTAAATAAAATTTCACTTTCCTATAGAATGACGTCGAATGCTTATATGATTTTTTATTTTTAAAATATTTATCCATTTTGAAATTATTATATGAAATGTATGTGTTTTATTGACAATTGCGTGACACAAAATGTCGAATGTAGTAATTTCATCAATGGCAGTTAATTATATCACTAACTTGTGCTAAATATATAAAGAATGTTATTTTTTGGTCATACTTTAAACAACAAAATATATAAGTTGGATATTGGTTTTTAAAAGACTACAATGTTGGTAGGTGGTCGCTAAAAATCCCATATTACGACCACATAACTAAATAATCAGTACACAGTTATTTTAAAACCAATAATGTTACATTAGTCGGCTAATAGTTGAAAATAGTAAAAAAAGTTGTCCAGTAGATATGAAATAACACTACAGCCACTGGTAATATAAAACGTCGGATTGTGGTCGCGCCGACGAAAATACTAATTTTTATAGTTCAATACCAAAAAAGTCAATTTCTCGAAATTTATGACGTTGTATCGACGTCGAGAATTGGTCATCTAACTATAAAGTTATTTTGTGTTACTTGGGGTGATAGCTTATTTCTCGAAAATGCTATCCAAGCCAGAGCGGAATTATTGTGTAACTCGAAAGGAATTATTGGCTATTGTGGAATCCGTCAAACATTTCCATAAATGCTTGTATGGTCAGAAATTTCATCTCAGAACTGACCATGGTGCGTTAAGGTGGCTACTCCAGTTCAAGAATCCAGAGGGACAAGTAGCACGTTGGATCGAACGGTTGCAAGCGTACGATTTGGACATTGAACATCGAAAGGGTACTGCACATGGGAACGCTGATGCATATTATCGAGACGACCCTGTCAAGTTGAATGCAAGCATTGCAGTCGTCAAGAAAATAAGGAGAACATCATCGATGTACGATTACTACAAGTGCTACCTGACGATGAATGGACTGCTGAAGCCATAAGAAAAGATCAATTAGAAGATCCGGATCTTGCACCCATCATCGAGTTCAAGGAAAAGAGTTGCAAACCAGTATGGGGAGAAATTTCTGATAAAACTCCAACTTTGAAGGCGTACTGGGCGCAATGGGACAGTCTCCAGTTAGAGAATGGATGCCTAAAGAGAATATGGGAAAGCTCAGATGGCAAGATAAAGCAATCCCTTACAGTGGTACCAAAAGGGAAAATAGAAGCAGTACTGAGGGAGTATCACGAAGGAATGAGTGGAGGTCACCTTGGGGTCAATAAGACTCTTGCAAAAATACGACAACGTTTGTACTGGTCAGGGAATCGACAATCAATTGTGGAGTGGTGTCAAAAATGCGATAAATGTGCGGCGGTGAAAGAACCCGTACCAAGAAGTCATGGAAAAATGAAACAATACAATGTAGGTGCTCCATTTGAAAGGATCGCAATGGATGTAGTGGGACCATTTCCAACAACTGATAATCAGAATAAATATGTGCTTGTGATCATGGACTACTTCAGTAAGTGGCCGGAAGTGTGTGCGATTCCCAACCTGGAAGCAACCACAATCGCTGAAGCTGTGATAAATAATTGGATTAGCCGCTATGGAGTTCCTATGGAGATCCACACCGATCAGGGACGGAACTTCGAGTCAGCTGTATTCCAGGAAATTTGTCAAATGCTGGGGATTAACAAAATGAGGACGACAGCTTCACACCCACAGTCAGATGGGATGGTTGAGAAATTCAATGCTACTTTGGAGGAATTTCTAGCAAAAGTGGTCAGTAAGAATCAACGTAACTGGGATCAACACATTCCTTTATTTTTGATGGCATACAGATCAGCAGTTCATGACACCACGACCATGACACCAGCTCAAACTATTTTTGGAAGTGATTTAAGACTTCCTGGTCACCTCAAATTTGGAGCGGTACCATCAACATCATTGTCTGCGCAAGAATACGTCAACCGAATCAGGAAGAACCTTGAGGATATTCACAATCTTGTTCGGCAGAAGATACAACTGACCAGTGATAAAATGAAAGCCCGATATGATATACGATCTAATAATAAAGGTTTCGAAGAAGGACAATTAGTATGGCTACACAACCCACAACGAAAACGAGGGTTATCACCAAAACTGCAAGCTGCATGGGAAGGACCTTACAACATTATAACGAAGTTGAATGACGTGGTTTATAGAATTAAGAAAGGCCATCGAGGCAAAGCGAAAGTAGTATATTTGGAAAGATTGGCCTTATAAAAAGGAGAGCTAGATCCTGTTCGGGACGAACAGGCTTAAGTGGAGGGTATTGTTACGATTGCAGAAAAATCTAGACGATTACAGAAAAATCTAGACGATTACGGTCACTTCTAGGAAAATCAAATCAACAAAATACTACAACAGATTAATGAAATGAACATTGTTGTTGTTGTACATATTCTTAGAATTAAGGTCTATTTGTTTTATGATTTTATGAATCAAATCAACGTAACGTAAAATAATCGAATATTCTAATATTTTCTCAAGGTTTCTAAAAAGTGACCTAGAAATTTCTAGAGATTAAGCAGAATGTATATAAGAAAATTGTTTCTTGTAGTTTTTAATTAGTTTATTTTAAACCTGCGATAGTGAAGTTAAAATTATAAAAGTGATCTTTAAATTAGTTTTTGTGTAAAGTTATAAGTGTAATAAAGTTATAAGTGTTATTGAGTAGAAATATTTTGTGTATTATTTTGAACGTGGTGTACTTTAAATTTTTACAATAAACCATTGGAGTTTCTGAAGCTGTTGAAAGAATATTCTAGTTAGGAATTTTGTTTGCTGTATTGTTTCCTGTTGTTGTAGAACAATTAAGGTGTTGAATACTTAATAAAACCTGGTGTGTTTGCTAACTAATCAGTGATCGAACTCAGAAAGAGATTGAGAATTGCGTTTATCGAATTGTGAGTTAGGCCGATTCGAAGGAAGGTTGAGAAAAACGTAACAATAGTTATTGTGATTTTACCTTTGTACTTTATTAAGTTTGTAGTGACAACTGACATATAATGTCGTTTTCTTTTTACCAAAAAAATTGCACTAAACACGCCCATTTTCGATCTAGATCGATTTTTTTTTACATTACGTATTCTATTTGACAAAAAAAAGTACTCTTTTTGCACTAGATCTAGATCTAGATTTTTTCGTAGAGCAAGTTCTAAATACAATAGAGTTGCACAAATGCATTTACACATCTCTCAAAATTTGTAAACAAACAAAACGCCATTTAGTTATTATTATTTTTTAAGTGAAATAGTTATTGTTTAAATAAATCTTATGTTTAAATCGTGTTTTAAATTAAAAACTAATACAAATTATTTAATTAAATACAATTAATTACTAAAACATTAAATGACAGTTTCACAAACACAACTACAAAACTAGATCGAATTTTGTCATATTCTTTTTATGAAAAAAAAATCACTCTTTCTGCTCTGGCAAAAAGAAAACAACATAACAAAGAAGGTGCATTATATACTAAATACAAAAGTACTAAATTGCTTATTATCTATATTGCTGAATTCAACATTTTCTTCATCATTGTAAATCACCTTGTTGAACACCAGATGTTATATCAAAAGAGTCAAAAACTGATTGATTACTATTCTACAATTTGATCCCTATGTTGTGAGTTTACACAGAAAAACAAGATTCTGTGGGATACCAAGGAATATGATCGGAGATAAAACAATATCATATGCTTGCTTGAAATTAACGTAAAGCTGATGAATGCTGATGTTAATCACCCAATATTTTTTAAGAATCATCCTTAAGGTAAAACCATGGTATAACGAATATAAGGTATTCTTGACAGCTAAACGAAAATTTTGTGTGACGTCATCCGGCGTAAATATAAAGAAACAAAAAATGTTTTAATTTGAATTAGAGAAAACATAATTTTTACGTTATGGTTTTCCTTATTTTTTTCATTAACAATTTGTTTATTAAGCTTTCTAACTCTAAAGAACATTTTGCAGGGTAGGAAATTCGACGTCCACGCCATGCTGCAGGGGTAATGCAGACAGAATTAGGTTGGTGTATCGGAGACAAGCAGAGAAAAACTGCTTAGTCTATTACGCTACATCACCGCGAATTGGCGCCTTAAAACTTCTTATAACCTTAACATCATAACAGAACCATTAACGAAAATTTGGGTTGGGACTGAGTTTAATACCATCACTCCGAAAAAAAAGCTTTGTTAAATTTGATAACCAAAAAAAGAATACCAGACACTAACAAAACAACAGAAGTTTTACCTGGACGTGAGAAAGAACCAAACTGCCGAATCGGAACGTGAAACGTGTGCAGCCTGATCGCTCATGATGCTTTAATAAGCCTAGAAACATAGACTGAGAGGCATAGGATGGATATCATTTCTCTGCAAGAAATTAGACAGCCAATAATCGGAAAACAAAACTCGAATAGTCACTCTTTATGCAGTAGTGGTCATTCTTCTCGAAATGAATTTAGTACTGGTTTCCTTGTTGGTGCACGCATACAAGAAGCCGTGTTGAAATTCATCCTGGTCAATGAGAGGATTTGCTACTTAGGGGTACGCGGTACATAAAACAATATTTCTCTTATTGCCTTGCATGCACCTACTGAAGCTAAGACCGTCAATATTTTCTACATAGCACTAGAGGAGGTTGTGAAATCAACACCAATTATGATAATGGTGAGAGAATGACTGAGTTTGCATTATCAAATAATTTGAGATTTGCCAGTACTTTCTTTTCATAAGCAGACTTATGTTTTTAAACCGATTTTAAACCGTTCCTTTATATGTGCAAATATTGGAAGTAACCACTTCCTTGTATGTTCTAAGATAAGGTTCCACTTTCAACGATCAATTCAACGATCTTTGACTCATTAGAGTATTTAAAAGTTTGTCTTTTAAAGTACAATCATTTTCAGTGAAGTGTAAGAAACAAATTATCTTATAATAAATACGAACATTTTCTTTTTCCACGTGATTATATCCACTACAAATTGATTTATTTTTCTGGAAATTAAAAAACCTTATGTTTTGAGTATGATTTTTCACATTTGTTGAAAACTTTTGGTTTTAACGTAGTTCGGCATTTAAATTTATATATGTTTTAATAGTAAAACAAATACTAAAGTTCATTAATTAATGAATGAATTAATGTCAATCATTTCATTAGCTAATAAATTAATTTATAAATCATACTAAATATATTTTTAATTTAAAAACAATAGCTTTTCTCATTGATAATAACAACAAACGTATTATATAAAACTCTGAGTGACGTCAATCAAAATCAAAATAGCATCGCTGTCACTCTAGTGAGAATACCTTATTTTCATTTTACCATGAGGTAAAACATTGATCTGCGGTTGGGACGAAAACAACACTGATAGTCACCGATGATAGATTCGGCGAACGGAATGAGTCTAGCAAGTACGACATTAACTAGTATTTTAAATGCAGTGTTTATCAGTGCGACTCCATGATAATAAGTACACTTTAGGCGGCCACATTTCTTGTGTTTCTTGTTATTTTCCATTCAGCAGGTTGTTTTTGTTGGTCTCAGATTGCAAGAATCAGGTCGTATATATACTAATTTTCCGTTCTCGCGTCGAGTAAAAGTATCATTTATATTTATATACTCTATCGGTGCATATAGTTTTAAATCTGGTAAATAGAAAAAATGGCAATATTTTTTCCTTGTTAAAATTGGCGCATATTTTTAATCCTTCTCAATCTTTTTAATTAAAATTGTGTAAATAACCTTCTCAACTGGTTAATGTTCCTTAAATTTTTAAAATTAATATGAAAACATCTTTTGCATCATTTTTTGGGTACATGCTCCTTTTTTATAATTTTTCTATTTACAAAAATTTTCTAATTTTCTTTATACAGTGCCATCTATAAACGTTGTTTCATTAAAAAATGTTACGTCATAAATGTATACATTAAATTTGTTCATAAATATTAGCAACTTTAACAAAGAAACAAAAATAATCGTTCTCTTGAAATATTTTTCTCATTTTCTTGTCGGACGGCCGAACGCGGCTATATTTTTGTCGGACAACTCGATTTTTTATAATAACAAATGGTTTTTTATCGTGTTTCATTTTTGTTCGACATGCGGTAATCAATAAACACTACCCCGCCAGAATTCCGACTTCCAATCGTCGGACTAAAAAAACGCGGCCGAAAATTTGTCGGACAATATGACCCTTCAATTTCACTAATTTTTGTTAAACAATCCTGTGAAAACTAGTTTTGTGGTGATTGATTTTGAATACCCTGGTATTTTGGCGAGTTTGAGTTGTCAGACTCGACAAAACCAAACAATTTTTTGTCGGACAAATTTACCCTCGTTTTCTAAAACAAATTTCCACCCCCTTTAATAAATAACAAAATCATGGTAATAAATATACAAGACCCCGGGAAATCGTCATGTTTCGGACTTTCCCGTGGGAAAAAGCGGCCGAATCAAGGAAAATGGCAGATAAAGTTGTAGGACACGTCAGGGACAAGCGCCTTACGAAGTATAAAATATGTGGTAATCAGAAAATTAAGTAGGTGAAGGCCCAGGGACTATTAACAATTTTCCTTCTATTCTAATTGTAACAATAAAATAAATAAACATACTTTCGTAAATCAATAACTAGGAGGTTTTATGAGGTGTTTTGAAAGGAGGGGAATTTTCTTACTCTGTCGGTATGACAGATACAATGCATTTATGCATCTGGTCTTGTACATAACGACATTGTAAGACCTGTTTCCTAGCCTTCAAAACAGTTTATCATAATTACTCCGAGGTATGATAGGTTGCATTCCTATTATATCGACATTAAAAAAATTCTATAAAATAATATTAAGTAAGTCAAAGCCTGATGATAGGATGATGCTTCGGAGTATCTTTAGTGATGATACAATTAAGGACTAAAAGCCCCTTGTTTACTTCTCAAGTAAGGCGTATTAGATTCCTAATTGGCCACAGAATTATACTCCCCAACATTCATCCTATAGTTTCAGGGTACACATTATGACAAAAATATGTAATTTGGTAATATGGGCCACCGCCTCAACCATATCAAAATAAAATAATAAAAAAAAAAAACAATAAGTAAGTGCTTAAACGATGGTCGCCAACTAAAATTTATTTTAGAATAAATGAATCAACAAAATTGTGATCAAATGTTGTTTTTTGATGCGTTTAGCACCATAACCGTTTAAAGCAAATGTAAAGAAGCTTCCCCGTTTCAGCGTGTTTTCATCCCCGTTTTTGTGATTTTATCATTGAAAGTTGGTCATGTTTACTGGTAAGTATAATAAATTAACTTCCGGAATATCCGAAGATACCATGCTACCTACTACGGATTAAAATTATAACTTAAAATTCTTTAGAAATTTATGAACGTTGTATTTCAAATTTTGAGAATTAAAGTCAGACAAGGTTGGAGAAATGCTTTTCAACATGTACTCAGAGGTCAACGAGTATAGGAATTGGTCGACAGACTGTAATAAGGAGTAATAGTTAATGGTGAACTTAATTGTTATTAAGGTATATCAGGTATGCCGATGACACGAGCTGCTGGTAATACTGATTGGCAAGAAATGTTAACTAAACTAAATGATAGCTGTAAGAATTATGGATTTACCGTAAGAAATTATTAACATAATCTACCTAACCTAGATAAATTATTATTTTTACTGTCTTTCGATTTTTTTCTATCAAAGGTCTCACTAATAACCAAATATAGTTCCATATGATTTCAAAGATGGCGTAATGTTATAGGGCGATTTTTCTGTTCCGGTGTTTACCGCAATGGCGCTGCAAAAAAGGGGATAAGAGAATAAATTCAAAAACTTTTATATGGGATTTCATCATGGTAAAATGAAAATAAGGTATTCTCACTAGAGTGACAGCGATGCCATTTTGATTTTGATTGACGTCATTCAGAGTTTTATATAATACGTTTGTTGTTATTATCAATGAGAAAAGCTATTGTTTTTAAATTAAAAATATATTTAGTATGATTTATAAGTTAATTTATTAGTTAATGAAATGATTGAAATTAATTCATTCATTAATTAATGAACTTTAGTATTTGTTTTACTATTAAAACATAAATAAATTCAAATGCCGAACTACGTTAAAACCTGCAAAAGTTTTCAACAAATGTGAAAAATCATACTCAAAACATAAGGTTTTTTAATTTCCAGAAAAATAAATCAATTTGTAGTGGATAGAATCATGTGGAAAAAGAAAATGTTCGTATTTATTATAACATAGTTTGTTCCTCACACTTCACTGAAAATGATTGGACTTTAAAAGACAAACTTTTAAATACTCTAATGAGTAAAAGATCGTTGAATTGATCGTTGAAAGTGGAACCTTATCTTAGAACATACAAGGAAGTGGTTACTTCCAATATTTGCACATCTAAAGGAACGCGCATCCAAATCGCTCGAAAAGAAACGTGCTATTGCTAGTACTTGATCAATTTGACTTCAAGAGTTTCCATTCGGTTTAAAAACATAAGTCTGCTTATGAATCGATCGATGCGAAAAGAAAGTACTGGCAATTCTCAAATTATTTGATAATGCAAACTCAGTCATTCTCTCACCATTATCATTGTTGGTGTTGATTTCATAACTTCCTCCAGTGCTATGTAGAAAATATGGACGGTCTTAGCTTCAGTAGGTGCATGCAAGGCAATAAGAGAAATATTGTTTTATGTACCGCGTACCCCTAAGTAGCAAATCCTCTCATTGACCAGGATGAATTTCAACACAGCTTCTTGTATGCGTGCACCAACAAGGAAATCAGTACTAAATTCATTTCGAAAAGAATGACCACTACTGCATAAAGAGTGACGATTCGAGTTTTGTTTTCCGATTATTGGTTGTCTAATTTCTTGCAGAGAAATGATATCCATCCTATGCCTCTCAGCCTGTGTTTCTAGGCTTATTAAAGCATCATGAGCGATCAGGCTGCACACGTTTCACGTTCCGATTCGGTAGTTTGGTTCTTTCTCACGTCCAGGTAAAACTTTTTTTGGTTATCAAATTTAACAAAGCTTTTTTTCGGAGTGATGGTATTAACCCCAGTCCCAACCCAAATTTTCGTTAATGGTTCTGTTATGATGTTAAGGTTATAAGAAGTTTTAAGGCGCCAATTCGCGGTGATGTAGCGTAATAGACTAAGCAGTTTTTCTCTGCTTGTCTCCGATACACCAACCTAATTCTGTCTGCATTACCCCTGCAGCATGGCGTGGACGTCGAATTTCCTACCCTGTAAAATGTTCTTTAGAGTTAGAAAACTTAATAAACAAAATGTTAATGAAAAAAATAAGGAAAACCATAACGTAAAAATTATGTTTTCTCTAATTTTCAAATTAAAACCAAAATCTTTTTTGTTTCTTTATATTTACCCCGGATGACGTCACACAAAATTTTCGATTAGCTGTCAAGAATACCTTATATTCGTTATACCATGGGATTTCATACAAAACACAACTTGAATAATTTTAAAAATTATTTATGAAATTTCTCATTTTACCACAATTGCATAATTTTAATTTGTTTATGGAGTATTATTGACTATATTTTAATTGTAATATATAAAATATCATTCTTAAGTCGCTCAAAAAAGAAACATAAAAATGGCCTAAATTTCCCATACAAAGATGTTTTACGCACAGAAGAAAAGAAAATATTTTATATGTTATGCTTAATATATTGTCAATAATACTTCATAAACAAATTTAAAATATTTAATTGTAGTAAAATGAGAAATTTCATAGATAACTTTTAAATTATTCAAATTGTGTTTTGTATGGAATTCCATACAAAATTTTTGTGATTTTTTCTCTTATCCTCTTTTTTGCAGCGCCATTGCGGTAAACACCGAAACAGAAAAATCGCCCTATAGGGCGATTTTTCTGTTCCGGTGTTTACCGCAATGGCGCTGCAAAAGGGGGATAAGAGAAAAAATTACAAAAATTTTATATGGGATTCCATACAAAACACAACTTGAATAATTTTAAAAGTTATCTAAGAAATTTCTCATTTTACCACAATTGAACAATTTTAATTTGATTATAAAGTATTATTGACTATATATTAAGCGTAATATATACAATATTATTTTTAAGTTTCTCAAAAAAGAGACATAAAAATTACGAAAATTTCCCATACAAAGTTGTATGAAAAATTTAACCTATTTTCGTACTTGTTTTACGGACAGAAAAAATAAAATATTATATATATTATGCTTAATATATAGTCAATAATAGTTCATAAGCAAATTTAAATTATTTCATTGTAGCAATATGATAAATTTCATAAATAATTTTTAAAATTATTCAAGTTGTGTTTTGTATGATATCCCATATAAAATTTTTTGACTTTATTCTCTAATCCCCTTTTTGCAGCGCCATTGCGGTAAACACCGGAACAGAAAAATCGCCCTATAGTTTAGACACAATTTATTGATGATCCACTCCAATTCAAAGGGATAGCGATTAAAACATTTTAATTGTTTTTGAAAATATAACGCTAGATCAACCGTTATTTCTAATGCAATTCTAGGTAGCTTTAGGTTAGTCAGATTTAGCATACAGTTGGTGTTTATACAGTGGAAAAAATGATACTATCGACGATGAATTTTTAATCATTATTAAAATCCAATCTGCCATATGAATACAACCACTAATAATCACATTTGCTGAGTGTAATGCCGTTTATTTGTTTAATTATTATTCTATGAAGACTGGTAAGTGGTAATAAAATACTAAACACAAACGAACCCTAAAAAATTATTATTGATGTATTTTATAACCGTTTTAAGTTTTAACTGATCAAAACGTCAGTCAGCTGTGTAGTAAGTAACAAACATGATGGTATTTGTAAAGTTGAATACGGAGTCGAATATTAGTTTCTCTAGATAAAATTGTGCGCTCTGTAGCTCGAAATCCAATTTGGAATATCCATCCATAACAATTTGACCGCTGATCCAAAAATGATTCTTTATGAGTGTTAATAAGAATATCACTTTAATTATGTCTAATTTAAATTCTAAAATTATTTTCTAACATTTATTTGTTTTACATATTTCGACTTTCTCTTTTTAATCTTTGGCCGTACGCTCGCGACACTAAATTCCATGAATCCATAAATCGGTCCATACACATTGATATACATTTTTGTTCATATGATTCTAAAACTGTTCCCGGTTTGTTTATACATTTCTTGAAACACTTTTCTGTCATTTTCTAAAATGAATTATGTAATAATTTATGTTTCAATGAAATTGTGGTTATGTTTTAATATATTTGCATGCCTATTACCGTCAGAAGTTCTTGAGCATTTGCTACAGCTATTTGTTGTTTTACTTGTTCCATCAAATCATCTTTTTGAGTTGATGTCATATTACCCAATTCCATGTTTTCTTTTATTAAATTTAATTGTTGAAGGAAAAACTGATGAAAATTTAATTAAAATAAAAGCATATTTTATCAACACAGTACTATCTAGTAAATTTACACCGTCAAACATGAAATGTCGTCTGTCAGTTAAAATTTTTTATTTAAGTAAAATTAAAATATAGCACTGCTAAATTTCTTGGTTTAAATCTGGTATAAAATTAAAAATCCGTTATGAAAAAAATTGAATACTTTATTTTTTTTTGTTTTAATACACGAAAAACTGTCTTATAAACTACCAACGAATTTATAATTATCAATAAACGAAAATTTTGTTAAGCTTCTGTTTTTATAAATTTTTGCTAATTGTAAATATTACCCCATAAACGATAAAAAGAACGAAATTTGTTAGATTATGATTAAAAAAGTCTATATGCTAGTGGATTCAATGTAATAATGGCTCTATCGATTGCATTGCAAATATGCTTCCATTTTTTTTCATTAGCTACTTCGACCAACTCCTCAAGATATTCCTTTTGCAATTTTTCGTCATAGTTTTTAATCAAATATTTTGTCATACGACCAAAATGAGAGTTTATATATCCATGCCATATTGAAAATAACGAAACCTTTAATATAATAAAAGTTTTGTATAGTAAAATTATGTACATATTTAAATTATGTATTTACCTTGACATCACTATGTTCAATGAATTTTCCAATTTCAATATGTAATTTATCCAAGATTTCAATCAAATCACTTTTGTTAGATTCTTTTAAAACTTCATCGATGATATGAATTTTAGACAATGAAATAGCTCGTTTTACATACGCATCTAACAACAGATTCTTTTGTTTATCCATGTTACTAAAATGAGATAAGCCAATGTAGTATTCTAATATTCTATGTGTTATAAGCCTTAAAAGTTGATATTATTTTTATTTTGAAACCAGAGACTTCCATTTGTTTCTTTGTTTCGTATTGCCAAACAAAGGAAAACCATTTACAAGAAACAAATTATTTGTACAACAAAGATTGAATTTTATAATTATTTATAACTTTTGACAATTGTATTTAATCAAATAAAAATAGTACTATTAGTCTTACCTCTTTATTTTCACAGCATCACTTCGTGTATCCAATTTTAATCCATAAAACGCTAAAAGATTTTCAACATCAGATTCTACAATAATTGTTTCTGATAGATCAGCAATTTTTTGCAAGTTATCGCGTAGTTCGACAATTTTTTCTTTTTTATCGATCAACTGTGAATTTATTGATTTTTTGAAAGAGAACGGTAGTTGAGATTTTAATTCATTTGTATCAATATTTTGAATCAAAGCGTAATGATTTTGTAAATGTTTTGGAAATGCAACTAATAATTCTCCATATAGTTGTTCGGCGGTTTCACGATCTAATTTCGGAATCATACCTATTTGATAATCACGTAATCCTTCTTTATATTCATCTGATTTTGATTTATTCTCTTTTGAACCGCCCGAATTATTATTTTTCTTTGTCGGTGGGGAATCAGATAAGATATATTGGAAATTTATACAATCATTTTTTCTCGATAAATCATCTTTTGTGTACGAAATAACACCTTCAAGCCATGAACATTGAGATGGAATTCCAGATTTGGTTATTCTATAAAAAAAATTTTTTTAATTGATTTAACATATGCTTGTTGCAGTTCATACTTCTCGTTTGTCAATGGTCCAACATATATTGGTTTACTGGTTCGTGCACATAATTTTACCGGAGCGATTTTTTTCCCTTGAACCGTTGCTAAATTATAACTTGAAAATATATCTAATGATACTGAAGTTGGTAATTTTAAGCTAATAAGCATAGTGGCCTCTGAAATTTTTTCTAATAAATCTTTTTTTTCATGTCTTACTTGCAGTCTTAATACAAAATCCCCTTTATCTAATTTTATGAAATTTGTGTTTGAATATGCGTCACCACAACCAACCATCATTTTATTTGAATCAAATAACATCCATAGCTGAGATTCAAATTCTGATTCATAGAGGACATTACTAAATAATGGGGCATGAACAGAGACTTCATATGATTTTGATAAATGGAAATTATATGAAAGAATATGTTGATATATTTGACGACTTGGAGGAACAACATCTCGTTCAGAGAGAGCTGTAATTTTAGCTTCGGTTGGTTTTAATACCATAACTGCGTTTTTCAACGTGATGGATGGTGAAATTTCTTGTGCTGTGCATGTATTTAAATCAAGACGAAATATTCCATTTGCACCATGCATTACATCTGAAAATTAAAAATTAAAGGAAATTTCTAGTCAAATATAAAACACAAAACATACTTCCGGAATTTGTATAAATTCCATGAAATTCAATGCTAAATTTGATTGAAATATCACCAAAGTCGGACCAATACTTTGCAATACAAATTTCAAGAATATTGCTTCCTTCACATTTAAATGCATGAACCGTCTCAATATTATTAGTTACTGGCAGTATCTTTTGTGTTTCGACTGATTTACAAAACTTATGAGGCATAATTTGCATTGTATGAACATAAAATTTTCCACCAGTGTGATGTTCCGGATCAGTTGAAATCAGACGAAGAACTTAAATAAAAACAATTAATTGTTCATCTTGTCGACTAAAAAAAAATAGAAATAAAACTTACTTGCCGACGTTGCATTATTTGGAACCAATAAAAATTTCCTTATAATTGAATTGGGTTTACAAATAATTGGATTGCCAGAAAAGAAAATTGTTGATGTTTCATTTAATTGTATTTCTGGTTGAACGACTGTTATTGGAATTTCGAAAAGAATTCCCTTTTCTATGCAAATTGTGTCATAAACTTTAATACTAAAAAACAGAATATAATTTTTTTAGTTGTCAAGACACTGATTAATGTGTTTTATAACCACCTACCTAGCAGCATGAACTCCAGGGGTCAATCCTGATGGATCAACATGAACAACAATAGTTCTAGACTGATAACACAAGTCTAGGTAAGCGCCACACTCTACCCATGTCTCAGAGGGAACTAAAGTCAAACGTTTATTAAAGTTAATTTTTTCTTTCGGAGATACCGATTTATCGTTTAAAAAAACTGGTTCGATTGTAACATTAAACTCTTTTGTTTTCTTTAATAATCGTTCCCGAATATGTATTCCTTTTGCATTTTGTGATCCAACTGATACTGAAAATCTTACATTTGTTTCAATTTCGTTTGCGTATTGGGTTAAATACTCAAATGCTTTATCAACATTTAATAATCCATTTCCTTGTGCAAACTGATCAACATAGGTTAACTTTGTGGCTGTATTCCATAATGCTCTTTTAATACTGTATGGTGTGTAGTTTAACTTTTTATCTTTTAATCCTGACACTAGTAAAGCTATAGCGCCTGCAACATGCGGAGCTGCCATACTTGTGCCGTTCATTAGTTGTGCGCGGGTTAATGTAAATTCTGGAACCGATGTTATAGCTGCCCCAGGGGCACATATAGTAACACCTTGTCCTCCATCAATACATGGATCTCTTGAAGTCCAAGTATAAACATTTCCCGGTAGTTTTTGTCGTAATGCATATTCAGCTTCCATCATATCAGGAGAAA
Source organism: Diogma glabrata (assembly GCA_963693315.1). NCBI lineage: Eukaryota > Metazoa > Arthropoda > Insecta > Diptera > Cylindrotomidae > Diogma > Diogma glabrata. The sequence goes on from OY856187.1 coordinate 351,784,631, forward strand.
CATACGCTCCTACACCAATAATAGTCGCTTGACTAATATCTGGTGGGGTTCCAATTGTACATAGAGCAGGTCCATGATTTCCTGCTGAAGCAACCCATATCACGCCATATTTGTTAACAACTTCGTTCATAAGTTCACCAATGCGTCTTAAATACAAAAAAAAAAAATATCAAAACGAAATTTTAAAAAATATATTTTTTTACGTACCCATTATTAGACCAATGTGCATGCTCACCATAGCTCATATTGATAATATCAACTTTGTTGCCGGAGTTACACAATTCCATTACTTTAATAATAGCTCGAGCTAGTCCAACACCTGTTTCCATGGAACCTAATCGACTATCTCCAATTGTAAATGACATTAGTCGTGCACCGGGGGCAACACCATCAAGCTCATGATTTGATTCATTATAACCAGCCGCGATCGATGAAACATGGGTTCCATGACTGGCTATAAATTTTAAAAATTAATAAATTAAACATTTATTTAAAGAAAATTTGTCCTAAATACTAACAACACATTCCAACAATTTCAAGAACTTTGCCATCATTATGAACGTTAATCGATATTGAAAAATGATCATCGATACTTTTGATATCTTTCGATAAAGTATATTCTCTTAGTTGAAGACCCGTTGTTAAATCACCCTAAATCAAAATCATAAGCTTATTAAAGATCAATCTAGAAATGTAAAAAATAATTACCGTTTGATCTAAATCAATTACAGTTACCCAACCATCTTCTGTATTAAATAAAACAAAATCATATGTTGTTTTAATTTCACTAAATTTTTTTTCGGCATAATTCAAAAATTCCATTGAACTATCTAAATCTTCTTTCTTTAATTTTTCCTTAATGTTCAAATTCGAACCATTTGTATGTTTACTATCAAATGTATCGATTTCTCTTTGAATATTTGCGATTATTTTTTTGTGAGGTTCCTCCCAATCCTTTGCTTTTGAATCGGCAATGATTTTTTCACGAACTTTGGGTGGATAAATATCCGAGATGCACTTTAAACCGATACGATAAGAATCAGCATTTACATTTTTATTTTTCATAAACTCTGTAAGCTTAAGCTTACGATTTGATAACCCAGTTATATATCCATTTTCATCTGGTGTAACTGTTGTAGACATATCTATATCCCCACATCCTGTGCAATCATAACGTTCAATGACTTTTACATCAAAATCCGGAGTTTTCTGCAAAAAAAATATTATAGTTTTCCTTTGTTAATTTAATTGTTATTATATTACAATGAGTTAACACAATATTATTGTCAAAAATATAACATAACCTTGTATTTACCTGTAAACCAAAAGCTTTTGGATCAATCCCAGAATCAAATATAGCTATTGTTACATCTTTTCCATTATATTTGGGGTATTTATTTAAAAAATTTAATACTCCTGTTTCACCTTTTGGTACTAACGATTCGCTAGGAAATTTACAATTCACTGTTTTTTCACCCATGTTAATTTTTATATTTTATTGCAGAAAAAAACTATGTATCTCGAAATAAATCAATTGATTCATTATACAAAAAATTTTTTTGACAAGCTGTCAATGGCACCTTACTGTATGATGCCAAATTAGTAATGTATACGTTCATTTTGTATCATCAATTTCATGTCGGAACATGATTATGCCGTGCGTTGTTTTGTTAAAGTCTCATTATGGCTGCCGTACATATATCTTTTTAACAAATAAAAAAACATATCAAAGAAAAAGATACGTAAACGCGTGTGTGCGAATAAGACAAAACAATCACTTTTCTAAAAAAAAGGATATTAATCGTGTCTATTTCACAAGGAAGAGCGACGGGAGATTTACTTTTCTTTGTCACTGGAACAAGTCGCTTGAAAATCATGTTGAGACTTTCGGATTTGCTCTGGATATATCCAAAGCATTTGAGAAAGTTTGGCACAACAATCTTATTTGCAAATTAAGATGCAATGGTTTGGATGAGCAACTTATATCTTGGATAGAAAGCTTTATTTCCGAGCGGCAATTTCGAGTCAATGTTGATGGTGTTTCATCGGATGTCTTTTCAACTAATGCAGGAGTTCCTCAGGGTTCTGCTTTGTCACCAACTCTCTTTCTTATTTATATTGATTTGTGAACAATGATTTGTTGGATGCAACAATTAGTCCTATCCATGGTTTTGCTGAGGCACGCTTCATGCGTCTCATGAAAACCCTGAATTATATTCACCGTTAGTGCTTAACAACTGTTGATCAAATTTGATAGATTCTTTAAACCATGACCTTAAAACTATTTTGGATTGGGGACTCGCTAATAGTGTTGAATTCAATCCGTGCAAAACACAGGCTTGTCATTTTTCTAGAATATCCATACCTAATCCGTTTCTATTAAAGTTCGATTCTAAAGATCTTGTAGAGAAAGAATCTGTTAGACTTATAGGAGTGGAAGTTGAAAATAATCTGAAATAAAATTCTCATATTTTTAACCTAGGTAGCTAAGAACGCTGTTAAAAAATTGGGCTTTTTGGGACGATGTCGTAAGTTTTTTAATAACGAACAGCTTCTTTTAATTTACAAATCATTTATATGGAGTACTGTTCTCACATATGGGGTGGAACTTATTATAGTAGTTTAAAGGGCCTTGATTCTGTTCAGCGCAGAGCTGTTAAAAACTGATTGGCAACTCAACTCTTACTAATGAGCTTTATTCTTTACAGCACAGACGAAATGTTGCTGATTTGACAAAATTCTACAAATACATTATGAATGAATGAACTTCTGAAGAGATTAAATCAATTTTACCTAATCCCATCGCGTAACACCAGAGCAAATGTTATATAGCCCAGCCTTTTACGGTTCATATAAAAAGGTGCAGAACTGTTGCCTTTCAGTGTGATTTTTTCAACAGAGTCTCTCATCTCTGGAACGCCTTGCCTTCATGGGTTTTTCCTGATAGCTCTGATCCTCAAAATTTTAAGGTTAGCGTCCATACGTTTCTAAGAGAAACTTAATTTATTCAAACTTAATCCCAAGCCCTAGTTGGCATGGTATCTTCGTAAATTCAGAGACGTTAATTTATAATTTGGTATAATTAACACTAAACATGCCTAACATAGAATTAAAAAAAATACGCGTCTTAAATCTCGCCATTTTAATAATAGAATTATAGAATATTCGGAATAGATTGTTTTAATTTTGAACAATTTTACAGGCTGATTCTGAGTTAAGAGGTCTTAGCTATGATTATTTTTGTTATGACAATTTTTTTAAGAGGAATGTCTTAATTGCGATTCTGTGAACGAATTGTCATAAAAAACTTCATCATAATTCTGCAAATATTTTGGAGATCTTTCAAATGGCTATTTTTATAAACAAACTTACTATAAAAATTTAAATAATTAAATTACAAATTATATTAAGTAATTTAAATTGTTTAAATAATTTAAATACAAATTAAATACCATATAAATTATTATTAAGAATTATGGTAGTTTTTATAATAGTTTTTTGTAAAAATCAAGTTTATATTTTGGAAAAATTTTTAAGATATAAATAATTTTTGTTTGTGAAAATATTCAACCGCCATTTTATTGAATGCATATCAATCTTAAAATATATCTTATTTTATAATATTTGATTTACAATCAAATATTAATATAAAATTATACCATATATTGATTATTATTTATTTAAAATAATTTTGTGAAAAATAACGATTGTTTTTCCTTAAAGTTTATATAAATTTTGCACAATAAAACAGCGTGTGACGTCAATCTTTTATATTGCAAATATGAAATCTTCAATCGTTTATTTAAAATGATTATCAATATATATTTTGTTTTATAATTTTGATACAAACTAAAATAAAATAGAAATAATTATTATAAATTTTATAACAACTACATAAATAATTTATAATTAACATTGTATCCTTTATTAATATAATTTTTCATACAAGAATTCAAATAAAAAATATGAATCGTTAAATTGTGATGCTAAGGATGACCATGTTTGATGGTCTTAAGTAAGAGGTTATTTTTTGACATCTCACAGTTGTGACTACATACAGAATCGCATTTTAGAGGTTTTAGTCTTAGCTAAGAGAAAAGTTTTTGCTATGACTATTTTTACATCTGTGAACGTATGTCAGAATCAGCCTGTTAAATTGTTTTTGGTAAAATTAGAACGTTTAGAATATTCCGAATGAATTAACGAAAACACCATATGTTTGTCTAATTTTTGAATAAACGAAAACTTACTTTATTTGGAAACTATGCAAAATGTATGGTTGATTAGAACATATCGAATAAAATAAACAAAGCTTATTATTAATTTAATTTTGATTGATGATTATTCAAAAAATCTTTTCTATCGTCGATAAAAATAAAAATTTAAGCGTTATAAAACCGCTTTTTCAGTTGCAGTCGTACGTGCGTTCATTCGCTCAGTTTTTTTAAACCAATCATAATCCAACTGGCGCGTCTGTTCTCCATGTTAGGGGCGGCTTGGAGCGGGCGTCTGTCTTGGATCAAGCGGCTCGCTATATAAATGTGTAGAAAGCGTCTGTACTCCACGTAAGGGGCGGTTTTCGGCGGGCGTCTGGCTTGGATCAAGCGGCTCGCTATATAAACGTGTAAAAAGGTTGTTTCTGGTGACCTTAAGATGCAGAACGAACCCATTCACGAAAATTTGGGTTGGGCGAAGGGCTAACACCCCATTTCCGTAAAAAAATTATTGTCATGAATTCTGTACACAGGCCTCGAAATATCTCGGATTCATTATTGGAACGACCTTGGAAACTGTACCCGGACTACGATTTAAAAATGGGAACCTGGAACGTGCTAAGCCTCAGAAGACCAGGAGATCTCCTAAAACTCACTCAACAAGTCGAGAGCTACACACTGGATATAGTGGCATTACAAGAACTAAGATGGCCAGGTAGTGGAATCCATGAAACAGCGAAAGGATACACTTCATTATTGCGGTCATCAAAACGGAGGAGAATTTGGAGTTGGCTTTCTTATACACCGTCGCGTGAATCAGCATGTTATCGACTTCTGCCCAATCAATATGCGGTTATGCACACTGAGAATCCGCACGCAAAAATTCAATGTAACGATCGTTAATGTTCATGCACCTACTGAAGATAAAGCAGATGATATTAAAGACCTGTTCTTCCTAGAACTCGAAGAAGTCATCAATAGCATCCCGCGGCACGATATAAAAATCGTGGTAGGTGACTTTAATGCTCAAATCGGTAGGATTGCAGAACTTAAAACACATATCGGCCCTAACAGCTTGCATCATACCAGCAACAATAACGGTTTTCGCGCAGCCGAGCTGGCTCTGATGTATGATCTAGTAATTTCCAGCACTTTCTTTCCTCACAAGAGAATTCACAAGGCAACTTGGAAATCAAATGACGGAAGAACGGAAAATCAAATCGATCACGTCATGATCTCTAAGAGATACTCTACAAGTATAACTGTCGTCCGATCATACAGAGGTGCTGATATGGACACCGATCATTTGCTTGTCATCTTTAAGTACAAGTGCAAATTATCATCTACATTTAACAGACAAGCAAAAAAGACCGTGCGCTGGAACGTTGAAGCATTTAAACATCCGGAAACGCTGAATAGATATCAGGAAATAATAACACAAAACATAGAAGAGCATGACATCTCTTCTGAGAGGCCATTAAACATACAAGAAGAATGGCAAACGCTTCAATCAACCATTATAGCCGCAGCACAAACTACAATCGGAAAACGACCACCGAAATCACACAACGAATGGTTTGACGACGAGTGCCGCTAATCCGTTGAACATAAACAAAAACTGCGAGAAAAATGGTTAACAAGGAACACCCGAAGCACCCAAGCTGATTATCTATGCGCCAGGAAAGCCTCAGCAAAACTTCTACGTAAAAAGAAACGCGAACACATGAAGAGCTGCATCGAAAATATCAACCAACATGCGGCCAACGGAAATTCAAAAGAGTGCTTTGCCAATGCACGGAATCTGACAAAAGATTTCCACCCAAGATCTACAGCCATCAAAAATGAAAATAATGAACTCACAACAAGTGAACGTGATGTGCTGGCAGTGTGGTGATCCCACTTTCAAGACCTACTGAATAGGACGAATGAAGTTCATCCTATTCGAGCAATTGCTCCATCAACTGAGGAGATTTTTGTCCCTTACCCAGCAATAGAAGAAGTGGAAGCTGCCATTAAAAAACTGAAAAATGGCAAATCACCAGGTTTCGATGGAATTCCCGCAGAACTTCTGAAAAATGGAGGAGCAGCTCTGGTCTCACGTATATACGATCTGATTCTTGCAATCTGGGACCAAGAAGAACTACCTGCTGAATGGAGAACAGCTCTCATTGTTCCGATACATAAGAAAGGTGACCGTCTAAAGTGTGCAAATTATCGTGGCATCGCACTGTTGAATACTGCATACAAAATACTAGCTAATGTCGTACTTGCTCGACTCATCCCGTTCGCCGAATCTATCATCGGTGACTATCAGTGTGGATTTCGTCCCAACCGCTCAACCACAGATCAATGTTTTACATTAAGGATGATTCTGGAAAAATGTTGGGAGTACAACATCAGCATTCACCAGCTCTACGTTGATTTCAGGCAAGCATATGATAGTATCATCCGCGACAACCTCTGGTCCGCACTCATATGCCTTGGCATCCCAGAGAAACTTGTTTCTCTGTGCAACTCACAACATCGGGATCAAATTGTAGAATAGTAAGCGAAGGGTCAGTTTCCGATCCTTTCGATATAACATCAGGTGTTCGACAAGGTGATGCACTCGCGCCCGTACTATTTAATTTGGCACTAGAGTACGCGATAAGAAAAAGCCGAATTGAGACACAAAACTGCATATATAACAAATCTAGTCAAGTTCTTGGCTACGCAGATGATATTGTGCTTCTCGGACGTAGAACAAGCGATATTAAGAATAGTCTCTCTCAGCTTGAAAGAAATGCTAAACGGCTTGGATTATGCATCAACACCGGCAAAACTAAAGTGTTAACAACATCTAAGAACATACCTCCTGGAAATCTGGATACTGGCCACTATGAAGTGGTACGCATGGAAAACTTCAAATATCTCGGGTCTGTAATAACATCGTCAAATGACATGCAGGCAGATATCAAAGCCCATGTCTCTGCCGCATACAGAGTTTTCTACGTATACTCAAAACTTTTGCGATCAAAACATCTTTCGCGGTCGTGTAACTCACACTTTACAAAGTATTAATCCAACCTGTGCTTACATTTGGAAGTGAAAGCTGGACACTGACTTCCTCCGATTGTAGAATTCTATCAACATTCGAGAGGAAGGTCATACGAACAATTTATGGTCCATGTAATGTTGCTGAAAATCAGTATAGAATCCGAATGAATCATGAAATCAGACAGCTTCTTGGAGGCTGCGATGTAATTGGATTCATTAAATCCAACCGGATTAGATGGTTTGGTCATGTATAAAGGGCTCCATTGGATAGAATGATAAAAAAAGCGTCCCAACAACAACCAGCTGGTGTTCGTCGAAGAGGAAGACCTAGACAACGCTGGCGTGATGACATCATCCAAGACCTCCGTGATATAGGATGTCGAAACTGGGGTCAACTGGTCATGGAACGAGATGATTGGAAGCTGGTGGCACAGACGGCAAAATCCCTCCATGGGTTGTAAACGCCAGAGAGAGAGAGAAATAATCCATAGAAAAAAATTCAAGAAGCGTCATTTTTAAGGAATATGATTGGTTTAACGATGGTAAAATAATCGGTCAAAATTCTCTAAAAATCGGTGGAGACCTATGAACGATTTTTTGTATTTATATCGACGATAGAAATCATGCAAAATGATTTTTGGAAAAATTAATTTAATAATTATTTTAGTCGATAAGTATTTAAATTTTACATACATTTTGCATTATTTCCAAATAAAGCAAGTTTTCGTTTAGGCTGTATTCTAAACCAAAACTTATTTGAAACTTATTTGTGGAGACTTACTTATTTGAATAAGTAACCTTTAAAGAATAGAAAAATCCAATTTGATTTGACAATGTCAAATATTTTTATGTTTGTTTACTAAATGCTTTTAAGAAATAAAACTTCTAATAAAATTAATGTAATATTTTAAAATGAAAAAAATAGTTTTGAAAACTCTTTTAAGTTGATCAAATTAAATAAATCGTTTTAATTAAATTTATTTTCGAATTTGCATTTATGTTGCTGTCAAATTAAGTATGCTAAATCATTTAGAATAGAGACGGGACATCGTAATGGATTCTTTGATCTAATCGATTAATCGTTCAAAAAAGAATCGATTCAATTCCATTTTTGTGAACCGAAAAAATTGAAAGAATCGGTCTTTTATAGACCGATTCTTGAAATATTTTTTTTATATTTTTTTTATGAAATATGACTGTTGTTTTTCTATAAATTGTAAAATTTGCTTATGGTTTTAGACTAAACACGAAATAAAATACTAGAACCGAGTTAATAAGATTAAAAATTACGTCTATGCCAAATTCTTAACAAAAAAAAAACACATCAGTTTTATGATTATTTTCCAAGGCGTGAAGTATTATTACTGATAAAGGATCAAGAAGAAAGCCTCAACATTTAAAATAACTCTTATTTTTGCATTCGCTCAGAGCTGATATTTGGATACAATGATTTTTTTTCATATTTTAGTTCAATTGTTCAATTTTTGCGATATCTTTACCAATATGGGTCATATCGACAAACCAAACTAAAATCGCAACTAGAACTAAAGTGTCAGTTTTGGTATTTTTAGTATAAAAACGTTTAGTATAAAAACTGAAGAAAACTAATACATATTTAATTGCAAGCGTCCATAAATATAAAATTTTATTTATTAAAAAATGCAAATGATTAAAAAGAGCGACTTTAAAACCAAATATTAGCATGAAGATAAAATTTTTTATTTTTAAATTTTGTATCAAATGTTTATTTCGAATTTTATTATTTTAAATTTTGATTTTAAAATCAGTTTGTTATTTTTAAAGGATTGATTGATTAATAAAATTAATTACAAAACCAAAATTAATATCAAATCAAACGTCAAAGAATACGTAATTTCTTACCGACTATAAATCAAAATTTTGTAGTGTCTTAAGTTACGGTTAAGTTAAGGTTACCGACTATAAATCGGGAATTAAAGTTGTAGTTAAAGCCATGCCACATCCAAACTATAAACGAACGAATTCGGTCGTTTTAAGTAAAATGTGCCACATGCACAAAAAATTTATCGGCGATATTTACAACAACAACAACACTAAAAATGACAGTTTGCAAAAAATATATGAATTGTTATATTGAATTTGAAATGAAAATGTTTATTATGAATGTTATTATATTTCTAAAATTTCAATTTAAAACAATCTCAACGTAAATTATAATCAATCTCAAAAACATAAACTTTCAAAATGCAAAATACCACGATGTGAGGTTAAATCCGAACGATAAAAAAATCGGTCATAATTCTACAAAAAACGTTCATAATTCTCCAAAAAGTCAGTGGAGATTTATGAACGATTTTTTATTTCTATCGGCGGTAGAAATCGTGCAAAATGATTTTTGGAAAATTCATCAATTAAAATTAATTTATTAATAAGCTTTGTTTATTTTAATTGATAGGTATTCTAATTTACCATACATTTGGCATAATATTCAAATAAAGTAAGTTCTCGATTAATCAAAAATTAGAAAATCGTTGCTAGCAATCCGGCAAAAATTTTTGTCATGTGGCAACGACTTTACGTCTGTCGATATGGTCCTAAATAAATCAATCTTTCGAATCAAGACAAATAACGTGACATTCAGGGTGCATACGCGTCTATAATCGGGTATTCGCGATTATCTAGTAGGTATAACAGTGGATGGATTATGGGTATATCAGCTTGTTACAATTGCATCCAAAGAGATTCAAAACCTCACCACGAGAATGCTCTGGCTTTGAAAAATAATATTTATTTTTTTCGATTGCCATGTCATTTTAAAAATTATCCATTTGACAGGAAACGTGTGAATAGTTGATGTTTTACTTATATTAATATTTTTGTTTCATTTAAAACTTAAACATTATTACTATAAAAATAAATAGTCGCACAAGGAATTAGAAAATGGTTTTAGCAGATTTAGGGCGTAAAATTACGTCCGCTTTGCAATCATTAAGCAAAGCCACTGTTATAAATGAAGAAGTAAGTTTTATTTACCAACACATAATTTCTTTCTCTTATAATATTAATTAATAAATTTAATGTTTTTAATTGTTTTTCTAGGTTCTTAATTCTATGTTAAAAGAAATATGTGCAGCATTACTTGAAGCTGATGTAAATATAAAATTAGTTAAAAAGTTAAGAGAGAATGTTCGCGCTGTTATTGATTTTGATGAAATGGCTGGAGGATTGAACAAAAGACGTATGATACAATCAGCTGTTTTCAAAGAACTAGTGAAAGTAAATAACGGTAACTTTACAATCAAGATATACAAAAAAGCTAATTTTATTTTATATTTTAGTTAGTTGATCCAGCTGTTAAGCCATATCAACCTGTAAAAGGACGTCCGAACATAATTATGTTCGTCGGATTACAAGGCTCTGGCAAAACAACAACTTGTACAAAATTAGCATATTACTATCAAAAGAAAAATTGGAAATCATGTCTTGTATGTGCTGATACTTTTCGTGCTGGTGCTTATGATCAAATAAAGCAAAATGCAACAAAAGCAAGAATTCCATTTTATGGTAGTTATACGGAAGTTGATCCAGTAATTATTGCGCAGGATGGCGTTGAAATGTTCAAAAAAGAAGGTTTTGAACTAATTATTGTTGATACAAGTGGAAGACATAAACAAGAAGAATCATTATTCGAAGAGATGTTGGCAGTTGCAACAGCTGTGGTAAGCATAATTCTTATAGTAATCAATATCAAGAAATATTAATTAAATTAAATTCGTTTTAGAAACCAGATAACATAATTTTCGTAATGGATGCCACAATAGGGCAAGCTTGCGAATCCCAAGCTAGAGCTTTTAAAGAAAAAGTAAATATTGGTTCAGTAATTATAACTAAGTTAGATGGTCATGCTAAAGGAGGTGGTGCACTATCTGCGTAGGTTTTAATCCGATTTATAAAACCTATCTAAATATTAATCAAATATATGTTTTTTTTTAGAGTTGCAGCTACTAGTAGTCCAATTATATTTATAGGAACTGGAGAACACATAGATGATTTGGAACCATTCAAAACCAAACCTTTTGTTAGTAAATTATTAGGAATGGGAGATATTGAAGGATTAATAGATAAAGTAAATGAATTAAAATTAGATGATAACGAAGAACTACTCGAAAAAATAAAACATGGACAATTTACAATTCGTGATATGTACGAACAATTTCAAAATATTATGAAAATGGGTCCTTTTTCACAAATTATGGTAAAAACTTATACTTGCTTTACTTCGGCTATTTTTATTTTAAAATTTTTTCTTTTAAGGGCATGATACCAGGTTTTTCACAAGATTTTATGACAAAAGGTGGAGAACAAGAATCAATGGCGAGAATAAAACGATTGATGACAATGATGGATAGTATGTCAGATGGTGAATTGGATAATCGAGATGGTGCAAAATTATTTAGTAAACAACCAACGCGTGCGGTTCGTGTTGCTCAAGGGTCTGGTGTTACAGAACGTGAAGTTAAAGATTTAATATCACAGTATACAAAATTTGCTGCTGTTGTTAAAAAAATGGGTGGTATCAAAGGTTTATTCAAAGGTGGTGATATGTCGAAAAATGTAAATCCAACACAAATGGCGAAATTAAATCAACAAATGGCGAAAATGATTGATCCTAGAATGTTGCAACAGGTTAGTTCGTATTGCAATTCAATTTAAAAAACATTGGACACATCAACGTTTTCTTGAATTTATACTATTCGATGTTTATTTATAGATGGGTGGTATGTCTGGTTTACAAAGTATGATGAGACAACTACAACAAGGAGCGACAGGCGGATTAAGTAATTTAATGGGTGGTTTTGGTAAATCTTGATTTGTTTAATTAAATAAATTTTACTAAATATACAGACCTGGATCATAGCTATTTGAACTACTTTATATTGTTTATTTTATATTAAATTTATATAAGAAAATGAATATCTGTTGAATTATAACTCGTTGATTGACGTATGATTCATTCTTTTTGTAACAGTTTTTAATTAAATGAAAATATATAAATAGCTTATTTGGAAAATAATAAAATTCAAATATATGATTTTGTTTTCGTATAAAATATTCCGGTTTTTTCCCCATTCTGTGATTTTAAATTTGAATCAAATTTTACATAATTTGGAGTACAAAAACGAGTCAAATCAGTGGGAAATGTTTATCAACAAACAAACAGGAACGAAAGAACATTTCTCATGATCAACACCCAAGATCTTCAATGCCAGATGGTGCTAAGAGTTCAACTCGTAAGCCATAATTCTCACACATGAGTGAATTTCGAACAAATACATTGACAATACGTTTGTTGTAAAAGGAATTTTCCAATTCGTAACTAGGTATCAGATATTTATCGAGATCCAATTTCGATGCTTTGCCACAATTGTAAGAAACAAAATGTCAGGTTTATTTTTTGATTCAGTGATAAACCTCGTTTAGGTTCAAATTGAAACCTCTTATGTTCGTGAAATCAATTCTAAGCTGTTGGTTCACTCTACTGCCATTTTGTTGAGACAGAGACTTACCTTTTGACATTGTAGGTACATCTACTAAAATTCGGCCAGTCCTAAATTTCAACACTTCACGATTCAAACAAATCTCGGTACCTGTCACAAAAGTAGATAGCATGTTCCATGCAACAGTATTTTAGCGCGTAGGAAAAATCAAAGAAATAGAGACACTAATAAAATTGAAGATTACAAATAAAATGGTTAATTCAAGTCGCAGGAAGACAAGTTAGTTAGTTGGACAAAACTACGTTATTTGAAAAATACTGTCGAGCGTATTCGTTGAGACAATCTAAAGGTTGGTCTCCACCAAGAACACATACAACTCTTTTTATATTTAAAAATTTATTTTCAATTTTCACACTTAAAATTCTTCACCATTGGCCACATTTTTATAGTTTTATCTACCACTTTACATTATCTCCCGAGATGGATAGTAGAATTATAAAATTATTTGAATGCAATGGATCGCGAAATAAAACAATTCTGTTCGAATAGTAAAAATTTACATTTTTGTTTTTATTAATTATATATTTTTTAGGAACCCATTTTTCAAGTTTGATCATTGAAAATCCGAAATAGTGAGATCTTTCCTTACAGCATTATTAAAACCTTCTTTATATCGATACCAAATTGGGGATTTTATAATAGAATTTAGATTTGCAGCAACTGAAAAGAAATAACGAAAACGTTTTTATTAGTTAAGTCAAACTAAACGAATATTTTTAAAGTTCAATTAAAAAATAGAATAAATATTTTGACCTACCTTCTTGTGACGGTGTTGGAGCAGACTTAGTTACTATTCGACCAAAAAAGTCTTTCGAAATCTAGAAACATACCAAAATTATGTAAATAGTATTTGTGAATTGTTTTCTTATTCAAATAAATAATGCATACTAACCACTTCTTTTGCTATAGTTGTCACAGTTTTAGCTTGTAAAATTTGTAAATGATTAGGAATATTTGTTTTTGTTTGCACAGTTTTTGGTTGTTTGAATGTATTTGGTTTCACATTAAATGATTGTGGTGTAGCTCGACGAACTTTTTCTAGTTCAACTTCCCGTGCTATTAATTGTTTCGTCCAATAACTTAACTCTGGAACGGATAAACCTAAATTAAATAAAAAGAAAAAAATTATTGGAAGCAAATGCGATTAACGAAAGATATGATTTACCTGTAAAATAAGACAAAATATCCAAATTCGGTTCTATTGTATATTGGTATGTTCCATCTACAGTTTTAATTTGTGAATAACTTATGCCAAGATCAGTCATAACCTCTACCGTATGTTTCAAATCCGACTTTTCTCTAGAAGTTAGTAATTGTGTTGAAACAGAACGTAATGCAGGGCATACGATCCGTTTTATAAATGGCATCGTATCCAACAATGTCGATCCACTTTCTCCTATACTTGAACAAGATGGTTTGATGCCTCTTCGTAATTCTGCTACAATCATTCTGGAAGTCGTTGCTTTTTGATGAACCTTTCAATAATAATTGGTAACCAATAAGAAAAAATCTAACAATTTTTAGAAAAAAAAGGATGTACCTACTTCAATACCTTTAGACGGGAAATTTATTTTAGGCCAAGCTAATCCAGCAAATAGGAAATGCCAAGCAACAAAACCATATTGCAAATACGGATAAACAGCATAATTTTGTTGTTGATTTATGATCTTTTGTACACGATCAGAAAAACAAAACCAATCAAGAGCATCTACAGCATCAGTCATATTTGAATTTGCCATTTTTTGATATAAATAATTTTCATAAACTCCTTGCATAAGTCTATAGTTATTATTTTAATTATTCAATTATTAGTTTAAATTAATTCATAAATAACCTTTCATAATCTCCTCCCATATGTACCACTTCTAATACATGATCCATTCTTGATTTTGGCGATACATCCGATAACACAACATGATCAACTTGTGTATCAGTATTTTCTGTGACTTGAGATAGTTTGTTTGTTGGACGTTGAATCTGAAATAAATACAAACAAATTATTGAATTTTTTTTAATTTTTAAGATCCCAGCCCAGTGCAACTCAATAAAAAATGTGATTTTTAAGATTTGTATGGGAAACTGTTTCTGAATTATGCCAGAAAGAGTTACGCCCCAAATCGAGTTCTCGATTGCGATCACAAATCGCTGCCGGAAAAGTTCAATTACCTCGCAGTACCAGATTGACTCTAGCGCAATTATGTTACGGTTAGTTACGTATTTTTAAAAATTATAGGAAAAGAATTGACCCTGAGAGGGAACGCCACATGTTGCAAACCGTCTATTCAAATATCCAGATAACATAACCCAAGAAGAAAGATTTGTGAGCCCAAAGGCAAAGTTCCTGAATTAAGATGCAATGCCAGAAGATAAGCACCGTACCCGTCAGTACAATAAACTCAAAATTTGTTTAAGTTACCTGAAAAATAGCAGACCAAACACCAAATAAACTCTTATGTCTGTCTTTTTGACCGATATTTGATTTCAGTACATCGATTAGTGTTAACGGCTTCTTTATTCCACTGAAATTAATAAAAATAATTTTTAAACTAAAACAAAGTTTGAGAAATTACTTTACCTATAGAATTGTAACATAGAAATGCAAGAACGAACATCATTTCCAGTCTTTTGAGCCATTGACAATAATGCAGACATGTCAGTTCTTATTTTTTCTTTATTTGCAATAACACAAAGTCTTTCGGCTAAGCGTGCATTTTCTATAGGAGGAAAATTGACAACTAAGGCAATTTGTCTTAACTGACGTAGAGCAGGCACATACATATCATTACAAATACAAATAATTGGACGTTTCAACTGCTGTTTGTTGGTTTTCTCATCTTTCTTTTTTCCTCTTTCAACAACATTATCTTGCACAAATTTGATTAAAAAGTCTATTGACGCTTGTGGTGCACCATCAATTTCATCTTTAAATAACGTTTGAATCATTATGTACTTTGTAAATATAAAGAAAATTATTCTTACCCAGGATAATACAATTCGGTCGTTTATTTTTGTATAACACAGACTTCATTTGCGTTCCATTTTCAAGTGTTAAACGAAATGCATCGACGCTACGATCATCAGAAGCATTCATTTCAAGAATAACATAACCCGCATGTTTTGCTATCGTATGTGCTAATGTTGTTTTACCTAAACCGGGCGGTCCACAAAGTAACGCAACTTTTTGCACAGGTCGACCGATTTCGTCATAATTTGTATTCAACGGAGTTTTATGATATTTTCGCCAACCTCCCTTTTCAAATCGTCCTTTTTTTTTATTGAAAGTATTTAGAGTTGTGGTATTTTCAACAGGTTTAATGGTCTCCCTGAAACGAAACCAAATGATTTGAAATAATTCAAATGGTATCAAGTCATCACTCACTTTCCGAACACAACTTTATCCCACATCTTAAGCCATTGTAGAAGACATCTATTTGTTGTTTCATCTGATAATAAATCCATATAACGTTTAGGTTTATATTTTTCAACCCATAAACTTGCTTCCGTTGTTTTGGGAATTTCCGTTATTTCATTATTAATTTGAATAGTTTGAGAATTTTGTGTGGATGAATTTTTTAAAACCTAAAATTTCGTAAAACAAAATTATAATTTTTACATTTAAATTTTTATCTTCTACCAAATCTTGAGCTGTTTTCCAAATATAAGACTTTGAAGCACCAAATAAACTCTCAAATTCTCGGTTATTTAAACCAATTTCTTTCAATTGTTCATCTTCAAACTCTTCTGAATGAAAACGAACATACACCCGATCTTTGTCGGTACGACGTACGGTCAAAAACGGCCATCTAGTAAAAGTAAACTAAAATTAGTTCAAGATCAACTGAATAGATTTTTTTTTAAATAAATTCATACTTGGGTACAGTTATTGATAAATTTTGAATTTTATATGCATGTAAAGCTTTTAATTTTTCTGCATCGCTTTTTATAAGAGGATTCAAATATTTCTTTTGCATTGCTCTTGCATCCAATATTTTCTCAATCAATTCCAATTCGATTTCATCTATACTTTTAATTCGTTTGGGCATAGTTTCAAAATCCACCTCTGAGATATCATCAATTTCTCCGAATAAATCAGTTAAGTAACGTTTCCTTTTACCATTTGAATTATCATTGTAACTATAATTTTCATTTATTCCAACAAATGGTGTAGAACAGATACGGCTTGCTGGAAATCTGTGGGGAGTTCTTGCTGTTTCACTGTTTAAAATGGATGAAATTGTTGACATAGATGTTTGTGGTCTTGGTGGTTGTTCAGTTGCAAGTGATTCAGACGGATTATTTTCTAGATTTAACAAACCGTTATTTGAAATTTGTAGGAAATAAAATAAAAATATACCTTCGGCTGCCTGCTCCAACAATTCCATTTCATCTCCATAATATAATTCAAATTCTTCTTCTGCCGTAGGATAGTGTTCCATATTCTTTTTAAAAAACTTCTGTTTTCACTGTTTAATTTCTTTGGCGGGAATAATTTGACATATTTTAACTTTGAAATGACATTTCGAAGTCTATGTTTATACTGTAAAATAAAAATTTTTAAAAAACGATCGTTTGTCAACGATGTCATCAAAAAAAGTTCAGAAATAATGTAACTTTTATTGTAAATAAACAATACGCGTGTTTTATTTGCCAAATTACACTAACCATTACATGTATCTAAATTCAAAACTCTGTAGCTATTATGTGGGTTCTAAAAATCTAGAAAAGAGTTTTAGTTCGCGTATTCTCCACCAGCTCCATTTTTTCGCAATTTTTTTCTTTTTAATAATGTCGAATTCTTTTCACCCAAATCAAAACCCCCGATATATCATAGCCATCCATACCCATTCACGCCATTTGCAATAAACAATGAACATTGCCATATCCAAAAAATTGGTTTAGTGTTTTTGATTAAATATTTTTGAATTTTTTAAATGCAGTTTTATTTTTCCAGATGGCGTTATGAGCGTTATGGCAATTTTTTGAATTTTTTTTATATTGAGTTTTAATTTCAAAATGGCGCTACAAGTTCACGATTTTTACTGTGCTAAAATATGAAGAAGGCTTCTATATCGGGGGTTTTGCCCAAATTCGTAAAAAAAAATTGATGTAAATACATAAAAAAAAATGTGCATTTTTTTGGAAATTTTTTAGACATTACTAATATCGAATTCTTTTCAACCAAATCCATAAAAAAAATTGATGTAAATCAAGAATTTTGTTCTAGTGACGCAAAAAAATCAATTTTTTTTTCGATTTACATCAAAAAAAAATCTGCTTTTTTTGTAAATTTTTTTGATATCACTTGCGGTAATCCTAAATTCAACTCCTCACACAGTTTAAAAGTTTTCCATTCATAACTATTCTGCTTTCGCTAATAAAAGCATATCTATTCAATCCATTTCTTCGGAAAACCCAAGTCTTTAAGAACTTGGCTTAATTTCTTGGGAACCATATAGTTATAAACTCTATGAACATCCAAAAATACTACTACAATCTAACATTTTAATTTAAAAGTTCTAAACTGTAACAAGATATTTAAATAATAATAAAATAATAAACGCCTTATTCTTGTTAAATTGAGTTTTATTTCACTAAATACGTATTTCGAAAGCTATGCTTTTATCGACAGTAGTATCTAAAAACTGAGTTTTTAGATACTACTGTCGATGAAAGCATAGCTTTCGAAATACGTATTTAGTGAAATAAAACTCAATTTAACAAGAATAAGGCGTTTATTATTTTATTATTATTTAAAAATATCTTCAGTTTTTAGATACTACTGTCGATGAAAGCATAGCTTTCGAAATACGTATTTAGTGAAATAAAACTCAATTTAACAAGAATAAGGCGTTTATTATTTTATTATTACTACAATCTCTCTATTATCCTGCCTCACTTGAAATTAAACTTTAGTGTTGAGATAGTCACCCTTTGTCAACGACCAAACCATGTTGAAATCACCGGTTCTCGTCTGTCTCATCATATTTTCCGTCGAGATAAGATGTGAAAACGAATTGTTCGAATAATTTATGTTAAAAATTCTTTTCTTTTATTATTTTTTGGTATTAAAACCGTAATAAAATTTAAATTTTCAAGTGAAAGTGTGGTGACAAAAGAATGAAGATATCCTTCATCATAAAAGACAAACAATAAAAACTAATATAGTGTTGTGACAAATAATTAAATATCTTTATTATTTAAAAAAAAATTCAAACAAAAAACAATAAAAAAAAACTATTCGTAGCATTTGTAACAATGTTTTATAAAAATAAAAACTATTCTTACATAGGCTAGTGCAATTATAAATAAATTTTCTTAAGTGCAATAAAAAAAGAATAAAAATAAAAAATGAATTATGATCAATGGATCACCAAAACAAAGAAAAAAAGGTCAATGAATACGATTAGACCTAATCTTATAAAACGAAGATTAAAGGCGCCACATCAGAAAGCGGCGACAGAAATCCAAAATTCTATTTCTGAAATGCGAAATAGATATGAGATACCAGAGGAAACAAAGGAACTTCCGACAGAGATTGAAGACATGGTTCAAAATGAACCAGAATCCTTCCCAGAAAACGATATAATTTCTTTATTAAAAGAAAAGAACGCAACACAAAATTCAAACCAAATCAAGGTACCAGCTCAAAAAGAAAAAAGTCGGACAAGTGCGAATAAAATTCGCTCGCCAAGGGTTCCGTGAATGTAAAAGAACACAATATCAAAAATAAATGACATAAAGTTATGTTGTAAAGTCTTTACATCGCCAGACTATGGACGCATAACAGAATAAATGTTTAATCGTAAACGTCTATAGTAAATGTCAATCACATCTACATTGATCAAAAATGTTACTTGAGGTTAAATCTTATCCATAGCTGTTTATGTTAGCTAAAGAAAGATTTAACCAGTATTTTAACGGTCTAAATTGGGAATATTTGTTCTATAAATCAGCGTCGAAATATAGGGTGGTATACATACACTTAAAATAACTTTTTTTTCATCAATAACTAAAAAACTGTGCATCGCAGAATTCTAAAAAATGTTGCAATGTTTCTTAAATTAAGTGTTCTTTCAAATGAAACCCCATTCGTTTGGTTCCAAAAAAAGTTTTTTTGCACTCCCCACACCCATCCTCTAAACACACAGAAATATAATTATTTGAGAGTTCGCTATAATTTTCGTTCAAAATATAGCAAATTTCCTGTCTCTATGAATTTTTTCAATTTTTTCTGTCAATCGGTGTCGAAACGTAGGGGGGGGGGGGAACGGTCTGGAATGTGCACATTTTTTAGAATAACTCAAAAACGGTGTACCGCAAAATTCTAAAAAAAATTGCAACGTGTTGGAAATTTGGTGTTCTTTCAAATGATACCAAACTCGCTTGGGTCAAAAAAAGTTTTTTTTTACCCTCTTTACACCCATCCCCTAAATAAACAGAAATATAATTATTTGAGAGTTCGCTATAATTTTCGTTCAAAATATAGCCAATTTCCTGTCTCTATGAATTTTTTCAATTTTTTCTGTCAATCAGTGTCGAAACGTAGGGGGGGGGGAACGGTCTGGAAAGTGCACGTTTTTTAGAATAACTCAAAAACTGTGTACCAGAAAATTCTAAAAAAAATTGCAACGTGTTGGAAATTTGGTGTTCTTTCAAATGACACCCCACTCGCTTGGGTCAAAAAAAGTTTTTTTTTACCCCCTTTACACCCATCCCCTAAATACACAGAAATATAATTGTTTGAGAGTTCGCTATAATTTTCGTTCAAAATATAGCAAATTTCCTGTCTCTATGAATTTTTTCAATTTTTTCTGTCAATCGGTGTCGAAACGTAGGGGGGGGGAACGGTCTTGAATGTGCACATTTTTTAGAATAACTCAAAAACGGTGTACGGCAAAATTCTAAAAAAAATGTGCAACGTGTTGGAAATTTGGTGTTCTTTCAAATGACACCCCACTCGCTTGGGTCAAAAAAAGTTTTTTTTTACCCTCTTTACACCCGTCCCCTAAACACACAGAAATATAATTATTTGAGAGTTCGCTATAATTTTCGTTCAAAATATAGCAAATTTCCTGTCTCTATGAATTTTTTCAATTTTTTATGTCAATCGGTGTCGAAACGTAGGGGGGGGGAACGGTCTGGAATGTGCACATTTTTTAGAATAACTCAAAAACGGTGTACCGCAAAATTCTAAAAAAATGTGCAACGTGTTGGAAATTTGCTGCTCTTTCAAATGATACCCCACTCGCTTGGGTCAAAAAAAGTTTTTTTTTACCCCCTTTACACCCATCCCCTAAATACACAGAAATATAATTATTTGAGAGTTCGCTATAATTTTCGTTCAAAATATAGCAAACTTCCTGTCTCTATGAATTTTTTCAATTTTTTCTGTCAATCAGTGTCGAAACGTAGGGGGGGGGAACGGTCTGGAATGTGCACATTTTTTAGAATAACTCAAAAACTGTGTACCACAAAATTCTAAAAAAAATTGCAAAGTGTCTGAAATTTGGTCCTCTTTCAAATGACACCCCACTCGCTTGGGAAAAGTTTTTTTTCACCCTTCCCCACCCCAATCCCTTAAAAACACAAAAATATATTTATTTGAGGGTTCGCTATATTTTTCGTTCAGAGTTTATCAAACTTCCTGTCTCTGTGAATTTTTTCAAATTTTTCTGTTAATTAGGCTCGAAATGCAAGGGGGGGGACCAACTTTTTGTGTCACTTTATTGATAATAATTCAAAAACCATGCATTGCAAAATTCTAAAAAAAATGGCAATATTTCTAAAATCAAGTGCTCTTTCAAATGACACCCCACATGACCTGGTTTTAAATGATGTTTTTACCCCTTAACATTCCCACCCCTTTAATAAATATAGTTATGAGTGTCTGCCACTTTTCTATATTTTTCATTAAAAACCTCCTCAATTTTCTATCATTCCAAATATATTTCAAGATTTTCGATGAAGTAGGGTCGGAGTTAATCAAGGCAATAAAACATCCCGAAAACGTCATTTTTCAAAATTATACAAAAAATGGTGAGATGTAAAATTCCAAAATATATTTTTAAAAAATGCTGAAATGAAGCCCTTTCATATGATACCCTACTCGTCTCGCTAAAAAAATGTATGTTTTCAAAGGCTTTACATCGTACCTCCTTAAAACAAACGAACACAACTTTATTTATTTTTTAACCCGCCATCTTGTGTGGATAGGTTAGTTTTATAAGCACCTCAAATTTTAAGTTCATCGGATTAATGGTTCACGAGATAATCGAAATAATGTGAAAAACACGTTGTACTCTCACCAATAGTGTTCCGTATAAAAAACGGAACCCTAAAAACAATCTCAATACTGAGAAAAAAATAACTATTCCACCAATAAGTGTAAGCAATCAATCCGCCACAGATCTGATTGCTTTAATCAAAAATCACCTAAAAATACAAAAATTTTTGATAAAAAAAATTAACAACAATAAACAATTAGTTTATTGTCAAAATTTTGATGAATACAACAAAGTACTTGCAGCCCTTAATGAAATCAATGCAAAACATTTCACATTCACACCAAAAGAACTGAAATTGAAGACTCTAATTTTGAAAGGACTTAGTCCATTTGAAAAAACGGAAGAAATTTTAAAAGAACTCCAAACATTTAACAATGAGAATGTAGAATTCGTAAGAGTTTCTCATTTCAACCCCAAAAGAAGAGATAATAGTTCTATGATGTTAGTACAAGTCTCACCCACCACCAACATTCAAGACATCTATAAAATAAAATATGTCAACTACCAAGTAGTTACATGGCAGAAACTACAATCACATGGACAAATACAATGTAAAAAATGTTAACGATTTGGACATGCAGCGGCCAATTGTAGCATGGGATACCGATGCGTTAAATGCGCAGAACAACACGAGCCAGGTAAGTGTAGCTTGAATTCGAATGTTAGTAACCCTAAAGAGCAACTATTCTGCGTGCTCTGTAAGAGCGTTGGACATCCTGCTTCTTATAAAGGATGTCCAAAACATAAAGAAATGCTCGAAAGAGCAAGACAAGTACGCCGTCTCCAACAAGAGAAGCAAGTTATGAAGCAGCAAATGCTGAATAACTATATAAAACCAAATGTAGCTTTCAATAGCTTATTTCGCTCTAATGAGCAAGAAATCCCTACAACAAATGTTCCAGGTACAAGTGGAATTATCAATTCAAATACTGCTACCACACAGCCTGACCAAACTAATTTCAATTCGCTAATTGAAGCACTAAAAACCTCATTAACTGCAACAATCAGCGAGCAATTTTCCAAAATTAAAGATATAATAAATGAACAGACTAATCGTATTGATGTTCTTTACGCAGCTCTTAACATTCCATATGGAAAATAAACCATCTAATATTTCACTAATCCAAAATCTGAGTGTGATATCGCTCAATGTCAATTCCATTGTTAGTCTGATGAAAAGATCTTTTCTTTTAAAATTTCTTCAAACCTACAACCCTGATATATTACTCGTCTGTGAGACAAAACTAACTTCAAAGCACAAAATAGAATTTCGAGATTATAATGTCATTCGGAATGATCGACCGAACTCATTGTTTGGAGGAGGTACAGCTATTATTATTAAAAAGAAGTTCTCCTTCAAACGAATCCACCCAGCTCAGTTTAACAAATTTGCTTGTCTCGAATCTACCAATATAATGCTACCACTTCTAGATAGAAACGTTCTTATAATTAGTTCTATCTATGCCCCGGTAGACGATAGTTCAACATTTAAAACGGAGTTTGAAGAGTTCGTCAAACTTCTTCAACTTAATACGCTTTCAAGATATCATATTGTGGCAGGCGATCTAAATGCAAAACACAAAGAGTGGTTGAATCCAGTAAATAACACGAGAGGAAACTTCCTTAGTAATTGGATTAAAATCAATCAAATAGAATTCAAATGTAAACTTTATAGTCCACAAACTTCTACATTTCCGTCGGAAAACTCTTATCTTGATCTTTGTATAGCTGATACTAGATTAGAAATATCCACAGATGCGCACTCTAGACTACAAGTTCTTCCTTTTGATAGTGATCACAATGCTATCCAATTTAATGTTTCTTTGATCCATGACTCGCCATTTGAGCTTATCCAAAATGAAATAATTCCAAGAATAAATTTCAGAGCAGCAAATTGGAATAAATTCCAAAATCATTTGAATTTAAAAATTCAACAAGAGTTCTCCAACCACACATCTACTCGTCCGGATAAAAATATGACAAACAACGAAATCGATGAAAGTTTAACAACAATGGAAGAAATTATATCCCAGAGTATAAAACTATCAATTCCAATTATAAAACCAAAAAACAACATGGATTGTTACAGTAATCCACAAATTAAACTACTACAAAAACACAAAAGTCTTATCCTTTCAAAAATCTTTCAATTATACCGCAATGGACATTCTCCCGATTTAACCCGTTATAAATCAATGCTAAATTGCATTAAAATTCTAATTAAGCAAAATTTTCAAAATTCAATTAATTCATTCTGGACAAAAAAAATTAACGGCATCTCTCAAAAGCAGTCCACAGAAATGTTCCCACAAATAAATTCCATATTTAGACCAAAATCGAAAGTAATTATACCCGACCTACTTGCACATGAGTCACAAATACATAATTTTAACTTTAACGTACAAACCCTCACAAAAGATGGTCAAGGCAATGTTATAGTTTCTGAAGAAGAAGATAAATTAAACCTACTTGGTTATAACTTTGAAAAAACTCACCAAGCCAATATAGAACTGGGCAGGCCAGAACTTTCTCGAATTGTCGAGCAAAAAATTCAAAACTTTCTTAATCAAAAATCATCAATCTCTCTTGTTAATTTTAACTCAACTTTACAATCTAATTCCCTGAGCGGGCAATCGACACAAAATTATTTCACAACAAAAGAAAACCTTGAATCAATTTTTCGATCTTTGAACAACAAAAAATCATCAGGCGCGGATGGCATTCCTAACATAGTTCCTAAATACCTGCCTCCCGCTGCAATTGATATTTACTGCATTATCCTAAACAATGCTCTGAATAACTCATATTTTCCCGACAAATGGAAAAAATCATTAGTCATTCCGATTATAAAGAAAGGAAAAGACCCCCAAAGTACCAAGAGTTATAGACCTATCAGCCTTCTTCCTAATATAAGTAAAATTTTTGAAGTAATTGTTAAACAATCACTCGAACAAGTTTGTCAAGAAAATGAAATTATCCCCAATTGCCAGTTTGGCTTTAGATATCAACACTCAACCGTTCATGCAATTAACAAATTGACGTCCGATATATGTTGGCATCGTAACAATAAAAAATATGTTGGTACCTGTCTTATAGACATGGAAACAGCGTTTACAACGGTATGGAGCAACGGCCTCATTTTCAAATTAATTAAAAAAGGTTTTCCTGCGCACCTTATTTATCTGATCCACAATATGATATCTAATAAAAC
The DNA here is from genome assembly GCA_963693315.1 of Diogma glabrata. Taxonomy (NCBI): domain Eukaryota; kingdom Metazoa; phylum Arthropoda; class Insecta; order Diptera; family Cylindrotomidae; genus Diogma; species Diogma glabrata. Next base: position 351,809,913 of record OY856187.1, read on the forward strand.
ATTTACAGTAACAAACGGACCATCGTCTCATTCCAAGGATTTTACCGTTCAAAACGGTTTACAACAAGGAACCGTCATATCTCCAACTCTCTTTAGTATATATATTAGTGATTTACTGTCATCATTCAATTTCAATAAAGATAATAATATAATAGCGTTTGCAGACGATCTTATTATTTACTGTGCTGGAACCAAAGTCCAAGATATACAAACCAAACTGCAACAAATGCTCGATAACATCCTATTTTACGCACATTCTTGGAAACTTAAAGTTAACATTGAAAAATGTGAAACAATTCTTTTTCGACCACCTCTCAGTCAAGCCAATAGAAATATAAAAAACAATTGGAAAAATTTCCAACTTAAAGCTTGTACCCAGACAATCACACACAAAACAAGCGTCAAATATCTCGGTATGACCCTTGACCATTACCTCTATTATAACGATCACATTAAAATTCAACTTGAAAAAGCACGAAAGGCCTTTATGCTTCTTAAAAGACTATTTTTTAACAAACACTTAAAACCCAAAGTTAAAATAATCTGCTACCAAACATTAATTCGACCCATATTAACATACGCGTGTCCTATATGGTTTAACATATCCTCAAGTTATATGGAAAAATACAGAATTTTCGAAAGAAAAGCCCTCAGAGCCTGTTTAGGTAAATATCGTACAGAGCGTAGTGGCTATAAACATTTCATCTCAAACAAATCCATATACAATCTAGCCAATATAGAACGAATTGATATCCATATCATAAATTTAATACGAAGACATTTTTCCAGAACGCGTAATATCACTGATAATGATTTTATCTCACAACTCATATATCCCAACGAATTATACTTTAAAAAAACACTCACAACAGGCTATATTCCTCCAGAAGGGTTTATTTATCTAGACAAAGAAGGCTACATTATCAACCACAATAATATTCCAATAATTTATCACATTTTTAGAAGACCGACCAACAAAATGATCAGATATGACAAACACGCCATTGAAGACTTGCGCTTCAAAACTACCACAGCGACTAATTTGAGAGGGAGAAAATTTCGAATTCAAACTACACCGCCATGGTGGTGTGATCAATAATGATCTAAAGCTCATAACCCGAATTTTAGCTTACACTAGATTTTAAGTTACATATTTATTTTATTTTTAAGTTTTGTAGATTTTGTAGATTTTATTTTAACCCTAGGATAAGATTTTCTTTTTTTAGTTTTAGGTTTAACATACATTCACAACCAAACATCAGAATTGCATTTTAGTAGTAATTTTTGGCAATATATAAAATAAATACAAAAAATTCTAAATTAGTTTAAGATTAACTAAACATACCGTTCTGTTAAAAACAATACAAACATCCGATAAAACGTTTTATTTAGAGAGCCCCTAAGAGGCCATTAATTAAATATAACAATTTTTTATAATATTTCTTTAGCTTTAGAGAATTTAAAATGTAAACATTGATTTATACTGTAAAATAAAGCAATCTTTGAATTTGAATTTGAATTTTCACCGGTTCTCGTCCGATCACCGAAGTTAAGCAACATTGGGCGTGGTTAGTACTTGGATGGGTGACCGCTTGGGAACACCGCGTGCCGTTGGCTTTTTAAATTTTTTTATTAGTTATATATTTTTACATTAGTTTTATACATATTAGATTTTGTTTATTTAAAGGTTATATTTGCCGGCTTCTTTATTTTACTGAAATTATAAAAAATTATTTTTAAACTAAAACAAAGTTTGAGAAATTACTTTACCTATATAGAATTGTAACATAGAAATGCAAGAACTGTGGTTAGTACTTGGATGGGTGACCGCTTGGGAACACCAGCTGCCGTTGGAGTTTTTTACTTTTTATATTAGTTATGTATTTTTTTTATGGCTTAGCTCCTTCATTGGAGGCATATCGCCGATCAATTGCAAATTTACAAATTAATAACATATTTTAAAAAATACATAAAATGTGAAGCTCCAAAAAAATAAATAAATAATGCATAAAAAAAACAATTAATATGAATCAAATATGGATATACCAAAAAGAAAGAAGAATAGTAAAATGCTAAAAAAATTTCTTTTCAACATAAATAAAACCTGTCCATTCACACAAATTCTCATTCTTAGATCGACTCATTCACACCATTTTCACACTTCTATTCCACTCATTCTGATAAACTCATACACATCTTTAATTCCCATTCTATCTAATTTTAAGATTTCATTCAATCGTCTTCCACTCAAGAGGGTATTGAATTGCGATCTGACCTGGTCGTACTTAGGGCACACCAGGATCAAATGCTCAATATCCTCCACCACACAACATCTTTCACACAAATTATTTCCATTTAGACGACGTTTGAACAAGCATTCCTTCGAATTGCCATGGTTCATTCGTATCCTTTCAATCGTTCTTATCATTCTAGTACTTCCCTTGAGGCCCTTATAATAAGGTTTTCTCAAAGGAATACTCACTAGCTCTCTGTACTTGGCCTTTCACTTGACTTTTATTCTCATATTCACACTCCCATTTATGCCAGATCATTTGCTGAAACATCCTAAGTACATCCCTTGCATCCTTCCTTTCATATACAATGGCTTTCTCATTCATGCTTCCCCTTTTCGCTAACGTATCGGCCCTTTCATTCCCAGTGATCAGACAATGCGATGGTATCCATTGAATGAACACCTCACACTGATTTCCTTTCACTAGCCCATATATCATGTCCACATACACATTGCCTTGGCTACCAACTCCATTTTGTAGCAAGATCATTCCACTCTTGGAATCAGAGAATATTACTATCCTCCTTTTCCTCTCATTTATTCCCAAATTGATACCTTCATACATCCCAATCAACTCAGCATTCATTATACATATGCTGTTTTCCAGTTTCACAGAACTCTCGTAGTCAATCACAGGCCCGAATACTCATATTCCACATCCATATTCATTTACACTAGCATCTGTATAAACAGTGAAATATGCATCATACGTCATTTTCACACTCAACCACAGTTTTTTAACTATGGTTTCATTAATTTCATTATTACTAAGTTTCCCAAATTCCAAGCACACTACAAGGTTAGCAGGCTTTAGCCCCCGGCCGATGTTTCCAATTGAAGAAAACTCGTTAAAGTTTCCGCTCAAAATGGAGGCATTATAGGTTTTTTTAAAAGGGGGCTGACTCTGCAACCTTGTCAACATTTCATCAATTAGTTGATTTTGGTTCGTCTTCATTCTCACTATCTCACGTACTGTGATCCACTCTCTCTTATAATCAAGAGGTGAATCACCAACTTCCAAATTAAGACAGTGGATTGGAGTCGAGTTTATCGCCCCCAATACCACTCTCACACATTCATTCTCGACTTTCATCAACTTACGAAAACCAACTACAGAACCATCACCATACACTCCTATTCCATACGCAATTTTTGTGGAAACTAAAGCCTTTCGTAACATGTCAGTCACACTAGGGTGAGCTCCCCATTTCGGTTTGCTCACTCTTTTGATCACGTTCAGTCTCTTTTTACACTCATCGGCCAGGAACTCCATGTGTTTCTTAAAGTTCATGTGCCGATCGATCCAAATACCCAAATACTTAACTACATTTACTTGTTCAATTCTATCATTCTCCACTCTAATATCTAACACTCTTTGTGGTCCCATTCGAAATTTCATACAATTACATTTGCTCACATTCACTCTAAGGTTTAAGCTCTTAAGCTTCAGCAACCTGATTTACACCATACTGTGCTCGCTGAATCGCTTCGTCAGAAGATCTAAATTTCGCAACGATAACGATATCATCTGCAAACTGCAGGATGATTAGATCGCTATCGCTGATCTGGTGTATCTCTCGCGTATAAAGATTGGAGAGAGTCGGTGATATTTTACAACCTTGCGGCAGTCCTAAATTCACCTCCTCACTCAATCTAAAAGTTTTCCCATTCATAACTGTTCTCCTTTCACTAATAAACGCATATATACATTCAATCCATTTCTTCGGAAACCTCAAGTCTGTAAGAACTTGGCTTAACTTCCTCGGAACCACATAGTCATAAGTACAGATGTAAATTTACCGGTAAAATATTTTTATGGTAATTTTACCGTAAAATTACCGGTAAGATTGGTAAAATTGGTAAAATAGGTAAAATATAAAACTGGATCAAAAAATTTAATTATGGTTGCATTTTTAATTAATTCAAAATGTACGACCATATCAAAATCATTTCTATAGTTTATAAAAACATTAGATGCAAATCAAATATATTTTTATGGAGTTGAATAAACGGAAATCGGCTGTTGTTTATACTTAGCAGTACATCTGGAAAACGGACAACACGTTGTTTGCATATCTGCAAAAATGGAACAAATCCTGGACCAACTGACTACAACGATGACTGCTTTCTTCACTGTTATGTCGAAGTTATGCGTTTATGAGCACAATACTATATTCGAAAATGTTTACGTATTAATATTACACATGGAATGAAAATATAAAAACATTTGAACGGCACAAATTCAAAAAGTGAGTCTACATAAAACCAAGCATATTCGTTGAAACTTAATATATGTTCAAACTGTATACGATGCATCCCAATCTAGATAGATGCTACTTTTATCGCATGTGGTTGGAAAATGAGCTCGGTTCAACGTTTTTTCAGCATTGATAATTGTCAACGGCAGTAAACGTGTGACGTGTCACTCCACATATGCCACAACCGACGATGGGATAGATACATTAATTACGCGGGCAACAATCAAAATCTAATTCGTGCATTGTTTCATTCATGGGAAAAATATAAAAGGCAAATGGCAAAAAAAAAATTTTTCTCAAACTCGAAACAAAAATTTACAATGAAGGGCTGATAATGTTTCGTTGCGTTGTGTGTTCTTAACCGTTTGAGAATTCTATCGATCTGCTGCTGTTGCTGCTTCGTTTAAAGTAAAATTGCAACGCGAACCAAATTACTTTCTAATTATTTCCAAATATTCTAACTTGCTATATAAGAATCACGATTTGTGAGAAAATACTTGCGGCCAACAATAAAGACATCTACGAACTTCACAAAAATGAAATGATTTGCTGGAATCAATAACCTTGGATGACCTCAATCTACAGCTGTTTAAAATGTGTTCAGATGCATTTTGGACTAAGATCAAGGTTTTCAGAGGCATCTTGTTGTGATATATATTCTTAATAAATACTCTATTATTCCACAAAAAAATCGCAAACTTTGATTTTTATTAAATAAAGGTTAATAAAATTTTATTGCAATTTTACCAAGCCTAAGTAATATTACGTAATATTACCAATTTTACCGGTAATTTTACCATGGGTAATATTACCTTTACATCTGTAGTCATAAGCCCTCTGAACATCCAAAAATACCACTACAATCTTTCTGTTATCCTTTCTCACTCCCATACAAACTTTTCCACACACTCTACTGCAGAGTGGTTCTTTCTGAAACCATACGTAGTTTCTGGCAACAAGTTATTCTCATTCACAAATCTATCAATCCTTCCTTTCAGCATACCATTCACAAATTTCATCAAAACATTCAACATACATATACCCCTATAACTTGATGCCAATTCAGGATCTTTGTCCTTCTTAACTATTGGAACCACTTTGCTTTCTTTCCATTTATCTGGTATTTTGTTTTCCATCCATGCATTATTGAGCATAGAAAACAAATTTTGTTTTGCTTCCGTGCCCAATTTCAGAATCATTCTATAACTCACTCTGTTTGTTCCTGGGGTAGTAGACTTAGAGTTGTCTAATACCGGATCGTGTCATATCATCGAAAAATCATACCATCGAAAATCGTTACATCGAAAAAAAGCAATAAATTGAAAAATAAAAATCATACCGTCGAAAAATCACACAACCGAAAATCGCAACATCGAAAATCATATCACCGAAAGTTCATTACGTCGAAAAGTCATAGCATCGAAAAATCACATCACCGAAAATCATATCATCGAAAATTTGATTCACAAAATCGAAAAATCATACCATCGAAAATCGTAAAATCGAAAAAAAAATCATATCATCGAAATATCATTACATCGAAAATATTCGATGTAATGAATAAATCATTACATCGAAAAATCATACCATCGAAAAACAGGGTGTACTCTCCTCACAGATAAAACTTTTGTAAATTAAAATGTTAAATGTTAATTGGGTAATTCGTTTGAAAATGTACATTTATTTGTGGATTTTTTTTTAAATCAAAATTTTTTATGAGTGGAACGAATGAAAAAATCTAAATTCTGAATTTTTTATTTATTGCTTTGAAATGCAGTTTTGCCGGCATACATTTTTAGTAATTTCTTTTGGTTTACATAGATAATATATTATGTGCTATCATATTTTGAAGATAAAGTTTTAGGATTCCAAACAGATTTTTCTATGTTTTTTTGAATAATAAATACTATGCCCTATAGTATTATATTATATTCACCCTGTATTCTTTTGAAAATGCGCATGTTTTATAGTTTTTTTTTGAAAATGCCTAAAACATTTGGTATGTTTAGTATTGACGAAATTTGTATTGGCGAAAGAAAGTGTGTGTCAAGTGTTTTTCAAAAAATAATGAAGTGTGTTAAAACACGAAAACACGTGCACACACGTATGTGGGACCAGAACCTTGATTATTGTATTGTAAGTGTGTCAAAAAATACTGTCAAGTGTGTCAAAAGAATGATTTTCATTTATTTTTTAACCCAATTTTTTGGAAAAAAATAAAATTAAGTATGTAATTATTTTTATGACTTGAAATGTATTTTAACATGAAATTGGACATGTTTCTATCCAGTTTCAACTCCTCCCAACTTATAGGAACAATTGGGAAATATCAAGTTGTTGCAGATTAAATGTCGTTTTTAAAAAGATTGATTAATTTTTGGAATATATATAGAATTTTGAAAAAAGTTTAATTTTTGATTTTATTGTAAGTTTTGGAATATTTTTAGAATTTTGAAAAAGTTTTTATTTTGTTTTGATTTTTGCAATATCTTTAGAATTTTGAAAATAGTTTCAATTTTTGATTTTGTAATATTCTCTTGAATATGTTTGAACTTTTGAAGAAAATTGAAATTTATGATTTTATTATAAGATTCTAAATCTTAGAAAAAGTTTGAATTTTTGATTTTGTTATAATTTTTGCAATATGTTTGGAATTTTGAAAAAAGTTTCAATTTTTGATTTTGTAATAATTTTTGGATTGTTTAGAATTTCGAAAAAGTTTAAATTTTTGATTTTGTTTTAAATTTTTGATTTTGTTTTAAATTTTTGGAATATTTTTAAATTTTGAAAAACAATTTAAATTTTTGATTTTATGATAATTTTTAAAAATTTTAGGATTTTTGAAAAAAGTTTGAATTGTTTATTCTGTAATATTCTCTTGAATATTTTTGGATTTTGAAGAAAGTTGGAATTTTTGATTTTATTATAATATTTGGAATTTTTTTAAATCAATTCAATCAGAATTCCTGCAATGTTTCCGGTCTGAAAGACCTAAGTATTACATTCATGAGCCAAAAGTGAAATTCTTACCCCCACTTTTTTTTGCATTTCTCGACGTTTTAGGACCTACTAATTCTAAAAAAGCAAAAAAACAATGTATGTCTGTCTGCCGGTCGGCCGTCATTACCTACGAAATCTAGAAAACCGCTAAAGCGATTTCAAAAATTTTGGTTCCTAAAAATAGGTATACTCTATGGACAGGTCCGAAAGGACGCTGTGTTTGATAACTGTACTGGAAGTGTGTCAAAAATCATTAAGTGTGTCAAAAATAGCAGATTTTCATATTTTTGGCTTAAAAAACATTCGTTTTAAATGATTACGAGTAGAAACATTGAATTTAGAGAAATCATGACTGTAGAGATTGGTATGTGAGACCAAAAACTAGATTATTGCATTAGAAGTTTGCCAAAAAAATGTTGTCAAGTGTGTCAAAAGAAAAATTTTTATTTACTTTTTTACCCAATTTTTTGGAAAAAAATAAAATTAATTATTTGTATGACATGAAATTTTATTATTATTATAGAGAATTATGGTATCATAAGTTTGTCAAAATAATGTTGTCAAATGTGTCAAAAAAAGATTTTGCTTCGGTCTGAAAGACCTAAGTATAACATACATGAGCTCAAAGTGAAATTCTTACCCCCACTTTTTTGGCATTTCTCGACGTTTTAGGACCTACTGATTCTAAAATAGCAAAAAAAATGTATGTATGTCTGCCGGCCGGCCGTCACAACCGACGAAATCTAGAAAACAGCTGGGCGGATTTCAAATATTTTCTAAAAATAGGTTTACTCAATGGGAAGAGCCGAAAGGACGATATGTTCGATAACTGTACCGGAAGTGTGTCAAAAAATTGTCAATTGTGTCAAAACAAGGAAATTTGCATATCTTTTGCTTAAAAAACTTTCATTTTAAGTGATTGCGAGCAGGAATATTGCACTTGGAGAAATTTTGATGGTCGGGATTGGTATGTGAGACCAAAATCTAGATTCTTGCATTATAGATTTGTCAAAAAATGTTGTCAAGTGTGTCAAAAGAAATATTTTTATTTATTTTTTTACTCAACTTTTTGGAAAAAAATAAAATTAATTACTTGTTTGAAATGAAATTTTATTATTATTATTGATAATTATGGCATTATAAGTTTATCAAAAAAATATTGTCAAGTGTGTCAAAAAAATGATTTCATGTATTTTTTTAGATAATTTTTTGGAAAAATAAATTTAGCTGTTTGTTTACGTAAATATAATTGAACATGGAAATTTTTGAATTTGTTAGAATATTTTATTGAATATTTGAATATTTTAGAATTTTGTCATGTTGTCAAGTGTATCAAAAGAAAGATGTTTATTTATTTTTTACCCAATTTTTTGGAAAAAAATAAAATTAACTATTTGTTTAACATGAAGTTTTATTATTATTATTGAGAATTATGGCATCATAAGTTTGTCAAAAAAATGTTGTCAAGTGTGTCAAAAGAAAGATTTTTATTTATTTTTTTATCCAATTTTTTGGAAAAAAATAAAATTAATTATTTGTTTGACATGAAATTTTATTATTATTTTTGAGCATTATGGCATTATAAGTTTATCAAAAAAATATTGTCAAGTGTGTCAAAAAATTGATTTCATGTATTTTTTTAGATAATTTTTTGGAAAAATAAATTTAGCTGTTTGTTTACGTAAATATAATTGAACATGGAAATTTTTGAATTTGTTATAGTTTTTGAAATATTTTTGGAATTTTGAAAAAAGTTTCAATTTTTGATTTTGTAAGAATTTTTGGAATATTTTTAGAATTTTGAAAGATTTTAAATTTTTGATTTTATTATAATTTTTTTAATTTTGGAAAAAGTTTCAATTTTTGATATTGTTATAATTTTTACAATATTTTTAGAATTTTGGAAAAAGTTTGAATTTTTTTATTTTTTAAGAATTTTTTGAATATTGTTAGAATTTAGAAAAAGTTTAAATATTTGATTTTATTCTAATTTTTGGAATATTTTTAGAATTTTGAAAAAAAAATTAAATTTTTGAATTTTATATATATTTTTAGAATTTTGAAAAAAGTTTCAATTTTTGATTTTGTAAGAATTTTTGGAATATTTTTAGAATTTTGAAAAAAGTTTCAATTTTTGATTTTGTAAGAATTTTTGGAATATTTTTAGAATTTTGAAAAAAGTTTCAATTTTTGCAATATTTTTTGCAATACTTTTGGAATTGGAAAATTGGAAAAATGTTTTAATTTTTGATTTTGTTAATAATTTTTTCCTCGTACAAAGCTTTTGGTGAAAACTATATAAAAAGCCTTAACACAAACACAATCCGTACTGTTTTATTATTTAAATTTGTAATGTCATAAAATAAAAAGAGAAAAATCAAATTCGCTTAAAAATTTTTGCAAGAAATTTTCGAAAAAAAAGTGGGGGTAAGAATTTCACTTTTGGCTCATGAATGTAATACTTAGGTCTTTCAGACCGAAGTAACATAAATACATAGTCGGAAAAAAGACGCCTGATTGAATTGATTTAAAAAAATTCCAAATATTATAATAAAACCAAAAATTCCAACTTTCTTCAAAATCCAAAAATATTCAAGAGAATATTACAAAATAAACAATTCAAACTTTTTTCAAAAATCCTAAAATTTTTAAAAATTAATATATTCCTAATAAAAATATATAATAATTAAAAATATTCCTTTTGATTTTAATAAAATCAAAAATTTAAACTTTTTCGAAATTCTAAACAATCCAAAAATTATTACAAAATCAAAAATTGAAACTTTTTTCAAAATTCCAAACATATTGCAAAAATTATAACAAAATCAAAAATTCAAACTTTTTCTAAGATTCTAAAAATTATAATGAAATAATAAATTTCAATTTTCTTCAAAAGTTCAAACATATTCAAGAGAATATTACAAAATCAAAAATTGAAACTATTTTCAAAATTCTAAAGATATTGCAAAAATCAAAACAAAATAAAAACTTTTTCAAAATTCTAAAAATATTCCAAAACTTATAATAAAATCATAAATTAAACTTTTTCAAAATTCTAAATATATTCCAAAAATTAATCAAAAATCGAAGATTTAAATTTCAAATTCTAAAAATATTGCCAAAATTATAACATAATCAAAAATTCAAACTTATTTTCCAACTGTTCCTGTTATTCAGAAGTCGTGGAATCACACAAAACGATTACAAAAGAAATATCTTTCTCATAATTACATTTTTTTTTAAAAACATTTAATCTGCAACAACTTGATATTTCCCAATTGTTCCTATAAGTTGGGAGGAGTTGAAACTGGATAGAAACATGTCCAATTTCATGTTAAAATACATTTCAAGTCATAAAAATAATTACATACTTAATTTTATTTTTTTCCAAAAAATTGGGTTAAAAAATAAATGAAAATCATTCTTTTGACACACTTGACAGTATTTTTTGATACACTTACAATACAATAATCAAGGTTCTGGTCCCACATACCAATGCCAACCATCAAATTTTCTCCACATTCAATGTTACTACTCGTAATCACTTAGATTGATCGATTTTTAAGCAAAAAATGCTCATTTTCGTGTTTTAACACACTTCATTATTTTTTGAAAAACACTTGACACACACTTTCTTTCGCCAATACAAATTTCGTCAATACTAAACATACCAAATGTTTTAGGCATTTTCAAAAAAAAAACTATAAAACATGCGCATTTTCAAAAGAATACAGGGTGAATATAATATAATACTATAGGGCATAGTATTTATTATTCAAAAAAACGTAGAAAAATCTGTTTGGAATCCTAAAACTTTATCTTCAAAATATGATAGCACATAATATATAATATATGTAAACCAAAAGAAATTACTAAAAATGTATGCCGGCAAAACTGCATTTCAAAGCAATAAATAAAAAATTCAGAATTTAGATTTTTTCATTCGTTCCACTCATAAAAAATTTTGATTTAAAAAAAAATCCACAAATAAATGTACATTTTCAAACGAATTGCCCAATTAACATTTAACATTTTAATTTACAAAATTTTTATCTGTGAGGAGAGTACACCCTGTTTTTCGATGGTATGATTTTTCGATGTAATGATTTATTCATTACATCGAATATTTTCGATGTAATGATATTTCGATGATATGATTTTTTTTCGATTTTACGATTTTCGATGGTATGATTTTTCGATTTTGTGAATCAAATTTTCGATGATATGATTTTCGGTGATGTGATTTTTCGATGCTATGACTTTTCGACGTAATGAACTTTCGGTGATATGATCTTTCGATGCTATGACTTTTCGATGATATGAACTTTCGATGATATGAAATTCGGTGGTATGAACTTTCGGTTTTGTGATTTCTGGTGATTCGACGATTTGATTTTTCGATGTTATGATGCGGACTCTCTAATACCTCCATGAACTCACTCCATTCGAAAGGGCCACTCATATCATCACTTTCACAACCATGATCATTCTGGAGAATCTCATTCAAAGTATTATCCACGTTACCCATCATTCTTATAAATTCAATCCCTTTTTCACGGTCATCCAACACCACATTCCTTCCACCAACTTTCATTCCTCTCACTCTATTGAACTTTTGCCATACATCCCGTGTAGTCGTCCTATGTGTCATTTCTGACACATAATTACGCCAACACTTCCTTTTCGCACTACGGATGGCCTTCTTTAACTTTGCTGTCATTCTAGACAGAGTTATTCTGTTTTTGGTGCAAATGTACCGATTAAAATTGCGTAAAGCCATCCGTTTCTTTTCGTACCAGTACTGGATCTCATTATTCCACCAAGCATTCACTCGAATCTCTTTCATATCAACCGTTTTGACGCATATTTCGTTCATTCTCTATATTTCACACTCAAATTGTTCCGCGTTAACGAAATCATTCACAGTGAGAATCTCATCCATTCGTTGCACCCATTTTTTTTCATTCATTAATTCCCTTTTATCCCGATAGAGCCTATTATCTCTTACATTCATTTCGATCATATAATGATCTCCACCCAAATTCTCTTCACTAACATTCCAAGTGATCTCGGTAGCCAGGTCAATCGACACCAAAGAGATATCGATTGCACTAGCTATTCCGCTCACTCTCGCTAACCTAGCTGGTCTACCATCATTCAGAATAATCATTTCGCTATTCAGAATCAGGTCACTCAACCGGGTCCCACCCACACAGTTTCTCATACATCCCCACATTCGTGCATGCGCATTCATATCTCCACCAATTATAAGATCACTTTTACCTCTTGCCCATTCAAACAAACAATCAAGATCTCTCAAGCCACATTCTCTCTCTTCTGCATTCACAGCTGGGGGTACATACACACTCACAAGTAATAGATTTCTGTCTAAATTTTCTGTTTGTGCAGCAATAGCAGGGCTCCCGCTGAATCCATTTTTTCCATTTTTTCCATTTTTTTTGGTTCTTTCCATTTTTTTCCATTTTTTCCGTCATTTTTCCATTTTTTCCATTTTTTTAAACATTTTTTTAAAATACATATACACATTTTTATATTAATTAAAAAACTTTTCCATCGTTATTCATCAACTAGTTTTATATATAATGCAAATTCAGGGAAATAGTAGGAGAATATGTGAGCAAATAATTAATTTATCGATATAAACCTCGATAACCTTTTCGTCGATCATTTAATAGTTTTAGTAATTAAACCCAAGTAACTAAGAAAAAAGTTAATTCAAATTACAATTCAAATATTTTGAAATTCGAATATGTTCAACTTTTGTGAGAGTAAAACTCCATTTCTCTTCTATATGAAGCGATGCTATTTGACGTTGAAATTTCATCATCATTTATCAGATCTACATAAGTTAGACATTGTTGTTTTTATTCAATTTTCAATTCTAGTGTATATTGTTTAGTTTGAAGTTTGCTCTACGAACACATATTTTACTGTTTTCCATACTCTACGGATCTACGAGTTTGGACGACAATCTCCAACTAATTGAGATGGGCACTAAACCAATTTATATTCTAGATTTTATTTGAATGGATATTTCTGTTTATATAAAAGACATTAGCTGCATTTCATGAAACCGTGTGATCCGGATTCGCATAAGTTTTACATGTAAAATGAGATCCAACTTTGTTTTTGGATCTCAGTTTACATGTAAAACTTAAGCGGATCCGGATCACACTGTTTCATGAAATGCAGCTAATGTTTATGTACATTAATATGGTAATTAAAAGTTATAAACATAGTTTTAATTCTAATATAGATGTCCATGTAACATTATCTTTGTTTACAAGTTAACAGAATAATAATTAAATTTTAAGCACTTTTGGTGCTTTTTTTTAGATACTGTCGTTTTGAAAGTGAAAGAAAATGAAAATTGTTTCTTTGCTCTGTCCAGCACCAGCAGCCAAATTCTGTAATTGTGAAGCGGTGAAATGATAAGTTTTTTAATGAAAAGAAACGAAGAAATTTTTTATTTATAAATTTTTGTTAACCTTCAGACAAATGTAATTTTGCATGGACATTTATATTAGAATATGGTTGGGTTGCCAACTACTACAAAACATAAACCCGAATAAATCTAATGCAAACCCGAAGATTTCATTAAATATCATAAATTTCGATAAACAATCTCAAAGTATTTATAAAATATGGACTTAAAACCTCCTACTCCGATATATCAAAAACTTTGGTCTGTGGGAAGGCCGAAGGGTTTGGTATAGTGATTGATGAAGACTGAAATATCTGTCGTTTTCAATTTTCCCTAAAACATTTCACTGGCATACAGACGGACATTTTTGTTTGCCCAGTTAGACTGGTTATGATCCAAAACGTTGAGAAATGCTTGTACACTTGTTGAGAAATAATTGTACACATCCCCAACCTCAATTTTTTTGAAGTACCTTTTATTTTCTCCACAAACGAATGTTTGTGGCCTTTGTTGTGTTACTCTATTTCTTCCTTCTGGTTTTGGTATTTGTTATTTCTCCTATTAATCTGTTTATTTAGCTTCTTTCTCCAACTTCGTAATCGATATCATTAACATCCTTGGTATCTCAAAAAACTTTCTTGGCATCCAATACGATCTCAACCAAAACAAACCTCATTTACTTGAGCTAGGTGAAACACAAGTTTCAAATATCAATAATGTACGATTCGGCTGTAAAAATCATTCTCCGGAGCTCTAAACATCGTGTTGTAATGATATACATATATACACGAGGATTTTAAACATACAAAGCTCCCCCAGTATGAAACAAGTAGTATTTCTGTATTCTGCTTTATCTGTCTCAAAGTCATCGCAAATAAACATGACATCTATTTGTGTTATTTACACCGTAGTTATCCTTACCACCATAATCACCCTATTGGACGCGTTTAATTCTCTTAAAGACACAATTGATAATATCTTCATCACTGCACCTAATCCAGTCCTCACGGAGAAATAAGGTGTAGCAATTCATGACTTTGGTGAGTCTCATAACATTTCCCTTGATATATCCAAGGCGTTTGATACAGTTTGGCATCGGCTCTTATCAACAAATTAATTTTATTTTTAGTCTTTTTATTCCAGAGATCTCTTAGTAGTTGGTGTTGTTTCGGATAATTTCTCAATTCAAGCCTGCATTAATCAGGGTTCGGTTCTTTCGCCACCCCTTTTTCTGATCTTTTTTAACGGTTTGTTATCTAGCACCACAAACCCAATATATAGCTCTTCCGAAGTTCTATCTAACATTCATATATTAAGAGAATGAAGAAGAAACAGCCATCTAGTCTAACTGCTAATTATACTCGTAGAAAAATGGTTCAATCCTTGGATCTTAAATCAATTCTGGACTAAAATCTAGATCTTGAATCAATCGGAACTGGTGTATACTGTATACTGAACCTTTTGACATTTAATTCTAGTTTTGTCCTATAAAACCTCACTCTATAGCTCCTGTTTTGAAAAGTTTTCCAGACTAGCATTATTAAACTCACCTGCACTTAACTATTTCGTACTAATATAAACCACAAACGAAAATGGCATGATCACATTTGTTCTGTGGCGAAATTAGGGTCCCAACGACTTGGCTTCGTACGTTGTAGTCAAATTTTTGTCTCCATCTGAAATAACTACGATGTATAAAGAATTTATACGACCAATCCACGAATTCTACCCCAATTTATGGGTTGCAGTATACCAGAAACATCTAAATTTTGTCGACAGAGTTCATAGGCGTGTTGAAGCCGATCATACAAGAGTTGTTGGAGCATTTACATTATACTACGCTTTGCTCTAAAGAAATTAATCACTTAATGCCTCCATTACGTAGATCTTCACGAGCCACAAGCCAATCTTGGCATTCTTATAAGCATACCTTAGAGGTCTCATATGTTCAAACATCTATTTATACCAATTCCTCCTTTTCTCATTTCGTATACTGGTGGAATCGATTAACGAAAAATGTTTTCAAAATGGCTTCAATTACAACTGTACTACATGATTATATAATATGAACAATTATTAAATCCAAATAACAGAAGTGGTTCAAGTGTTAACACGCTTTCCTTTTAACACAAAACACCTGCGTTCGATTTACGGCGAAGGTTTGGGAAACATAAAATGGATCTTAGTATTTTTCTAATTATTTAATTAATTAAAAAATTATCAATGAGGTTTGCAATACTATTGCACATACAATAATATGTTATTGTAATTCGGCGACCACTAAATGTGCCGAATGCAACCACTAAATGTGTAAATGAGAACAAAATGTGCAAAGAAATGTATTTTAAAAAGCCTCCGTAATATATTTCCATATGCTTCCTAGTGGAGTACGGTTCATGATGATGATGGTAAACCAGACTTGCAGTTATTACTTTCACTTCGTATAATATGCAGGTGTGAAACTGCAAGCTAGTAAACTCCGAACTGTGTGAAGTCCAAGACGATAGAAAGCCTACGTGTTATATTGATCAACTTATGCTAGATTTAAATAAATTATTCATAATTAAAAACATAATTTTTCACCAGAAAAATACTACAAAGAATATCGTTCCTATTAGGAACAGTTTATAAATAAAAAGTTTATAATTGTATGCCACTTGTCGTGACCTAAATTATTCACAAGTGCATCGCTTTGTTCAACACGATGAAATTTTTTTTAAAAGACTGTGTTACATTGTGGTATTTGATCTTTGTAATTAGCGTTTCTATGATGAAGACAATGTTTTCTGTCAGTGAAATTGAACGAGAATTAAAACTAACTAAATTCCAAGGTACCGGTACAATGATATATAAAATTAATAATTATATCGAACTGAATCGACTCAATTCAAAAAATATATTTTGCTGTAACTTATTTGCATGAGAGTCTAAAGCAGCAAATTGATATTGTAAGAATGATGGTATATAGAATGGTGATAAAAACAAATCACGAACGATTACCTGTTTAATATCAATCTATTTGGGACCTACTACTGCCGAAAATTTGTAAGAAACTTTCATATTATGCATTCCATGAACCAATACTTGGATTCAAGTTTCGATGAACGGTACTAATGTTAACTTAAAATCTATTTGACATCTAAAGGTGGACTTAGCACATGATTCGAGTAATAAAGAAATTCTGAATCTGGGCAGCTGCGGCTTACGTAAAATTAGTAATGCATTTAACGCTGGAGTTAAAGCAACGAATTGATCTGTGGTTGAATTTGTATGATCTGATTCGCTTATAATTTATTTGCTTACTTTCAAGGCTCCTAATCGAAAAGCCGATGAAAAATATTATATATTAAAAATATTAAAATATTCCTCACGAAACTTTGTTCAAAATGGTTGAACAAGCCTCTTTACTCTCACCTGGTTTTAAGAAATATGTTAATGAAGTTACTAAAACTAAAAATTTAGTTTCTGAAACACTTAAAGATGAATTATTGGATTAAAAATTATCTGTTTTTATATTGTTTACTTATGAGATGCAATGCAACTATTTTGTACTCAGATTCAATCAAATAATCTTTTAGTTCCATTTCTTCATAAAAATAATTTAACAATTCATTTTATTTCAATTTTAAAAACAATATGTACGAGAATCGTTCAATCTGAAATTTTCGAGTCAAGGTTTTTGTTATATTAACGATTAAAAGTGTTAACAAATGAATAAATGTACACTTTTATTAATTTTTCTATCAATTATAAAATACCGTAGTTTAAACATTTTCTGAAAAAATTAAAAACCGAGTCTGGATAACCTGAAAAAACAGGGATTTTTTTTACCGTAATGTTCTAAGATACCCTATGTATTACACATTTTAAATTGTTTGTTTTCCATTTTTTCCATTTTTTTAGCGAAAAATTTCCATTTTTTTCATTTTTTTCAATCTGACTTTAAAACGGGAGCCCTGCAATAGCTTCCATAAACACAAAATTAGGCAAAAGAACACTGCACAGTCGAATACTGGTTTTAGCCAGTATAGCAACTCCACCATATCCGTAACCTCTTGGTTTAGACAGAAATCTATAACCAGTCATTCGAAACGTGTTGTTTGCACGCTCCCATGTTTCACTAATAAGCACTACATTTATACTCGTATTTGCCATTAGTTTTATACATATTAGTTTTTGTTTATTTAAAGGTTATATTTGCCTATCAATTTGTGAGTATGAATTACAGGGTAATACAAATTTCTTTTTTAATAAAATGTGTTGTGTAGTAGGCATTACAATATGTATCACAACAACACATAAAAACCTTTTAAGATCAAGTCCCAAGGTGTTGATGGACCTAATCTTTTTTTTTTGTTTTTGTTAAATAATGGATAACTAAACGACAAAATTTACGATAGAATTATATAATAAAATGTTAAAATTCAAAATTGAGTCGGTCAAAATTTTTCCCTTATTCAATATAATCTTGCCCATTCACGCACCTTGCATTTTCAGAACAATTATCATACGCCTTCTATCCCACTCCTTCTAAACAACGCATACGCCTCATTTGGAATTCTATATAATTTAAAGATTTCAGTTAGACCTATTCCACTCTGGAGGTTATTGAACTCCGACCTGAATATTTCGTTCACGGTGCATACCAGAATCAGATGCTCAATTTCCTTCACCACACCCCATCTTTCGCACAAATTATTTTTAATCATATACCTTTGTGCAACGCAAATGGTTTTTGTAAGTTTTTTATTATATTTTTTAAAGAATGAAAAGAAGAACAACTAAACAATAGATAGGATCAAAGAAAATTTAAAAAATAAACGTTTTGTTATCGACAATTTTTATATAACTATGAATTGTTCAATTTTGAAGGATTAATTATTGTGTTTAATATAATATATTTACAATAATGTTACTAACATGTAATAAAATAACACCTAATAAATAAAAAAAACTCTAAAATGGATTTATTAGAAGTAAAATACTATATTTCATTGGGCGGACGAAAAAAGATGCATCATAGAAAAAAGTCAGACAAGTGCGAATAAAATTCGCTCGCCAAGGGTTCCGTGAATGTAAAAGAACATATTATCAAAAATAAATGACATAAAGTTATGTTGTAAAGTCTTTATATCGCCAGACTATGGACGCATAACAGAATAAATGTTTAATCGTAAACGTCAATAGTAAATGTCAATCACATCTACATTGATCAAAAATGTTACTTCAGGTTAAATCTTATCTATAGCTGTTTATGTTAGCTAAAGTATTTTAATAGTCTAAATTGGGAATATTTGTTCTATAAATCAGCGTCGAAATATAGGGTAGTATACATACACTTAAAATAGCACTTTTTTTCATCAATAACTAAAAAACTATGCACCGCAGAATTCTAAAAAATATTGCAATGTTTCTTAAATTAAGTGTTCTTTCAAATGACACCCCACTCGTTTGGTCCAAAAAAGTTTTTTTTTTGCTCTCCCCACACCCATCCCCTAAACACACAGAAATATAATTATTTGAGAGTTCGCTATAATTTTCGTTCAAAATATAGCAAACATCCTGTCTCTATGAATTTTTTCAATTTTTTCTGTCTATCAGTGTCGAAACGTAGGGGGGTGGGGGAACGGTCTGGAATTTGCACATTTTTTAGAATAACTCAAAAACTGCGTACCGCAAAATTCTAAAAACAATTGCTATGTTTTTGAAATTTGGTGCTCTTTCAAATGACACCCTACTCGCTTGGGTCAAAAAAGTTTTTTTTTACCCTCCTTACACCCATCCCCTAAACACACAGAAATATAATTATTTGAGAGTTCGCTATAATTTTCGTTCAAAATATAGCAAACTTCCTGTCTCTATGAATTTTTTCAATTTTTTCTGTCAATCAGTGTCGAAACGTAGGGGGGGGGGGGGGTACGGTCTGGAATGTGCAAATTTTTAGAATAACACCAAAACGGTGTACTGGAAATTTCTAAAAAAAATTGCAATATTTTGGAAATTTGATGCTCTTTCAAATGATACCCCACTCGCTTGGGTCAAAACAAATTTTTTTTTACCCCGCTTACACCCATCCCCTAAACACACAAATATAATTATTTGAGAGTTCGCTATAATTTTCGTTCAAAATATAGCAAACTTCCTATCTCTATGAATTTTTTCAATTTTTTTTGTCAATCAGTGTCGAAACGTAGGGGGGGGAACGGTTTGGAATGTGCACATTTTTTAGAATAACTCCGATACTGTGTACCACAAAATTCTAAAAAAAATTGCAATGTTTTGGAAATTTGGTCCTCTTTCAAATGATACCCCACTCGCTTGGGTCAAAAAAAGTTTTTTTTCCCCCTTACACCCATCCCCTAAACACACAGAAATATAATTATTTGAGAGTCCGCTCTTTCAAAATATAGCAAACTTCCTGTCTCTATGAATTTTTTCAATTTTTTCTGTCAATCAGTGTCGAAACGTAGGGGGGGGGGGCGGTCTGGAATGTGCACATTTTTTAGAATAACTCCGAAACTGTGTACCACAAAATTCTAAAAAACATTACCAAGTTTCTGAAATTTGGAGCTCTTTCAAATGATACCCCACTCGCTTGGGTCAAAAAAGTTTTTTTTCACCCTTCCCCACCCCAATCCCTTAAAAACACAAAAATATAATTATTTGAGAGTTCGCTATATTTTTCGTTCAGAGTTTATCAAACTTCCTGTCTCTGTGAATTTTTTCAAATTTTTCTGTTAATTAGGCTCGAAATGCAAGGGGGGGACCAACTTTTTGTGTCACTTTATTGATAATAATTCAAAAACTATGCATTGCAAAATTCTAAATAAAATGGCAATATTTCTAAAATCAAGTGCTCTTTCAAATGACACCCCACATGACCTGGTTTTAAATGATGTTTTTACCCCTTAACATTCCCACCCATTTAATAAATATAGTTATGAGTGTCTGCCACTTTTCTATATTTTTCATTAAAAACCTACTCCATTTTCTATCATTCCAAATATATTTCAAGATTTTCGATGAATTAGGGTCGGAGTTAATCGGGGCAATAAAACATCCCGAAAACGTCATTTTTCAAAATTATACAAAAAATGGTGCAAATCATGGTTGGAATTCTCCAAATCGACCGACGATGTTGACAATAGTGGAAAACTGGCAGAAATTTTTGCCGCATCTCAGGGCCTATTCCAAATTGTTAAAAGCCCGACTTTTACTCCCCGTAATGGCGTAATGATAATAGTTTTCTTTTAGATCTCTATCTTACCACAATGCCAGATATTACGAGTGTCGATGTCGCGAAAGGTAGTATTGGAAATTCTGATCATTATTTAATCTCATCAGTTATCAAAACTGATTTACTTAAAACTGAAGCTCCCAAACCCCGTAAAATATTTCACTACTCAAAAATGGATAAGAGTGGTCTTCAAAATTTTTTCCATGGTTTCCATTTCGACCGTCATTGTTTTTACACTGACAATGTAAATGTTTCTGCTCAAAACTTTACAGAAACCATCCAATTTGCTATCAATAAATTTGTTCCTTTCTCCATAGTAAAACCCAAACAAAAATACTTGTATTCGAAAGCTGCCAAAACGACACTTAGAAACAAACGTAGATCAATTTATATTTGGATTCATAACAAAACTCCCACTAATCGATCCCAATATCTAAAGGCCAACAAAATATCTAACCAGATTATCTCAAACGAAAAGTCTGAAATTGACAAAGCGAAAGCCTCAAAACTTACGACTATGTCTGTTTCTGACAAGAGTTTTTACAGTGCCATTAATTCTTTAAATTCTGGTACAAAATTTTCTATTCCCCCTATTATTGATGGTGATTTAATCGTCAATGATCCCGCAAGAAAAGCTAACTTGTTCGCTGAACGCTTTGCTCTGAACTCTACTGTTTTGGAAACTCCTAAAGAAATACCCCAAATCCAGTCTTCAGGAGTTAATATGAATGAATTTCACTTCAAACCCAAAATAGTCGCTAAACTTTTAAAGGGGTTAAACATCAACAAAGCCTCAGGAATGGACAATATTCCACCCATTATTTTAAAAACCTTTTTCAAAGAACTTGCACCAACTTTAACTAAAATATTCTACCAATCCTACAAATCTGGTATATTTCCCTCGTGCTGGAAGTTGGCAAATGTCCAGCCCGTCCCCAAAAAGGGACCAAAATCCGATATATCAAATTATAGGCCAATAGCTTTACTATCGGTCCTATCCAAAGTCTATGAGCATTATATTAATACACATATTTCAAAATTTCTGGAAGAAAATCATTTAAAATCCGACAGCCAATACGGTTTTCGAAACAAAAGATCAACTACCGATCTATTAAACTATGTAGCGCATTGTTGGAACAGCATACTTGATAAAGGTGGTGAAACATACGTTATCGCTTTAGACATCTCCAAGGCATTCGATCGAGTCTGGCATGCCAACTTAATCAACAAGCTCGTTGCGTACGGTTTTCATCCCAATGTTGTGAAGCTGATTCAAAATTTTCTATCCAACCGATACATTTCGGTAACGTTAGACGGATTTTCTTCTGAGTCTAAACTAATTAACGCTGGTGTACCCCAAGGCTCAGTATTGTCCCCAACCCTATTTTTGATTTATATCAACGAATTGTTGAAAATCACCAGCAACCCAATAAATAGTTTTGCAGATGATAGTACACTGCACAAGTCGTTCGAGCCCCTTCCTTCAAAAGGTAAAATGCACGAACGAATTAATCCTGCCCGGAGAGACGCTGCCATAAACGTGAACAAAGACCTGAATAAAGTCGCCGACTGGGGTGACCAAAACCTTGTCAATTTCAACTCTACCAAAACACAGCTGTTGATTGTTTCCAGATTAAAGACCGAGTTCCCCAAAGATATTTTATTTAGTATGTGTGATGAACCAATAGGTGAATGTAAAAACATTCGTTTATTGGGTGTCACAGTTTCAAATGACCTACTCTGGAACGATCATGTAATGGCGATGGCAAAAAGCGCGTCTAAAAAACTCGGCCTCCTAAATAGATGCAAAAAATGTTTCACTCCATACCAATTGCTCCATGTTTATAAGTCCTATATTCGTCCCTGTATGGAGTACTGCTGTCAAGTTTGGGGTGCTGCCTCTGTTTCCATCTTGGCCCTCTTGGACTCTGTTCAAAAGCGAGCTATACGAATTGTGGGTGATCGAACTTTGACATCAAAACTTGCTTCCCTACAACATCGTCGCACTGTTGCTGACCTCGTTGTTTTTTACAAATATCGTCATCAGCAGTGCTCAGATGAAATCAGCGGCATCATGCCTCAAACTTATTCTTACCCCCGTTCCACTCGGCAATCGGCTGCCGCAACCGGTGAAACGGTAAAGATCCCACGCTGTCATACTGGCAGATCGCAGAGAGACTTCTTTGTCCGAACTGCGTACAAATGGAATAGTTTGCCGGAACACTTAGTCTCAGGTGGCTTCAACCCGCAGATGTTTAAAAAAAGCGTTAATCTATACCTTAGAACGCCAGTTGTTGTGGGACCCGGGTCTAGACCTAGGTCTTAAAAGGTATTTATGTGTTGTTGTGACACATATTCTAAACCCTATTACACAACACATTTTATTAAAAAAAAAAAAAAATATCAAAAGTACTGCAGTTAATTCTACAAAAAAAATAGTATGCTTGATATTCTAGATCAGGGGTGCCCAGAAATCATGGAAGAGATGGCCAAAAATTTACAAGAACAAGAATGACTGGCCGCACGGAAAAAAAATAGATAAACAGTATAAATTATGTTAAGATTTTTTATTCAAATTAAGTCGCGAGCATTAAATTCTTGTGTAGTATTACTAATTCTTAGTTTGTTTTTCAAATTAATGTCAGTTAGTCTATTTCTATAGGAATTTGTTAGGAATATTTAAATTTGAATTTAGTACGTACCAAAATATTGTACTTTTTTAAACGGAACTTATTATTATTGGTTATTTGATATTTGGTGATATATTTATAATATTTTTACTGGCCGCACCAAATCATAAAACTGGCCGCATGCGGCCAGATGGCCGCAGTTTGGGCACCGCTGTTCTAGATGTTTATAACAACAGCATTGACTGTTGAAATAACATTAAGTTTAGTCATTTGACAGTTAAAGTTTCGTGTATTTGTATTAAAAGTAGCGATACAATCGATTTAACTAAATAAAACGTCGGAGCCAAAACAATGTCATTTTATTCGAATTTACCTGCAATTCTGTCGGATCTACCACGATTATTTTTTTGGGTGGTTGTAACAAAGTGTATTCATTCTTTAAATTTAATTATGTAAACGTTTGGAACAATTTTTGTAAATGAAGTTAAATAAATGTTATGAGTGATGTTCTTGATCTCATTAAGGAATCTGTTAATATAAATTATATTTAACTGAAGTATTCATCATTTGAGTCTAGTTAAATAGAAAATGAAGTTTCAAATAATAAAGTATTGTTATCAAAACTAAATTGCTATTAATCAACTTTAGTACAATATATATTCAAATATTAAAAGTATTTTTATCAAAATTGAATTGACGCTAATCAACCTTTATACAACATTTTCAAATAACCATCAACTAAAAAATTCATCTCTAGTCTACTCATCATTGCTGTTCCTACACTAGTAGTGCTTAACATATCATCACAGTTAATAATAGCATACAACAAGCTATATATTTAACTTTTATTTTTCCAATACGAATCTATTGGTATCAAAACATCTGTCTCTTCGCAACTCTGTTTCTGTAGAGTCTAATTGATTCTTTTCTCATTAGCTACCCAAGCCTACATAGTTGGGCGTCGAAGTCAATTTTGGATGTTCTAGTATTTCCAGTAAGTCGTCATAGATATTTCTTTTGATTACCTATAATATCCTCCTATGCAGAGTGTTATAGTTCACGTGTTTATGGAGATAAACTTAGCTAAGTCTAACCTAGGTCTTCTGTTCTGTTAGCTGACACGAGGCAGACCGACTTTCCTGTCATTTATTCGACTAATCAAGTTGACAAACATATTTCTGTTTTTAACAGTGTCATTGTTTCTTTGTTTTAGATATTGTAACGATCGCAATAATCGCAAAACAATAATAAAACCAAATTCATCTTCGTTTTCAATTCAATAAAAATGTATTTCATTAGTTTCCATTCATTTTCACATTAACAATAATTTAAAATTTTCTAATACTTAACTGCTAGTTAAATTTCAATTGTACTATAAAAAGCAAACGAACGTACTAAATTTTTATTTCCAATTCTAACAAACAGATGTCGTTATTAATCTTTATTGAATCTCTTTTTAGTATTACCCGAGCTATTTTGACATGATAAGAGGTCAAAAAGAATAAAAAAAAACACATTTTGGTTTGAAAATATTGTCTTTTCTGTTTTTGGGTCTTCAACCAAAATGTTGAATTGAGATTGTTATTAAACACTCAATAAAACGTATTAAAGAAAAAATACTAATTCCATTTTATTTTGAGTTTAAAAAGAAATTGTTTTAATTTATACAGAAAAAAGGTTAACTTTGTTTTCACTAGTGTGTGATTTGGATGAAATATATATATATTTTTTTAAAAGTGTTTCATTCTGTTTTCATTAAGTTTATACTTAATTTATCATAAAGGAAATAGATTGCTTTATAAAAGTGGCAGTACATGAAAAATAAAGTATCCAATGATGTTATCGAAAGTATGAGTAGTAAGGATAACAGTGATCGAAGCATATTACCACAGTTAGAAACAGTCGAGTGTATGGTGGATTTTCCGGTTGTAGAAACCGTATGGATTTAAAGCAAAATATGAAGTGGAAAGTTAAAGGATTAAAGGCAATGTTCAATTGGGCATTTCGAACAACGAAGGTGTAATTCAGCAGCAGCAACTGATGTTCACAAATTAGTTCATCCAATACAGTTGGTTGATTAGTCAAGGGAATTGGAACACATAGACCAAATCTTCAATCAACAGTTATAAGTTAAGGTACTTACAGTAAATATATTAAATTTTTTTTTATTTATTCCTCGTTCCCCTTTGGAATGATAGGCTAGATTTTTTTTCAGATAATAAGAGATTCCCAAATTTAGGATTCTGTGGGGATAAACGCTATCCCGTAGCAATATTATTAATATTATTTTGTACGAAAGGTCCATAATAACAATCTGTCGCCGAACCAAAAACGGACCGGGGGAATATTTTGGTAATATAATACCGTGATTACGGTGGAGTTTTGTTACCGTTAGGTACGAATTTGTTGTGTTATTTAGAGCTATTTTCGGCGCGAAAAATATTTTTTTCATTTTTTTTCATGTATTTGGGCGGTGTCAACCGGTTTGGTTGACTTCGAACTTGTTTGGATAAGAACCAGTTGGGTTTTTTTTTATATGTATATTTTTCTTTTACATATATATCAAATATATATAGAATTTTTTCATTTTTTTAATAATTTTTAAGAATTTCACAATTTGATAAATTTAAAAGGAATTTTGAGAATTGAATTCAGCGGTAGTTGCAATAACGAATTCAAATGACCATTAAATGCTGCACAGGTACATTTAATTTTGGGATATATAAATATTTACTTGAAGAAGACAAATAATAAGCAATTCTAAGACTTATTAGAATTTGAAAGGAAATTGTATTCTGCTTTCGCATTAACCTTTTGGTCTTTGAGTTCTTGGTAGAGCCAGTGTTAAAAATACCATTATTTGTTTTTCTCTAATTAAATATAATATTCTAAAAGATTAAATTCTAATTCTAACATTTAATTTGGTTTTTACAATAGTGTAGAATTGTATTTGGATTAACACTATATTTCTTACACTCAAAAATGCACACAGTCAGAAATTTTGGCTCGTTTAGGAGCAAGCGTCGGCCGGGGCCAGGAGAGTTGGGTCAGGCAGCGGTTAAGCCGGGTGTGAATGAGGTAGATGAAGTAATGCATGAGATTGTGAGTGAAGTGATGAATGTGGTGAATGAGAGGGAACAGGTAAAAATGAATGCAGAACTGGATGAGAAAAGGAATCAACTATATTTAGAATTGATGGATGACATAGCGAATGAGCAGTATGATGAATGGTTGGATGTAGTGATAAGTGAGATTGTAAATGAGGAAGTGAATGAGTTGGCGGATGGAGTGATGAATAAGGAGATAAATGAGTGGGCAGATGAGGTAGTGCATGGAGTGGAGGAAGTGGATGAGATGAATGAGGAGTTGGTAGGAGAAGTGGTAGTTGATGAAGTGAATGAGTGTGTGGATGAAGTGATGGATGCGCGAGAGAGATATCGATTGAGGAGGCTAGAAAGGGATAGGAAAAGGTGGAGGGAGAAAAAGAGTAGGAGGAAGAAGCAGAAGGCAGCGTGGTTGGCCGAGGAGGTAGAGTTCTCGTCAGTCATGCACGCTTATGCGGAGATATTGGCTGAAGAGAACGCTATCTCTGAGTCCAATCACAGGGGAGAGAACCCTCGACGGTGGTTGGGACCGCAAGTGGCCCCGGGAAATTGTGTGCATCTTTGAAATGTATTCTGTTCTGAATTTGGAAAAAAACCGTTTTGGGGCAGTAATTTTTTTCGGAGACTGTTTTTTTATACTGTCATTGTACATAGTGTATATAGTAGGTTAATTGTTGTATAATTGTACATATTTGTACATATTTTTGGTATATAGGAAGCGGATGTAGTGGTTTGTGTGGAGTGTTATGTTACAATAGCACCAACGAGATGAAATTAAGAAACCAAACCGATGAAACGATTTAGCCATTTGAACTTTTTGTGAGTAGCTTTGGCAAATATTATACATTGATAGGAATTGGATAGTAGATCATATTTAAATATTTATACATTAATAAATTAGATCTGGAATCTGATGCTCGTTTTAACGGTGCATTTTGGCCTGCGTGAAATAAATACATGATTTTAATTTCTTTACCACTAATGGTTATAATCGGTGAAAATCCTGTTTTGGTTGTGGTAGATTCGAACTATTTTTAATTTCGCGATGAAAATATTGTACATTCCACTACAGTTGAGCGTTTGTTAGAATTAATTGATTTTTTTTTGGGTGTTAATTTTTTTTATTGTTGTGTAATGATTACAAGTGTGTAATTGATAATTTCTCTCAGCGGTACCTCTAACAAAGGATCCATGGGGCTTATCTCCTTAACATAATTATGTTCTTAGATCGCCTCTGTCCATTATGGACATGCGATCGAAGTTCATTGGTTTCTTCTCTTCATTTCAGAAGGAGTTTTCTGGTGATAAGGGAGTGACTACTGCTGGTCTGTACTTAGGTACAAACCAGTAGTACCATTCCCTGCACAGGAGCTTCTTTAACGAAATGAAGAGGAGAACCAATCATTTTTTTTTATCAGGATCGAGGCTTCACCTCACACAACTTCAACATTTTTCCACTCTTACATTTAGCTTGCAATAGACAGTTTTCATTAAGTTTAGGATTTGAAGTCTGGTGTTCGGGAGCGTTCTTCGACTATGGCATTAGTTTAATGGTAATTTATTTTTAGGTAGAACAACCGCAGCTGGGTCAGTAGAAATGGGCCTAGAGTCTAATCGTGACAGTTGCGATTGTTTTTGTTAGGTTGGGGAGATACTGTTCTGTAGAATCTGGTCGTTAGGGGCTTTTCTAGTCGGTTCTCACATGCATTGTTGGAGTGGGCTCGCGAACGCGATAATTCAAATACTAAATAAAATGGATATTGTAGCCATACTTACTTTTATGTGTCTCCAGACGAATCTAGATTTTGGGAATCTCTTATTATATTAAATAAAAATAAAATAAATCAAACAAATTTTTCAAAAAATTAAATAAATAATTTTTATTAAATAAAATAAATTTTCGTAAATTAAATTTTAGGTAACTAAATAATTTTTTTTAAATTTAAATAATTTTAGGTAATTAAATAAAATAAATTTTTTATTAATTAAGCAATACGTCAAGAAATAAATAAATATTTTTTATTTTTTTTAAAAAATAAATCAATATTTTGAGCTAGGACGTTGCATCCAATAAATAAACATCCTTTTTGAATATTTTTTATTTTTCAATTTTTTTTAAAATAAATAAATATATTTTAGGGGTGCTATCGTCAATAACTAATTTTAGGTATATATATATATTTCAGTATATCTGAAATTAAATAAATAAATTATATTTTAATATACAATATCTTAGGAATTTCTGTAAAGATTCAGCAAAGATTAGCTACGACAGTTTTTTTGTTCCTTTACAAGTTTGGTTTTTACAAAAATTTTCTGTTTTTTTGGGGCGTTCGTTGTTTTTTTCCGTTTTGCGGTTTTTATTGTTTTCACTTTTACATTTCCGTCGTACTAACTCTACATTTTTTTTTTTTTTTTGGTTGTTGAGAATTGGTTTTATTATTGTTGTTTGATTTTGTGAATTCTGGATTTGATAAATTTTACCATCAAAATGTCAAACCAAATAGACGTTGACCATCCGTTCTATGGTCTAGAACCCAGCGAACTGCTGGTCGAATGTTTGGTTCGGGGTGTGAATTTCGGGGGGGCCGATTGGGCAGAGGAACTGCGAAACCATGCAGATCATGGGTCAGTTCCAATAACAGTGTCTCATGCGAGAGATTTGATTGAGGAATCTCAAATGGTGGTGCAGGCAGCACAACTTATTTTAAATCAAGTACGTCGACTTCAGTCACCGATTGATCAGACCCTCTTGGATGGTTTGGCGAATCGAGTGTTACATTATACGGGTAGGATGAATAGGTTGGGTCCTCGCAATGACTTGCAAGAAGCCCGCACCTACGCTATCTCACAATTGTCACGCGCTTGGAGTATAATAGGATCATTATCAACACGTCCAATTATGCAGAGTAAACCAGGAGTATCATCTGCTCCATCTGCTTCACCTGCTTTTCAACCAGATGAGAGATCCACACCGATCCCAGTACGGCCAATATCGGAAACAATAAATAGTCTGAATCGTCCAAACCAGCAACATCAGAGACGGTCAGATCAATTACCACCGGCTTATTTCCAGCAATCTGGGTTGAGAGCCGAGGACTTTGCAATACCACAATTGGGTCCATCACTCCAGTCTGAACATGCACATAACAATCCAGCATTGGTACAACCACAACCACAATTAAATTATCCATCAGTACCACAGGTACAACTACCACCAATATATCCACCAGCTCCACTAACAGCACCACCACCATACAACCAACCTCCTCAGGTATGGCGTGACGCGGCTCCAGCGTTAGCACCAGTGGAGTACCGAGGGGTTCGTGGGAACAATTTGAGTCGTTATGACTCAAATTGGGTTCCAACCTTCACAGGGGATGGTCACTCTCCTGATATTCATGAGTTCATTCATAGAGTGGAGGCGGCTGCCAGAAGAGACCGTGTGTCATGGGACGACCTTAGGTCTATCATACCACGGTATCTGAAAGCAGCGGCCGACAGATACTATTTGAATTTAACTCATGAATATGAGGTGGTGACCTACCCAGTGCTAAGGGAGGGACTCCTACAGACCTTCGGTACGCTAACTGATGATAAGGCGATCTTGCGCGTTCTTCTGAACCGTAAACAAAAATCCAAGGAGAGCGTATACGAATATCTGGTGGAGATTGGTTCGTTAAACCGTCGCTTAGCACGTCCATTTGCTGATCGTGAAATGCTAGAGATTGCTCGGGAGGGACTGAGTGTGGATCTCAAAAATGCTACATTAGCAGCAACAATACACTCAATGGATGAACTTCGGACTTTATGTCAGAAGTTTGAACGTTTGTGGTCCACACCAGTTCCAATCAGAACATCAAATTTAAGAATTAGCGAGGTACAGCAAATGGATGATTATGAGGTGGATGCTGAACCAGAACAACATGGATATATTGATGCGGTGGATTCAACACAGAGACGGATATTGCAGCGACCTAGCATAACCTCTGACAACAGTCAACCTGGTCCATCAATATCCAGACAACCAATAGTGTGTTTCAGATGTGGAGTAAACGGTCATCGAGCTCCTGAGTGCTCTAAGAATAGAATTAAACTATATTGTTGGAAATGTAACAAGCCGGATGTTATATATGCAAATTGTTCATATTGTCACCCGTCGTTAAACTACCGTCCGAGAGTACATGCTTCGGGGATGGTACCCTCGGTTCAACATCCAATGAGCCCGAAGAAAACGACGAGAGATGTAGCAACGCAGGACGATCGATCACCACTCAGGAAACCAGAATAAAATCACCTAGTACATTTAATTTCCCATCATTACATCGAACGTATTTTAGACGTCTAGAACGTAATATTAGATATTGGAGGATGAGGAAATTATTTCGTAAAGCTTGTATTTCATCTATCCTTTCAGAAACAAAGGATCCTCGGCCGCGATTAACAATAGGGATTTTGGACAAACACATTTCAGGACTATTGGACAGTGGAGCGTCAATCACAATACTTGGAAGAAATTCCTTGGAATTATTGGAGTCAGCAGGTACAACTTACCGTAAGTACACTTCGTGTATTCGTACGGCAGATGGTACTGCAAATAAAATTTTGGGTTACATAGAAGTTCCAATAACTGTGAATGGCTCCACTAAACCAATGCGGTTTCATATTGTCCCTGGACTACGAGAAGAGCTCTACCTGGGCATAGATTTCTGGGAGAAATTTGGTATTGTTCCTTCATTTGTTAGTGAACTGACTCGTACAGAGCCACAAAATTTAAATATACATAACCTCACCACTGACCAGCAACGAGAACTGGATATGATCAAGGATTCTTTCCCGTCATTTGAAGTGTCTGGACTCGGAAAGACTTCTTTGGTTGAACATGTCATCGATGTTGGTGATAATGCACCTGTTAAACAGAGGCATTATCCCACATCGCCGGCTGTTCAACTAAAGGTCTATGCTGAACTTGACCGAATGCTTCAAATGGGCGTGATCGAGGAGAGTAACAGTTCTTGGTGCTCGCCAGTGGTGTTGGTACAAAAAGAATCTGGTAAAAACAGATTATGTATTGATAGCCGTCGTGTCAATTCACTAACGAAAAAGGACGCTTACCCACTTCCCTTGATTGATGGCTTACTAGGTCGTCTAAATAGCACAAAGTACATTTCAAGTATTGATCTCAAAGATGCTTTCTGGCAGATTCCTCTGGCAGAAGCATCTAGAGACAAGACAGCCTTCACAGTGCCTGGTCGTCCATTGTATCAATTCCGGGTTATGCCCTTTGGATTGTGCAATGCTCCCCAGACAATGTGTCGGCTAATGCACAAAGTGATACCACATCAATATCACGAAAATGTCTTTGTTTATTTAGATGATCTATTGGTAGTCTCTTCCACGTTCCAGGAACATATGGAGTTGCTGTCCAAAGTCTCTTCATTGTTAAGAGCGGCTGGGTTAACCATAAACCTCAAGAAAAGCAAATTTGTTCTGAGAGAGGTGAAATACTTGGGATTTTTGGTTGGTGAAGATGGTCTTCGAACAGACCCTGACAAGGTAAGAGCTGTAGCAGAGTATCCAGCTCCATCTACAGTTAAACAAATACGACGTTTACTAGGAATGGCTGGTTGGTACCAACGTTTCATACCAAACTATGCAAGCGTGGTATCACCAATTACAGATTTATTGAAGAAAAGTTCTGGGAAATTAAAATGGACATTGGAAGCGCAAGCTGCTTTCGAAAATTTAAAACGATTGCTGACTACAGCACCGGTATTAGTAAACCCTGATTATAATAAAGAGTTCTTTATTAGATGCGATGCGAGTCTGACAGGGTTAGGTAGTGTACTGTATCAGATCGACGAAGACGGACAAGAGTGTCCGATAGCCTTCATGTCGAAAAAACTTAATAAAGCTCAACGAAACTATTCTGTTTCTGAGCTTGAATGTCTTGCGGCAATTCTGAGTGTGAAGAAATTCAGGGGCTATGTTGAAGGTCACCGATTTACAATTGTGACTGATCACTCAAGTCTGAAGTGGCTTATGTCACAGAAAGATTTGAGTGGTCGTCTGCCTAGGTGGAGCCTAAAACTCCAACATATGGATTTTACCATTATCCACCAAAAAGGTACCCAAAATATAGTCCCTGATGCTCTATCTCGTCTTTATGACGATACACACGAGGAATTGACGGAAGCATTATCACATCACATTAACGACATCAAAATCGACAATGAAGGTTATCGGCACAAGGAATATACGGATATGATAGCTAAAGTTCAATCATCACCCAAGGACTTTCCATCTGTTAAAGTCGTGGATGATAAGCTATATATACGTATTGAGCCAAAACCTGATGCAATACCCAACGATGTTCCTGTGTGGAAACTCTGGGTACCAAAACCGATGACTTCCAACATGATTCAGAAACATCATGATGATAGTACTGCTGCTCATGGGGGTGTTAAAAAGACTTTAGAATTACTTCGACGTCTTTACTATTGGCCGGGCATGGCGTCACAGGTACACAACTATGTTGTGTCCTGCGACACATGTAAACAAACAAAAGCCACGAATCAGATATTGCGTCCTCCGATGCAATATCAATTCGAAACAGCACGTCCATGGCAGAGAGTCTATATAGATTTTTTGGGACCGTACCC
Source organism: Diogma glabrata (assembly GCA_963693315.1). NCBI lineage: Eukaryota > Metazoa > Arthropoda > Insecta > Diptera > Cylindrotomidae > Diogma > Diogma glabrata. The sequence goes on from OY856187.1 coordinate 351,843,542, forward strand.
TCGTTCAACACTTGGGAATACGGTGTTATTGGTAGTTCTGGATCATGCTACGAAGTTTGTACTACTGAAACCACTTAGGAACGCAACTTCACCGAAGGTGAATGCTTTTCTGAAGAACGAAGTGTTTCTTACATATGGGGTACCAGAGTTTCTGCACAGTGACAATGGCAAACAGTTCACTAGTAGGAACTTTCAAAGTCTTTTGTCAGATTTCGGCATTAAACACATTAGGACCGGTGTCTATAGTCCTCAAAGCAACGCGTCAGAGCGGGTCAATAGGTCAGTTCTAGCAGCAATTCGAGCGTTCATAAAAGGTCAACATACCAAGTGGGATTCATTAATTGGTGAAATCGCTTATGCACTGCGGGCTGCAGTACATTCAGCTACCAAGTACTCACCTTACTATCTATTATTTGGTCAACATCCAATATCGGATGGAAATACTTACCAATTGTTGAGATCACTATACAAGCTTGGTGAAGATGCTGGTGAGGAAATAGAACGCGCTGATCATTTGACTCTGCTCAGGAATCGAGTTCAACAGAATTTGAAAGCAGCTTTCAAGAAATCGCAACATCAGTACAACCTGCGATCTAAACTACGGACTTTTCAACCACAACAACGTGTGTTTGTACGGCAACATCATTTGAGTGACGCTACCAAAAAGTTCTCGGCAAAATTGGCTCCAAAGTTCTTACCTGCAATGATTAAGACTAAGATTGGAAATGTACTCTATGAGTGTATAGATATGAGCGGTAAGAGTCTTGGAGTCCATCACGCGAAAGACATCAGAGAATGATGTCTGTTCGTTAGGTAGGGTCGTTCCTCTGGCTGGTTGTCGTCTCTGGGGTTCACATCTTCAGCATCATATATTACTGGTTGTATCGAGGTTTCAATGGTGCTGACGTTAGATGGATGGATGATCGATTTCGGTACTCACTGATAGTTCCTAGGAACTTCATGAGTATTGAAATTGATCATCGACCCTGACGCTGGTTACCATTGGTATCTCGATCCCAGATACAGTTTAATAGGTGGAAGTAGTTCGGTGGTTTTCTGTCATGGAGGGGATGGCGACGTTTTTGTGATTTCAAGAGTAAAAATCTTGGTTTCTACCTTGAATTCATGGTGTAACGATCGCAATAATCGCAAAACAATAATAAAACCAAATTCATCTTCGTTTTCAATTCAATAAAAATGTATTTCATTAGTTTCCATTCATTTTCACATTAACAATAATTTAAAATTTTCTAATACTTAACTGCTAGTTAAATTTCAATTGTACTATAAAAAGCAAACGAACGTACTAAATTTTTATTTCCAATTCTAACAAACAGATGTCGTTATTAATCTTTATTGAATCTCTTTTTAGTATTACCCGAGCTATTTTGACATGATAAGAGGTCAAAAAGAATAAAAAAAAACACATTTTGGTTTGAAAATATTGTCTTTTCTGTTTTTGGGTCTTCAACCAAAATGTTGAATTGAGATTGTTATTAAACACTCAATAAAACGTATTAAAGAAAAAATACTAATTCCATTTTATTTTGAGTTTAAAAAGAAATTGTTTTAATTTATACAGAAAAAAGGTTAACTTTGTTTTCACTAGTGTGTGATTTGGATGAAATATATATATATTTTTTTAAAAGTGTTTCATTCTGTTTTCATTAAGTTTATACTTAATTTATCATAAAGGAAATAGATTGCTTTATAAAAGTGGCAGTACATGAAAAATAAAGTATCCAATGATGTTATCGAAAGTATGAGTAGTAAGGATAACAGTGATCGAAGCATATTACCACAGTTAGAAACAGTCGAGTGTATGGTGGATTTTCCGGTTGTAGAAACCGTATGGATTTAAAGCAAAATATGAAGTGGAAAGTTAAAGGATTAAAGGCAATGTTCAATTGGGCATTTCGAACAACGAAGGTGTAATTCAGCAGCAGCAACTGATGTTCACAAATTAGTTCATCCAATACAGTTGGTTGATTAGTCAAGGGAATTGGAACACATAGACCAAATCTTCAATCAACAGTTATAAGTTAAGGTACTTACAGTAAATATATTAAATTTTTTTTTATTTATTCCTCGTTCCCCTTTGGAATGATAGGCTAGATTTTTTTTCAGATAATAAGAGATTCCCAAATTTAGGATTCTGTGGGGATAAACGCTATCCCGTAGCAATATTATTAATATTATTTTGTACGAAAGGTCCATATTAACAATATATGTGCTTCTCAAAAAGCATAACAAGACCCGGATCTTATTATGCTTTTAGAGAGAAACATAGCCTCGGTTTCCTTCTCAAGCTCTGTACATTAAACAATTTCCTGATCTACCTAGCCTTCAAAACTGTTGTGATTGGTCTGAGAGCTTATGCAAGATGTACTGCGTGAATAGGAATAAATTTTGGAAAATATATTAGGTAGCAGAATTAATATCACAGGGTGTTTTTTAGTCTAAACTTTCTTCAAAAGAGTTGTGAGATAAACTTAAGAGAACGGGAGCGCCTTATTCTAAAAATGACTTAGTTAACATAGATGAATATGAAATTAATAGTTTTAATAATACATTCATATGCAATCTGGGTCCCGTAAAGATTTTATCACTACTTTTACGCTCTGATTTTACCAATATTGTTAGACGTAATATTAACAAAAAGAAAGTTTCCGTTTTGTTGCTTCTGAATTTCAACAAATCATTTGACTTGATTGACCACAGTCTATTGGTTGGCCGGCTTCAGAGCCTGTTCGAACTAGAAAGTTGGACTCCGTTTTTTTGGTCTAGTGCCGGGTTTTGGTTTAAGTGCCGGGCTTTGTTCCATTTCGAAAGGTGTTCCTCGGGATTCCATTCTAGGTTCTTTTCAATGACCTTCCCATTCTATTTCTTTCTCTTTCCCCATTTTTATTTTTTTAAAACCAAATTTTAGGGTAGCGAAATCCAAAATTCGACCACACCGTGTTACCTGGGTAACGCTGACAAAATTGAGTGGGGGTATCTTAGGCAGGCACAGAAAACACTGCTAATTCAATGATGAAAATTTTACCTTAACGTGAAAAAACACCAGTACGCCTATTCCGGTATTTCCCTGGGAATTGGGAATTGAGAAAAAAGTGCAATAAATGAAATAAAGAATTATTTTCTAATACGAATTTGTTATTTCCCGCGACACGGAATACTAGTTAGGAAAATATTGCTATAATTTATTTCTCAATTCTTATTTCCCAATGTACCGGAATAGGGCTACAGATTGCCAAATCGGAACGTTCGCACCCTGCGTACCTTTGATGCTCTCGAGAATTTAGAATCATAACCTGAGAGGTATAGAATGGATGTCATTAGACAGTCGGAAAGCAAAATTTAGATAGTTACCCTCTTTACTGTAGTGGTCATCCTTCTCGAACAAAATTTGGTTCTGGCTTCATTATACACACATACACGAAACCGTGATGAAATTCATCCCGGTCAATGCTAGGCTCTGCTACCTACGGGTACGCGTTTAACTAGTCAAGTAAACTGAAATTGTGGGTCGGTCACTACAGTTCCCCCCTGCTAGTGAAAGATATGTTTTACATATGTGCGAGGAAGTATCTCTTTTGTTTACAAAACTAAAAAAATCAAGTCTTTGGCAAGACCAATAAAGTTAAACGATCGTTCGGTCGGTTGTTGTATGTTAACAAATCAAAAGTTTAAATTACTCCTAAATAAATCTTTTTTTTCTTTATATAGATATGTATATCTTTATATAGAAATTTTTATTTTTGATTAATACATCCGTATATAAAATGGGGTCAGAAGTACTAAAAGCTGTATATTCCCTACTTTTTCCTTCTAATTCAATTTGATGGAAGACAGACGCTAAGTCTAAGATAGTGAAGTGTTGCGATTTCTCCAATTGATCGAATATTTTTGTGATATTAGGTAAAGGATAAGTTTCTCCAACTATTACATACTTTAGCTTCCAATAATTATGACTAAACTCCATTTTTTTAATTGCTACTTTTCTTAGGAACGACTAAAAACGCTGAGTTCCATAGACTTCGTGAGTGTTCTATTAAACCGTCCTCAAGTAGCTTCTCTAGCTGTTTATTAATTTCTGTTCGCTGAGAATAAGGTAAGCGATAGTTTTTGACGTGGATGGGTGTCGTAACCGAATTTAATCGAATTTCATGTTTGTAAATGTCCGTATTAGACATTTTATCACCTGGAACGTAAAACAGGTCTATATAATCGGGACACAGCTCCGCAACTTGTGTCCTTTCTTCAAAATTCAAAATGTTCACATTCGATCCCCTTAAAACATTCGTAATAATTTTATTTATAAATTCCACGGTTTCTTTACTGCTATCATGTACCAACCAGTTCATGTTTGGTTCAAACAGGTGTTTCCATGCAACTAATATCCCTGTTTCGCGATGATTCGTTGATCGCTCTCGGCACTCCAGCATCGGCTTCAGTAATGTTCAACAATTTCACCAAAATCCTTTGATGTCTAAATTGTACCAAAGAGTTAGCTAAATTTCGGCTCCGAAATCCAACAAAAAATTCTAACCTAAAATACCGTTGGCGCAGATACATAAATTATGACATGAAACTCAAAATTCACCCCTAGTTCCTTTATATAAGGTCTAACCGTACCCAGTGTTTTAGTTATATGTATTATATTCCTTATCACTCCAGACCCGGAGCATTTATTTCCTTTAAAAATAGTGATGTCTGATGTCTCCTATGATGATATATTCTTTAAGAACGCTGAATTCTGCACCAGTGTCTACTAATAAAACCAATGGTCAATGAGCAATGTTTAATTGCAGGCTCACTAATGTTTAGCGCGATCGTACATTGTATACGTAAAATGTGGTAAATGTGGTTGTAATAAACTAGTCAACTAAACTGAAACGGAGGGTCGGTCACCACAATATGTCCAAATACAATTCTCGGGTTTGTGTTATTTGAAAACTGTTTTGACAGTTCAATGCGAATATCTGTCAGGTAAATAAAACACAGCTACTCTTAATTTTTATTGTTATGTAATTTAGTTTGGGTACACTATTGTTTATAAATATCAATGTTTTATTATACAAAAATGGATAAAGATACTAATTATGAGTAATACAAATAATAATATCATATTTAAATTAAAACAGTTAACTATAATATATATCTTTTATTTATTTCTTTGTTGATAATATTCCAATATAGTTTTCAATTTTCGCAACTAAAATGGAATTCGATGTTTTCGATGCGATTCCATGTATATTCCACAATCCTTGTAAATCTTTTTGTTCGAATAATACAATTGCAGCTTCCTCTGGCATCCTAGTTATAATAATAATTAAAATCAACTTTTACGTCCACTTTCGCCTTATTATTTAAAGAATAAAAGCGGGTTTTAGTTTTGATGGCCGTAAAATTAAATTAAGGATACCCAGCATATTACATTAAATTTAAAGAAAATTTTAAACAAAAAAAAAATGAAGCAAATAATGACAGAAAAAGTCGATTAAGGAATCGTTAAAAGAAATGGAGTACCCTAACTTGGAATTGTTGGTTTCTTTAACCAAAATACACTGTAACAAAAATTAAAAAAAAAAAAATAAAAAAAAATTTAAAAAAAATTAAATCTAAATTAATAATAATTATTAATTTTAATCTTAATTAAATATTAATTAAAAAAAAATTAAATTTGTAAAATCATAAGAAAATTATCGGTAATCAATAAATTAAACAAAAATGTATATAATTTAGGAAATCATTTAATAAAAACGAATGAAAAGAATATAAACAAAAATTCAATTCTAAAGGAACTATATCCAAAACGAATGAGATAAAAAAACTACTGCAGTTAGAAAGCACAATTTCCATCAGAGAAATTTAACTCAAATTAAATTAATTAAATAATAAATAAAAATAAAATTTCACAAATAACCATAGGAAGTTTAAAATTAAATAGAGAATATTAGAGCTAGAATATTATGTAAACTAAAAAACATTTTTTTAACAAAACAATAAATAAGCATAAAAAAGTATTTTATTCGAAACACGGATTAATAACGGATTAACAATTAAAAAAAAACTAAAAGCAAACGAAAAACTTTAAGCAATAGTTTGGCTCAAGGTTCAGTACTTGCTCCAATTCTTTTCAACTTATACATGTATGACATGCCAAAAACCACTTCCCAGAAATTTCAGTATGCTGATGATATTACTTTAGCTTATCAATGTAAAGATCTTCAACTTGGTGAAAAAATTATAGAAAAAGATTTACATAAAATGTGGAATTATTTTAAAAAATGGGGTCTTAAACCGAATTCCAGTAAAACTGAAGTCAGTGCTTTTCACTTAAACAATCAAATGGCAAAATCTGAGTTATGTGTTAAAGTTGAAAATGTTGTTCTTTTACATAACCATAATCCAAAAATTCTAGGTGTAATTTTTGATCGTTCTTGGACTTTTAAAAATCACTTAGAAGCAATAGCCAAAAAAGTTAGTGCAAGAAATAATTTGTTACAACAAATTGCTGGTACAACTTGGGGATCAAACGCAAATGTTTTAAGGACTGCTGCTTTAGGATTAGTATATTCTACAGCTGAATATTGTTCTTCAATCTGGATGAACAGTGCTCATACACCAAAAATCAATATTCAGCTGAATCGTGCATTACATAAATGGGGTCTGGTGGATTGTCCATCATGTGAATGTGGTAAGGAATTTCAGACAGTCAATCACATATCTCAAGAATGTAACTTAACTAAATTCAATGGATGTTTTGAAGAGGCTTTTTGTTTATCTGATCAATTTATTGATTGGTTACATGGACTGAAAAATAAAATTTAAAGTATTCTGATGTTGAATAAACCGTACGATTAAAAAAAAAACAATTATAAAACGACAAACATTATGGATTACTTGACAATTAAAACTATAAAACTTTTAAAAAAAGAAGCGTAGATTTAGCGTAGTCATAGAAGCGAGTGGGGGCTTAATTTTTTTTTTGAGAGTAATAACAATTCTTTTCTAAGTAAACATGGTTTTCAAATTTTCTGAAAAACAATATATTTTAAGTCACTGAAAATTATATGACACCAATTCGAAGTGTAGAGGATCTACCATCCATCCACTTACTGCATCAATAACCATACATTCCAATACGATTCAGATACCTTTATTTGTTTTATGAATGAATCAAACTATTGAAACAAAACAAAAACAAAATACATTTTACTACAAGAAAATCTAATTTCTTTTACTTCGGTCTGAAAGACCTAAGTATTACATTCATGAGCCAAAAGTGAAATTCTTACCCCCACTTTTTTTGGCATTTCTCAACGTTTTAGGACCTACTGATTCTAAAAAAGCAAAAAAAAAAATGTATGTCTGTCTGCCGGCCGTCCGTCCGTCCCGCCGTCATTACCTACGCTGCAGGGAAAACCGCTGGAGGTTCAAACATTTTTTTTTCTAAAAATAGGTATACTCAAGGGGCAGATCCGAAAGGACGCTGTGTTCGATAACTGTACCGGAAGTGTGTCAAAAAATCATTATATGTATCAAAAATAGCAAATTTTCATATTTTTGGCTTAAAAAACGTTCATTTTAAGTGATTACGAGTCGGAACATTAAATTTGGAGAAATCTTGATGGTAGGGATTGGTATGTGAGATCAAAAACTAGATTATTGCATTATAAGTTTGTCAAAAAAATGTTGTCAAGTGTGTCAAAAGAAAGATTTTTATTTATTTTTTTACCTAATTTTTTGGAAAAAAAATAAAATTAATTGTTTGTTTGAAATGAAGTTTTATTATTATTATTGAGAATTATGGCATTATAAGTTTGTCAAAAAAATGTTGTCAAGTGTGTCAAAAGATTTTAATTTATTTTTTTACCCAATTTTTTGGAAAAAAATAAAATTGTTTGTTTGAAATGAAATTTTATTATTATTATTGAGAATTATGACATTATAAGTTTGTCAAAAAATGTTGTCAAGTGTGTCAAAAGAAAGGTTTTTATTTATTTTTAAACAATTTTTTTAGAAAAAAATAAAATTAATAGCTTGTATGACATGATATTTTACTATTATTATAGAGAATTATGGCATTATAAGTTTGTCAAAAAATAATGTCAAGGTTGTCAAAAAATGATTTCATTTATTTTTTAGCCAATTTTTTGGAAAAAAAATGTAGCTGTTTTTATGACGTAAATGTAATTTAGAAGGAAATTGGACATGGAAATTTTTTAATTTGTTATAGTTTTTGAAATATTTTTGGAATTTTGAAAAAGTTTGTATTTTTGAATTTGGAATAATTTTTGCAATATTTTTAGAATTTCGGCAAAAGTTTTAATGTTTGATTTTGTAAGATTTTTTGGAATATTTTTAGAATTTTGAAAAATTTTAAATTTTTGATTTTATTATAATTTTTGGAATTTTGAGTAGCGAAAATCCGAAATTCTACGTCCACGCCGTGCTACCTGGGTAACGCTAACAGAATTAGGTTGGTGTAGTTGAGAGGGGCAGAGTAAATACTGCTTATACTCAATGATTCTGCTCCATGGCGAGTCATTGGCGCCATAAAACCAGTGCAACTCAAGCGTCTGTTCTCCATGTTAGGGGCGGCTTGGAGCGGGCGTCTGTCTTGGATCAAGCGGCTCGCTATATAAATGTGTAGAAAGCGTCTGTTCTCCATGTTAGGGGCGGCTTGCAGCGGGCGTCTGTCTTGGATCAAGCGGCTCGCTATACAAACGTGTAAAAAGGTTGTTTCTGGTGACCTTAAGATGCAGAACGAACCCATTCACGAAAATTTGGGTTGGGCGAAGGGCTAACACCCCATTTCCGTAAAAAAATTATTGTCATGAATTCTGTACACAGGCCTCGGAATATCTCGGATTCAATATTGGAACGACCTCGGAAACTGTACCCGGACTACGATTTAAAAATGGGAACCTGGAACGTGCTAAGCCTCAGAAGACCAGGAGATCTCCTAAAACTAACACAACAAGTCGAGAGCTACACACTGGATATAGTGGCATTACAAGAACTAAGATGGCCAGGCAGTGGAATCCATGAAACAGCGAAAGGATACACTCTTTATTATTGCGGTCATCAAAACGGAGGAGAATTTGGAGTTGGCTTTCTTATACACCGTCGCGTGAATCAGCATGTTATCGACTTCTGCCCAATTAATATGCGGTTATGCACACTGAGAAACCGCACGCAAAAATTCAATGTAACGATCGTCAATGTTCATGCACCTACTGAAGATAAAGCAGATGATATTAAAGACCTGTTCTTCCTAGAACTCGAAGAAGTCATCAATAACATCCCGCGCCACGATATAAAAATCGTGGTAGGTGACTTTAATGCTCAAATTGGTAGGATTGCAGAACTTAAAACACATATCGGCCCCAACAGCTTGCATCATACCAGCAACAATAACGGTTTTCGCGCAGCCGAGCTGGCTATTATGTATGATCTAGTAATTTCCAGCACTTTCTTCCCTCACAAGAGAATTCACAAAGCAACGTGGAAATCAAATGACGGAAGAACAGAAAATCAAATCGATCACGTCATGATCTCTAAGAGACACTCTACAAGTGTAACTGACGTTCGATCATACAGAGGTGCTGATAAGGACACCGATCATATGCTTGTCATCTTTAAGTACAAGTGCAAATTATCATCTACATTTAACAGACAAGCAAAAAAGACCGTGCGCTGGAATGTCGAAGCATTTAAACATCCGGAAACGCTGAATAGATATCAGGAAATAATAACACAAAACATAGAAGAGCATGACATCTCTTCTGAGATGCCATTAAACATACAAGAAGAATGGCAAACGTTTCAATCAACCATTATAGCCGCAGCACAAACTACAATCGGAAAACGACCACCGAAATCACACAACGAATGGTTTGACGACGAATGCCGCCAATCCGTTGAAAATAAACAAAAACTGCGAGAAAAATGGTTAACAAGGAACACCCGAAGCTCCCAAGCTGATTATCTATGCGCCAGAAAAGCCTCAGCAAAACTTCTACGTAAAAAGAAACGCGAACACATGAAGAGCTGCATCGAAAACATCGACCTACATGCGGCCAACGGAAATTCAAAAGAGTGCTTTGCCAATGCACAGAATCTGACAAAAGATTTCCACCCAAGATCTACAGCCATCAAAAATGAAAACAATGAACTTACAACAAGTGAACGCGATGTGCTGGCAGTGTGGCGATCCCACTTTCAAGACCTACTGAATAGAACGAATGAAGTTCATCCTATTCGAGCAATTGCTCCGTCAAATGAGGAGGTTTTTGTCCCTTACCCAGCAATAGAAGAAGTGGAAGCTGCCATTAAAAAACTGAAAAACGGCAAATCACCAGGTTTCGATGGTATTCCCGCAGAACTTTTGAAAAATGGAGAAGCAGCTCTGGTCTCACGTATATATGATCTGATTCTTGCAATCTGGGACCAAGAAGAACTACCTGCTGAATGGAAAACAGCTCTCATTGTTCCGCTGCATAAGAAAGGTGACCGTCTAAAGTGTGCGAATTATCGTGGCATCGCACTGTTGAACACTGCATATAAAATACTAGCTAATGTCGTACTTGCTCGACTCATCCCGTTCGCCGAATCTATCATCGGTGACTATCAGTGTGGTTTTCGTCCCAACCGTTCAACCACAGATCAATGTTTTACCTTAAGGATGATTCTAGAAAAATGTTGGGAGTACAACATCAGCATTCACCAGCTCTACGTTGATTTCAAGCAAGCATATGATAGTATCATCCGCGAAAACCTTTGGTCCGCACTCATATGCCTTGGCATCCCAGAGAAACTTGTTTCTCTGTGCAAACTCACAACATCGGGATCAAATTGTAGAATAGTAATCGAAGGGTCAGTTTCTGATCCTTTCGATATAACATCAGGTGTTCGACAAGGTGATGCACTTGCGCCCGTACTGTTTAATTTGGCGCTGGAGTACGCGATAAGAAAAAGCCGAATTGAGACACAAAACTGCATATATAACAAATCTAGTCAAGTTCTTGGCTACGCAGATGATATTGTGCTTCTCGGATGTAGAACAAGCGATATTAAGGATAGTCTCTCTCAGCTTGAAAGAAATGCTAAACGACTTGGATTATGCATCAACACCGGCAAAACCAAAGTGTTAACAACATCTAAGAACATACCTCCCGGAAATCTGGATACTGGCGACTATGAAGTGGAACGCGTGGAAAACTTCAAATACCTCGGGTCTGTAATAACATCGTCAAATGACATGCAGGCAGATATCAAAGCCCGTGTCTCTGCCGCATACAGAGTTTTCTACGCATACTCAAAACTTCTGCGATCAAAATATCTTTCGCGGTCGTGTAAACGCACACTTTACAAAGCATTAATTCGACCTGTGCTTACATTTGGAAGTGAAAGCTGGACACTGACTTCCTCCGATTGTAGAATTTTATCAACTTTCGAGAGGAAAGGTCATACGAACAATTTATGGTCCATGTAAAGTTGCTGAAAATCAGTATAGAATCCGAATGAATCACGAAATCAGACAGCTTCTTGGAGGCTGTGATGTAATCGGATTCATTAAATCCAACCGGATTAGATGGTTTGGTCATGTAGAAAGGGCTCCATTGGATAGAATGATAAAAAAAGCGTCCCAACAACAACCAGCTGGTGTTCGTCGAAGAGGAAGACCTAGACAACGCTGGCGTGATGACATCATCCAAGACCTTCGTGATATAGGATGTCGAAACTGGAGTCAACTGGTCATGGAACGAGATAATTGGAAGCTGATCGCACAGACGGCAAAATCCCTCCATGGGATGTAAACGCCAGAGAGAGAGAGAGAGAGAGGGGGAATTTTGAAAAAATTTTCAATTTTTGATTTTGTAATAATTTTTGCAATATTTTTAGAATTTTTAGAATTTTTGAAATATTATTTATTGGAATTTAGAAAAAATTTAAATATTTGATTTTATTCTAATTTTTGGAATATTTTTGGAATTTTGAAAAAGTTTGATTTTATTTAATTTAACAATATTTTTGGAATTTTGATTATAATTTTCCGGCAACGTATTGATGTTTCGTGTTAGTTTTGCAATAAATTTTTAAACAGAGATAAAAAATACTTGTACTTTAACAAAGAGTTATGTTTGATATACATCGCTGCCCAAAACTAAAAACCATGTCCTCATAAAAGTATTTTGCCGAAAACTATTTACAAATCCTTAACCCAGACCGAAGTCTTGATATCTCAAAGCTGTGAGATTTTAGCCCCTCCATATTTTACTATATGAAATCTGAATAAAATGAATCAAATGTAAACAAATAAAAATATGCATACCATATGTTTTTATTTAATTTTAAAAACGATTAACGAATGTCTTATATTTCGAAACAATAAAATATTTCAAATAAAAAATTGATATACATATTTTTATTGCTGATAGGCATTACGATAGTTTGCAATTAGAAATCCAAATTGATTTTTGAGAGGGAACGAAATTGTGTATATAATTTTAGTACTCTAATTTTAAGGGGAATTATGTTTTAATAATTGTATAAATAGAATGGATGTTTGAGGAACAAATCAGAATCAGTTTTGAACTTAATAGTTGTTTTATTTTCATTCTGATTTTCCCTGACGAGCTCAGTTGATTTTGTCAAACGGGTCTAACGGTATATCTTTTGGTACAGGTTGTTTCGTGCAAACGTGCCTCTGGGTTACCGGGACGGTTCTCGACGACGAACATTTGAACGGATTAATACAATATATCAGTGATTCAAGTCTTTGAATTACCACCATCTCTGAATCTCATCAATTAAGGAAATACGCAGTCAAATTACACCTGTTATTCAATGTCATACACTCACAAGTCACGATATCGAAAATGATTTGATGGTATACGCGCAGCACAGAAGTCTATGGCACTAGACAGCAGTTTAATGCATCAAAATAGTTTATAACGTTTCCGAGCTATCGATTAAAATACGTAAAAAATACAGTTTGCTCCAATTTTCTGAAAACTGTTATTTTCATGCCATTAAAATGAATATGGGATCACTCAGAATAGAATTCAATTAAAACCATCCAAATTGGATGAGCCGTATTCGAAAAATCGGTGAACAAAAATATAGCGAACTTATAAATTGAGGAATTTATGGAACATCAAAAAGGAAAACCCAGTAGAATCAGAATATAACATAACAAATAATAAACAAAGATGTAAGGATTTGTTTGGGTCTTATAAACAACGCTTCCATCACAGTCGTAATTTCAGAAGCAGCGGACATCCCCATAGAACAAAAAATAAAATTATTCAACTATGAATACGCAATTAAAAACAAATTGAAATAACAAAATAGGATTACAACTAAAACCGGCAATATTATAAATACTATCAACACTCTAATAATAAAATATAATGATCAGATAAATAACTTACCTATAAAAAAGACGGTAGTTAAAAACAGGATGAAGGGAAATTAATTGAACCTAAACAATAACAGATATAATCAAACAATATATACACTCAAAACAATAACTGATATAATCAAACAATATATACACTTCAAAATAGACTTGGACAAAGACGCGTTTATCCAGAAGAAAGCAAAGAAATTCGCCGAGCACCCATCTGGCTCACGTAGTTTCTTTCAGGCAGTTAAATCAGTCCAAAGTAATTTTACTCGATCCTCTATTCCAACCGTAGTTCTGAATGACATTCCCGTGAGCGACTCGAAAGAGAAGGCGGATCTTTTGGGTCGTATTTTCGCAGAAAACTCAAACATAGTTGAACCTCCCCATGCTCCTACACTCATTTCCCCAGTTGTAACGAAAAAGAAACCAATTATTTTTCGTTGCAATATTGTACGGAAAATGCTTATTTCTATCAATATCAACAAATCTGCTGGCCCCGAAATATTAAAAAATAAAACCGAAATATTTCCCGATTCTTGGAAGCTGGCCAGCGTTCAACCCATATCAAAGGAAGAGAGTAAGATAGATTCTAACAATTATAGACCAATTGCAATTCTGTCGGTTTTAGCTAAAATATTTGAAAAAAATGTTCACTACAATTTAATAGATTATTTGGAAATGTCGCGAATTATTGATGATAAGCAGTATGGTTTTCGTAAAAGTCATGCAACAGGTGATCTGTTAGCCTACGTATCCCATCTCTGGAACAAACCGCTGGAAAACTATGGTAAAACATTCAGTATTTCACTTGACATTTCGAAAGCATTTGATAAAGTGTGGCATAAAAATCTCATAGCTAAATTAAAATCTTATGGCATAGACCATCTTACTGTCTCATGAAATTCATAGTTTTTTACAGGTCGCCAATTTCATGTTAATTTAGATGGTATCACATCCAATATTTTCACAACCAATGCCGGGGTTCCCCAAGGTTCTGCACTCTCACCAACCTTGTTTCTTCTATACATTAATGACTTAGAATTCTAAGACACTAGAAATGAATGTATTCAATTGAATAGAATGAAAAATTGCTTTGAAAAGTGAAAGATCCGTAACAAAAGTTTTATCTCAATTCCGGTCGGTTCGGGAATCGAACCGGCGTCCCTCTGATCAAAGTTTATATGGTTAACCATTTAACCAACTCGACCAGCGACGAGATAAAAATTTGTTTTTGGACGATCGACTTAACATCACAATTATTTAATTCATTTTTAATGTCAATTTTTTGTCTTATTTATTTATTCTACGAACACGTTTTACCGTTCTTCATACCTCAACTAAGTTGACATTGAATGAAGAAAATTATGGATCTACGAATATAGGAGACAAATCCCGACTAGTGGAGAATGGCCACTAACAAATTTAAATTCAAGATTTTATTAAGAGTTTAGCAATGGATCTAACCATTATGTAGTTTAGAATTTTTCATTCTATTCAATTGAATACATTCATATCTAGTGTCTTAGAATTCTGAACTACATCAATAACACTATGCATATCACTTATTATTTTACGCAGGATAACATTAATAGTTAATTAAGGTTATTTTTGATACTCTATATATACATATATATTTCGGTTTGTTAGACCATCTTCTATACTCTATAGTCTATAGCATACTCCTGAATATGCTCTAAAAACCCGAAATATATATAGAGTATCCAAAATAACCTGTTTTTTTATTAATTAACTATTAAAGTTATCCTGCGTAAAGTAACAAGTAGTGTATTATACATACTGTTAACTGTATACTTACACCGAGTGTCAACGGCAAGTTGTGTAAATTATAGACACTTTCAATACTTTAACTACAGGCAAGGGAATTCAACATAGAGTAAATATAGGTTGTTACATAAAAAATAAAGCATGGTTATAAAAAAAATATTTTTCGGCAAAAACAATAAAAATAATAACAAGATTAAGATTAAGAAACAATCACACATATGATGATAAATACTTTAAATTAATCAAAAAAATTCACACAAGCTTATGTTCGGTTTGCAATAAGATAAACAAATGATGCTGTACATATCATAACTGATTGCAAAAAATATGAAGCCCAAACAAATAAATACAAAGAAAATAAAATAATTAAATAATCAAAAATACATTATTAACACAATAAACAAATTTATCAACATAAAAAATTAAAAGAACATTTGTTGTATAATACAAAAAAAAGTTTTATGTCAGTTAAAATCACTCACCTTGCTCTAATATATAGTTTTGATTTTTTATCCTCACGGCATTTTACAATATATTTTTTAGCTTCATTTGTATTACTTTGTTTAAGACATACTTCCACAAATGGTTCATACCCGATCGGACTCTTTTTTAATTTACTAAACTTTTCTAATTCCTCCCACTGAAATTGTTCGGATAGAACTTGAATTCGTAACCACCAAAATCGTTTATCTGGAATTTTATATTCATTTTTATATTTCTCTGCTGTTTTAATGTCACCAAGAGCTAAGAGCTCATAAACCGTGTCATGAATTGATATTCCACTATTAAATGTATGATTTGACTGTTTTTGTTGTTTTATAAGTTTTCGTGTTTCTTCACATATATCTGATTCAATATCTTTCTGAGATTTTTTGTATAGACTTCCAATAATGGAAAGAGATGATTCTAATGTTTGGTTCTAGAAATAAGAGTTTTGTTAGTTGTTTATATTCTAACGATTACGTAGAAAAAAATTATGCATAAAAAATCGAGAGATTGTTGTAAGAAATTGAAGTATGAAGCGGAAGGTTTTCGACTAAAACCAGGAAATAGAATCAATTTTTTAGAAGTTTTAGAAAATTAAGCTATTGGAACTAATGGCAAAACAATACATATAATTTAATTATTTATTTAAAGCAGAAGAACAAATTTTGTTTTACTCGGACTAAAACTGGATTTTGGAACTCGTAAGATTGCGATACTCCATTTCGAATTGCAACACAATAATTTTACTAGTCAAAACAAATCAAATTTGTAACGTAACGTTATTTGATCTAGAAGTCGAACTAAAATAAAGGATTACAATTACTTACCGCTAAACATTCACGTAATGTAAATTGTGCTTGTGATAAGAAATCATCTTCTTGGTTGTAGATATCCTTTAATGCAGAGATACTATACTTCATACAATATTTTTTGTATAAATTCTGAGCCATCGGGAATGATCTTATTATCATCTAAATTTCAAATAAAAATTGTTAGTAAATCATTAAAAAAATTATATAATATTAACCAAAAAATCTGCCAACTGTGTAGTTTCCTTTAGTTGAAAAAGCACTGTGTAAACCAAATCGGTATCGCCCGATCTAGTTGCAGCTAATAATGATTTTTTATTTTCACCAACTTTTAAAAGAAGTGGAACTTGAGCGGATGGTTTGGTTTCTAAGTCTAACAACATTATAGCCAACTGACGCCGACCACACTCCTCAGCCTTCTTAGCAATATCACAAAAATAAACGTCTTGCTCCATTGGATTTTTTAATTTTTCAGAAATCTTCTTAACAACTTCTTTGTCATCTAAAAATACGATTATTAGTCAGGGTAAAATTGGAAAATTATTATACACTCGGATTGAGTGTCTAAAGTAAAGAATCGATCAACGATCAGTTCAAAATTTTTTTTTGAACTTAAATTTTATAAAAACTGGTGTGAATTCGAAAATGTTAGCATTAATTTCAAAATATATTCAAACTTACTTTTATCATTCGCAACTTTGTAATATGCCCAGTGTTTTAAAATTCTTGATTCAGATAATTTTAAATGTTTAGCTATTTGTATAGCCAATCCGTAATGTTTTCTAAAAACTAATCGATCTGAAATCACATTTGGTTTTAAATGGTTAAATTGGCAAAACGTTAACGGAACTCCTACATTAGGATGCCGAATAGCATTAAGAACACGTAAAAATCGACATTTCATAATATAAACATCAGGATTATATGAATGAATAAAACCTTTTCCAAAATACGCAGCACGAATTAGTCCTTTTTGAATATCCGTATCAAATTCATAACACGACGCATCTATGCATTCTTGAACAGCCTGACCTAAACGACCTTTAACCAAACATAAATATTCATCGGATTGGTGACTTTTTTCTAAAAACTTTTTATGCGCTTCAAATAAATAACTAGACGGCTCTTGACTATTTATAGCAAATATATTACTAACACATTTTGGAATTTTTTGTATCATTTCATGACAACCACTTGATAACACCCGTACTCCATCCATTTCTGGAATTAAAAAAATTGCTGGATCATACGGATAGCTGTATGAGTCACCATTAATCCCAATCACTAATAATAACGAAGGATATGTTATTACAATAGCTTCTGCGTTATCATTTCCCTCGGAATCAATAACCCAAGCAATATCCTTTGGTTTCTCTGAACGTCCAGTATTAAACTCACAATATTGTTTGACTAAATCAGAAGACCCCATCCAAACACATCCAGTATTTGTGTACAATGCAATATGTTCGTTGTTGAATGAAACTCCAATTTTGATAATCGATTTATAATCATTTCGTAACGTGATCGTTAACGGTGTCAACGAACCTTGGTTTAATTTAAGAATTTCTTTTTCTTTGGTTACAATACAGGCTGTATTACGATTTTCCATAACCATTTCCCAGCATGTTGGATCTAAGTATTAAAATGAATAATTTAAAGTTTTATTTTATACCAAAAAACTCACCAGTTATATCAGGAAATTGTTTTATTTTTGGTTCTTTAATACTAGTAACAAAAGATATTCGGAACTTGGTTGTCATTACAGCAACACCTGTTCCATAAATCGATGGGAATATTCGAGCATCAATTATCTTTGTATCAATTGCTTCTTGTCCCATACTAAATTTATGTTTAAAATTGCCAAATAAATCAAAAATTGATACATTTCCGTTGTCTTGAATACAAAGGATTTCTTCAGAATCTGACCAACCGATTTTAATTAAATTTCCCTCTTTCCACTATAAAAAAAGTTATTAATAAAATAGAATTTAAGGCGTATCAAATTGTAAAACTGTTACATTTATTGTTGATATTGGTCTGCCGGCGGCAGTATAAATTTTTATAACAGGCTTTGTTGTAGATGCAACTTTCATAAACACATTTGGATCCTTTGTTACCGCTAGAGGACCCCCATACGGAGCACCATAAACGATAACTTGTTCTAAATCTGTATTTTGGAATGCTTCCATATAGTAAATTTCGAATTTACGATATGTATTACCCTGGCCTAGGGTAAACCAATCACCAGTATTATAAAGTATTGGCATTGCTTAATTAATTTGAAGGTGTTGTTTAAATAAAAACACTTATTTATATCAAAACGTCACTTTGACATTTAAAGATATAAATATTTGACAAGGTGTATAAAATATATAAGGTTTGTATTAATGATGATGAATGTATGAATACATATGTATGATCATCGTATGTATTGTCATTTTTTGCAACAACAAAATCATCAAACGAGGAATGGTTAAGCGTTTATACACTATCAAATATATTGGTAAAATAAAATTTTTTACATGAAATTGGACAGTGTAATAACTATAAAATGAACACCGCTTTTTTGGTCAAAAATAGTCTTTTCATCCACTCTTGATGCCAATGTTTTTGAATTCTAGGTAGTAGGAATAGCCGGAAACGATCTACTTTAATGAGCGATACAAATAAGTGTATTTTTCAATTTCATGTTGATTTTTATTAATTAAACTTGAAGATCAATGAAAAATTTAAATTTAAAAAAATAAATAAATAAATTTAAATTAATTTTTTTTTTAATTCTTTTATTTTTATTCTTTTATTTATATTCAAAGTTTACAAAAAGCAAATATGTATATTTATTTTTTATAGGTTTTCTATACTTTTTAACAGGGGTACTGTTGAAAACACAACTTAAATAAGCAGGAACGTAGGGAATTTGATTTCGAGTTGTTTATTAATGATTTTCGCGTAACATTAATTTTATTCTCCTATAAAGGTATATACACATTACACAATTAGAATATACACTTTTAAACTACATTTAATTTTTCCCTTACTTTTAAATTACAGCGTTTTGTCCATATATACAATTTCAATAAATCTATATCACCTACAGAAATCATACTTATTGGGTTTTTGGTACTTTATATAAACATTCAACTACATACCACAAACAGTCCTATCCAATAAATTTAGATTGAATTATTGTACTAATTGCAAAGATTACTTCCCGATCAGATTCTTTTTATAACACAGGCTGAATACAAATGGCTAGGTATTTTTTTTGACATTTACAATTTTGACAATTAGGCAATTTTACAATTTTTAGTATAGCGCATAAGGCGCGATTTTTTAATGTTCGTTGTTATAACGAACTTTTGAAATATTTAATAATATTTATACACCCTAACTAGGACTAATTTATAACACTTCCGATGGATTTACCGTCTCTTTAATTACGCCCAGTTTGGCTAACATTACAGCTGGTGTCGTAAGCTGTCCATGCGAAGTTCTGACAATCGCCGATCTTGCTTGTCCATCTCTTGATAACTTGACTTCGACCACCACCGCCTTCTCCCCACTGGTTTCTTGGAGCGGAGTTATCACAAATAACGACTATGTCTCCTTCTCGTAGTGGCTCAGCTTTGGAATGCCATTTAGTTGTTCTGTTGATCATTGGCAAAAATTTGACGGTCCACTTTCTCCAAAAGTGATTTGCCAGTTCTTGAACAATACGCCATTGCTTTCTTGATGTAAGATCTTTTTCGTCGAATTGGCCTGGAGGCAAAGAAGGGCTTCTGAAGAATGGGTTCATCAAATGTTTTGGCGTTAAAACATCATCAGAATCTATTTTGGATTTTTGAGATCAATTAAACTCAAGTAAGTAAAAAAGTAATTGGAATTTTTTCAATTCAAAGGTATGGTTTGAAGTTTCTCAGAAAAAAGCCTCAATTCACATTTTTCGTGTTTCGGATGGGAATCTTTTTTCAGCGCGATGTATGTGAGTGGCCTCGTATTAATAATATCTTCCACTTCGCATAGTAAACTTCGAAGAGTATTGTCTTTGGGACGCTTTTCTTTCAACAGTTTCGCTGAAACGTTTTTTATTTGGCGAATCATACGCTCAATGCCATTCGATTTCTTGTTTTACGCATTCTCTTTGAATGCGGTCGTCTCCTCTTTCATCCAGGGCTTCCTTCATCTCTCGATTAGCCCCCTTCATGTTTGTACCGCAGTCACTATACATATGCTTTATAGGTCCCCTTCTCGCGTTACAATTTCGGATGGACATTATCAAAGAGTCAGCAGATAAGTCGGGCACAATATCCAAATATACTGCTCTCGAAGTCAAACAGGTATAAACGACTCCTCATCTTTTCTCCGAGCTACTTTTGATCGCAACGTACATGGGTCCAAACAAATCAATACCGCAGTAGTGAAAACATCCCACCATTCCAGCAACTCTTGAGATAGGCAACTTTGCCATTTGTGGCGGGGTCGGTGATGTATTTTCATTACTGCATTCCTGGCATCGTTTCTTAGCATCGTTTATTGCTATTCTTGATTGTGGTATCCAAAATTTTGTACGTATTTCATTAATTATGGTTTCTTGGAATTGATTATGGATCTTTTCATGATAATACTGAATGAGTAGACGAGTGACTGGGTGTTTAGGGTGCAATATCATCGGATTTTTCATATCTGGTGAAATATTTGGAGATAATTCAATTCTGCTATCCATTCTCATAATTCCCCTTTTGTCTAAAAACCGTTGTAAATCTCGAATTTTACTTTTAGCTGATACCGGTCAATTTTTCAGCAAAGCTTTCATTTCTTTTGAGTTGACATTTCTTAACGTGATATTGCGTTGCTTGATTTATTTCGTCTAAGAATAATGGCCGATAGTTTGTAGGACTCCTTTTTCGTCGTTTACTCCAATTGTCCAAACTACGTTTTGCCCACGCCATCCACGGAGCATTTCATGCCAGTTGCTAAATTTCAATGGATCAGTTGGTGAGTAGTCATATGCTCTAATTATAATGTTCTCATTGGGCTCGCTGATTATGAAAATACACTTTACTTCCGGATCCTCCAACGTGACAGCTTTTGCGAACAAATCTTTTGGCCACTACTCTGCACTTTCTCGGAGAAACGAAGGCCCCATAAACCATCTGTTTTCAACGTCAAATGGGTCATGTCTTGTTGGCTTTGTAGCGTCGTCTGCTGGGTTTTCTTTGGAACTTATGTATCGCCATTGGCCAGGCTTTGACGACGCCAATATTTCGGCTATCCGATGCGCAACAAACGACTTAAAGCAACCGTATTCCGTTTTTATCCACGATAGCACTGTTTGAGAATCTGACTAGAATGTCGTTGATACGAAGTGAACAGAATGTTCCTCTTGAATCACCTTTGCTAAGCGAGTCCCTAGCAGAGCACACTGGAGTTCCAGTTGCGGCATCGATAAAACTTTGCTCGTTTATTGTGATGTTATTTTCGTTTTCCAGGAGATCAAGCTAATGTGCACGTCGTTTTCAATTACAATTCGCATAAACGCTACTGCTGCGTAAGCCCTTTTGCTTGCGTCGGTAAATACATACAACTCAACATTGTCCGCTTGTAGAAGTAATTCTGAGTAGTTCTTCTTTACATGCACTCTTTTCACGTCCAATCCTTTGAACCATTCCTTCCATTTACTAGTAATGTCGTCCTGTAATGGAGAGTCCCGGTCTTCTATTCTACGCATCCAGACCTCTTGAAGTATCATCTTAGCGCGCACTATATAATGCGATAATATTCCCAACAGGTCGAATACACTCATTAGTATTCTCAGTACGTCTCTTTTTGAAGGCTTTCTGGATGAGCATAGCGTATCCAGATCGATTCTTGAGAAGTTAAGCTTGAAAAGGAACTCGTCTGTTTTGGTATCCCAAAATAGTCCTAACACTTTTTCAGTATATTGCTCCCCTTCGAGATTTATATCAATTACGGACTCATTATTCTCACCAAAATAGTTCGTAACTGCCCGTGAATTTGATGCATAGACTGACTTGCATAGCTTCATTTTCCGTCGCAAACGAATCCATATAATCGTCCACATAGAATCTCTTCAAGATGCCTTCTACTGCTCGAGGGTTTTCGTCTTTATATTCCAACGCGTTGATATTCTTGACGTACTGGGCACTACAAGGGGAGCAAGTTGCACCAAAAATCATGACATTCATGATATACGTATCCGGTTTTTTTCGTGAATCACCATCTCGCCAAAGACAATATTGGAACCTCTGATCTTGCTACCGAATTTTCACTTGGTGAAACATTACCCTTATGTCTGCAGCTACCGCGAATCTTCCTTGACGAAACTTGTATAGAACACTGACGAGCGAGTTAAAATGATCAGGGCCAGTCAGAAGAAGCGAGTTTAACGACAATCCAGAATATGCAGCCTTAGCGTCAAACACCAGCCTTAATTTTGGTGTACTTAGAGTTGACGTACCAAAATGAGGAAGTATCGACATGTTTCTCGAAATTTCCAGGAGTTCACTCTTACTAAGCTTTCTTGCATAATTTTTACTGACGTTGTCTTCAACTTTCGCTCGATATGCGGCACCAAACTCAGGATTCTTCTGCATTTTAGCTTAAATTAATATCAAACGACGCAGGCACATATCATAATTACTCGGCATCTCAATGTTCTTAAATCTCCATAGCAGTCCGGTAGTGTATTCGTTGCCATCTCGTTTTGTCGTTGCCTTCAAGATTTCATTCGCTAATTTGTATTCGCTTGATACTGCCAGTTTCTTAGTCAATTTAACTCCGAAGTCCTCGGTGGCAAAATATTTTTCCACCATTCTGTCGATTCGATCTTCTTCTAAGTTCTCGCATTAGCAGATCAGAAATGTTGGGTGTGTAATTTTGTTGTCTTTATCGTGCATTTCCGGGGCGTGTTAACTCCATCCCAACTTAGTTCTTACTGCCACCGGTCCGATTTCACCTGGATCCACTTTCGTTTCAAGCGGTGCAATTAAGTTCGTGTTATCTAAACTGATCAAGATTGTAGGTACAGCACTCTCCAAGTCGCCAACGTCCACTTTGTCCAAATAGGGATATTTTTCACGAAGAGTTCTCACATTAAGACTTTGTTTTGGAAGCGCGAGTTTATTTACCGTCCGAACGTCTTTCATTTGATACCGTTTACTGTTGATGTCTGGTCCAGAAATACTTAGCTTAACTTTCATCGAGTTCTCCTCAAAATTTGTAATGTCTTTCGTCCATCCCATGAGCAAAGGAGCTATTGGTCCTTTCAACTTTAATTTCTAAGCGACTTCTTCTTCGATAAGCGTAGTGCTAGCACATTCATCCAATAGTGCATACGTTGTTAGCTGCGAAACTGGACCGTGTAAAATGACCTTCACGATCGTAAACAATGTTTTCTTAGCGCCGTAGTGAGATAACGTAGCTTCCGCGTGGGGCTATTCCGTTTTTCTATCCGTGTTCTCCGTAGCTGCATTCATGAAACGTTCTTCCTCCGTGTGCATTTCTTTTATAGCATTTGCGCCACCTATGTTCTCTTCTTAGGCAAACGAAGCAGATGTTGTTTTTAAAGGCAAAATCTTTTCTCTGAACTCCAACCATTTGTTTAAATTCGGCGCAGTCTTGAAGCTGATGCTCCGCTGAGCACTTGAAACAGACGTTTTTCTTAATTATGGGTTTACGATGGCTCACTTTTTCAGGAACGGATTGTTGTTGATGAACGTTGATGTTACTTCGTTGTTTTCCCGAGCATTTATGTTCTTACGATTCCGTTGATATCAGGTCCATATAATCTTGACTTTTGCTAATCAGCCACTTTCTGAGTGATGTAATAGTAACGAGTTTATTTCTTTCTTTCAGATCCCGTTTATACCGATTCCATTTCTTCTGCATTCCAAGTGGTAATCTTTCCACTAAATTTTAACCAATATGGGTTCATTTTGTCTGCTTTATCACCAACGGCTTCGATATTTGAATTTATTGTGATAACCAGCATAGCATAGTCGACGATTGTTTCTGGCTTCCTCTCCGTTGGTTGTTCAGCATTCATGGCTTGATCGATCGACGCATTGACGACGACGACTTTAACATCTCTATAGCATCAGTTACTGTAGAAGCCGAAAACAATAAACCCGCCACTGCTTTAAGTGCTTTTCCTTTTAGCGCCTTATGTAGCCGATTTCTATTTGCCGCATTCGAGAAGAAACGTTTAGAATCCAAAGAGAGAACTGTAGAAGCTTGGCCACTGAATGGGACTACCGTCGAAATTTGGAAGCTCTTTAAATTCTTGCTGCACAATGTATTTACTTATGGTATCTGAGTCTGATGCATCCGTATTACTATCATCGGACTCTGATTTCCTTGATTTTTTTAATGACTTGTTAATCTTGTTGTCACCTTTTCTAGTTTTTGAGGCATTTCATCTGATGATTCATTGGAGCTTTCGTCGTCAACCACTGGATCTCCCCTTGTTTATTATTTTCCATATCTCTACTGCAATGTGCCGCTGGCTCTTTCGATTCCCCAAACTATTCATTTGTGTCACCTCTTCTAGTTCCTTTTTCTGCTTGTCAACCATGATCTCCAATGACTTGATCTTATCGGTATTTATAGACGTGGTACTGTTCGCAGCTTTGTCTGAAATTCGATCTCGATCTCGTTTTTCTTTTCTTTTATCGCCGCATTCTGAACATATCCATTCGTCTGCTGACGTTACTTTCGGATTTCCCACACATGCGATATGATACCATCTCTTACAAGCATCGCACATAACCATCTTATTATTTCCAACGTACACAACATTATAAATTACACATGGATTATCCAGGTCCGCCTGCGTTGGGACGTACTCTCTCGGAGTTTTTGGTGGCATGTCGTAGATCTAGCTCTTATTTCGCTATCTTTCTAGCGCGTTGATTGCTATCTCACTAGCCCGTTGTTTGCTATCTCGCTAGTCCGTTATTTGCTATCTCACTAGCCCGTTATTTGCTATCCCACTAGCCCGCTATCTTCAAAACGCTCTAAATTCCTTTTCAATAGGGTCCTGTCACGGTCGCCATTTGTTGAAAACACAACTTAAATAAGCAGGAACGTAGGGAATTTGATTTCGAGTTGTTTATTAATGATTTTCGCGTAACATTAATTTTATTCTTCTATAAAGGTATATACACATTACACAATTAGAATATAAATTTTTAAACTACAATTAATTTTTCCCTTACTTTTAAATTACAACGTTTTGTCCATATAATTGTATATATGGACAAAACGTTGAAATTTAAAAGTAAGGGAAAAATTCCAAGTTAAATAATGCACATGTATAAATACAAGGGTCAATATATATAACCTACAGAAATCATACTTATTGGGTTTTTGGTACTTTATATAAACATTCAACTACATACCTCAAACAGTCCTATACAATAAATTTAGATTGAATTATTGTATTAATTGCAAAGATTACTTCCCGATCAGATTCTTTTTATAACACACGCGGAATACATATGTCTAGGTATTTTTTTTGACATTTACAATTTTGACAACTAGGCAATTTTGCAATTTTTAGTATAGCGCATAAGGCGCGATTTTTAAATGTTCGTTGTTATAACGAACTTTTGAAATAATTAATAATATTTATACACCCTAACTAGGACTAATTTATAACAGGTACGTTCCGAAACTTTACTATAGTTAACTATATTTAAATAATATTTAAATCCGGTCGTTCAGAAACGAAATAGTAAAGTTAATATTTAACTATTTGACAGCTGTTGGCGTTCAGAAACACTCTAGTTCCCGCCCACATGTATTTAAAAATTAAATCTGCTCTCGAGTAGAGTTAAAAATTAAATACACATATACATAAGCATTATTTAAAATTTAACGATTTCAAATTGACAGTTCAATTTATTTTGAAATTGCAGCATATATATTTTTCAAATTCTGAATGAAATGTAAGTTTTCTATAACAATATGGTTAGTAATTTCTATCTTAGTTTTTAATTTTTTCGGTTTTAATTCTATCCAATTGAAACATTTTATGAAAGAATTATTCTGACATACGACTTTAACAGATTGTATTAGTATTTGTGTATTTAATATTTTACTTAATGCACATCGTTCAGAAATTATTTAACTATAGTTATTAAATATTTTAATGTGGTGATTTGATTGGTGCATTATGGTGCTATTACACACAAATTAAATTCAGTTGCTATCATCAACTTTTCAGATGATAGTATTTATTATTTTTGACTGTAGATGGCGAAAAGATCAAAAACTGCAAGAAAATACAAACAACTTTACAAAGTAATATTAATTTTTAAACAACAATTTCTACAAAAATCATTAGTTATTTAGTATTGATATTATGTTATATAATCGATTATATCTAAATTAGTGGTATATAAATTGTAAACAAATTATATACTGTAAAAGCAAATCAAACGTCAAAATGGCGACAACACATTATAGAGCAATTGTTGTAGCTTGTGCAATAAGAAAATGCGCTAAGATTTGAAAAAAAAAATGTGAATCGAAAATAAGTAAAGAAAACGTAAAATTTTGACATTAAAATCTTGAAAATATGTATTTAATCATTTTATACCTAATATAATATAATTTTTATTATGATTTTAATATGAAAATCAATTAATTTGATAATCGGTTTTAAACCGGTTGAATTTGCAGATGAAATGATCTGACAATGTTCTAGCAGTTAATTAGTAAACCAAATAATTTTTCAAAAAGTCAGTTGCTATCACCTAACTTTTCTTGCAGTTTTTATATCTATCTCGCGCATGCTATCCCTCTTTTTCTCATACAAAATATTTTTCATCAACTTTTCAGATTATGGTAACTGCAAAATTGATTATGGAAGCTGAATTTAATTTGTGTGTAATAGTACCATTAATATTTAACTATAGTAAAGTTTCTGAAGGTACTCCAGTTCTAATTAATATTACATTCACTAAATTATCAAAAATATTCGGTGACATATACTAAGTTTACACCAGTATCTAATTTGCTACGTATCAAATTTGCTAGCCATTTTCACCATCATACTTTTTAAATTTGATACGGTGATGTAAACTCTTATTGATTAAGTATGACATATTAATTTTTAGCACGTCCTTTTCATTGTTAATTTTTTGGTTAGGAAAAAATAATTTCCATATATATTTTTTATAAAAAACTGAAAACATTTATTATATTAATGCTAAAATTTATTTTACTTTTAATTTCAGCAAAAAAATCACATCAAACATAAATATATATTTATAAAATAAGTTGATTTATTTTTATTTTAAATGTCATACCTAATTTTAGTGTTCACACCGTAAAAATAATATCTATTTGCTACGTACCTAATTTGATACGTAGCAAATCATCCTACCAAATATTTGGTACGTACTTTTTTGATAACTGTTTACATCGACCATAGTCGACCTAATAAGTATAGTATGTGCCTATTAGATCCTGGTGTAAACTTAGTAATATTTGACTTAGTTTATGCTTTTTCGCAGTCATCAAATATAAAAAAAAATTACTTTACTTAAACTTGGATAGAAAATATTTGTACGTCATATTTGATAGTTGAATATGGGCCTTAGAAAGAAGAACCAAGTTGTTAAGTTGTGATGCTATCTATAGCACTAATGAAAATTAATAGCACTTATGGAGACAAATAATGACGACGAAACGAATGAGTAAAGAGAGTACAAAACTATGAGTATTTCTTAAGTGGTGCTCAGCAGAGTGGCGCACCACATCTAACACGTTATACTATTACACGAATAACTGTACGGTTTTCGTTTTTAGGGCTAGTTTCGGCTAGTCTCAAATTACAACAATCAGATGAGGCAAAAAGTTATGTATGCTTAATAGTTCTTTGGCGATTTTATCGATAGCTGATAATTAAACTAACTTTAAACTTGTTTATGCCAGTACTGGGTACTAGGGGACTAGGGACAAAATTATCTTCAATTGGCGGATATATTAACTGCGTTCGATTTGACTGAAGTAACTGAATTATCTGAAAAATTGTATTGAAATTTTGTTGATTTTTCAGTTATTTTAGTATCTCTAACGCACCCATTGTCGCGCATCATATAAAGTAACTTTTGGAAGTGAAATCACATCACCGTTAGGACATCGTGTTCGCTTGTTTGAAGGTGCTTCAAATTCCATTATCCGGATGTATGTTGATGTTTTCAATACAGTTCTTCATGGGTTTGTATTTTTTTGCCTTGTCGTGAATTTTTTGGCAAATGAAGTCTTAAAAGGCTTCTGGTGTTTCTCCTAACCATTTTTGCGCAGTTTTTGTTTGTTTTAAACGGTTTGAAAGCACTATCAAACCATATTTTTGTCTATTTTTGGCGTTTTGCTTTCAAGTGTGATTTGCTTTCAATTGCGAATATATAACGGTTAATTGATGGGGTTGTCACTTTATGAATGTTGAACGATATCTGTTGTTAAGAAGGTTCAAAATATGCTGTGATTACTTATCTAGCGAATGTAATTGACAACTTGAAGTATTTTATTATTTTGATAGATAAAATGA
This sequence comes from Diogma glabrata, assembly GCA_963693315.1. Lineage (NCBI taxonomy): Eukaryota > Metazoa > Arthropoda > Insecta > Diptera > Cylindrotomidae > Diogma > Diogma glabrata. Next base: position 351,872,622 of record OY856187.1, read on the forward strand.
CATATACTAGTTTCCCACCGTAGCATTTACTAGCTAGCATAGTTTAATAAAGTATAATAGCAACGGTGTGAAAGCAAACTATCATAACAATTATTTTAAATTTTCTATTTTCATTTGCTAGCTAGTAATTATAATACTTATCAAATAAAGTATAATATCGACTGTGTGAAACGTAATTATTATTTTATAGGTGAAATGTTATTTTATGGAATTTGTAAACATTTTGTTTTCTTGTGATTTTTAACCTTGTATTATTCATTTCTGAAGTTTAATAAATTAAAGTGTATGTATTAATTGTTGATTATGATATGGATATATTTAGTATAGCATTATAAAGTGCTAAGGCAAGAAAAAAGTAGTAAACGTAGACGTTTGGTTTTCGTAAGAGCTTCCTTAAAAAAGACATTATAGAATAAAATAAGTATAAGTATTTTATGCTATTCATAAACAGAGGCTGGGCTGGTCTAAATCTAGTTTGAACTTCTCTGGGTTGTAATTTTCATTTTAAAACTATAACGCTAATAGCAAATATAAAATTGACAGTACGGTATTTTGATATATCATTTTTATTCTAGTATCAACGATTTGGTTTCCCACCGAAACATTATTTTAATATAATATGAACGGTAAAAAATCAAACAAATATCAAATTTTTGCTAAACCACATAGTAAATTTCAGTGGTGTGAAGCTAGTAATAGCCGCGCCCAAGCTAGAAAAAATTGATATTTTATATTGAAATAAAAATCATTTAATTTATTCATTTTTATCATTAGTTATTCTTAATATAGATATTTACGAATGTTTGGTTGGTGCATTAAACAGCCTTTTTTGGAAAAAGAAAAGAAGCCTTGGTCTCATAAAACATCAACCAAACCACAATGTGACATATAAGTAAAAAGGTCAAATTGACAACCAAAGATTTTGAAGCTGTTATATCGTCTTGAATCCGATATAATATAGCAAGGGCTTACATTTAATATGAAAGTTTATGTTGTTAAACCCTTTTTTCAGAAATGGATATTCAAGTTTGTATAATCAACTGCTTGATCCAACCAGACGCTCTCCTTCAAACCCTCCTTAAAATGAAGACCAGATTCTTGATTTACATTGGCTTGATTTACATTGGCTGTCAATAGCTCATCGTAATAAGTAATATCCTTGAGTGTAAGCAGTATTTCTTCTGCATTCTTTCCACGGCACCACCTAATTCTGTTGAACATTGACGTAGATGTAGGATTTGTCTTTTAATTATTAAGATGTATCTGTATTAATTTAAACAATTCAGTCCATTTTACTGTCCAGTTTTACTTAAAGACTTAATTCAATCGATTATGTTTTATACGAATGATGGGTGTTTTATCCTTATACACATATTGTAATTCCGATTACACAACACTTTTTATTAAAAAACGTAAAGATTCGTAAATTTAAAACCAATAAAACGTCTCACAATATATTTAAAAATAAAACAGTTTTATTTATTTTTCTCTTAATAAACTAAAAAAAAGAACTAAATATGTATGTCCTATTTGTAATTTTTTTAATAAATAAATAAATTAAAATAAATACCATAATATCATTTAACAAATAATTTAATTTTTAAACTTCGAATTATATTTAATTATTTTCATATCTTAATGTATACTCATAAAAATATTTGGATGTTTCATAAATTTGTTTTAGAAGTCATATCCAAACTGTAAAAATTATGGGTAAGATGATTAACGCATATGTATATTCTGGACGTCTTGCACTACTTCCCCATCCGCATTCGATGTCTGTTTTTAATACCTGAAATTATGCTGCTTAGTCTAATTGCTTAGCGGAAAATTGTTCTAACATACCTCAATTAATTTTTCGTGATTTTTATTTTCACATTTCACTTCTCTTAAATCATTTGTTTGCTTACAAACATCCCAATATTTTTCATGTGCATCAGAAGTTGTACAAATATATTGTCGCTTTTTTCTGAGCCAAAATTCAATCCATCTGTAAAGAAAAAAATTAAGATTAAGATTTTAATTAATTTTGTTCCAATTTTTTTTCACAATTACCCAATGTCACAATCACATTTTAATATATTGCCTGAAATTTTTATATCAGTTAAAAACATTTTTTGTGGAATTTTTTCAAATGTGTTTGGATTGGATATTTTTCGTAGCTGTTGATTTTTATAGCTTAAATCAACGGAAATGTTTCGTATATTGCCAGAATTTTTAAAAAAATTATCAGGTATGCCTGATACCGATGTATTTCGAAGTGAAAAATGCAATTTTGGTGATTGCACTCCGTTTAATATATTTTCGGCTATTCTTTGGAATCCTGTTCCAGAAATTATAATTTCCCTTAATTTTTCTGGTAGTAAACCATCCATTTCTCTTCGTAAATCGGTGATAACTTCAAAACCAATTTGTTGATTTGGCATTCCATCGATATTACCAGACGATACCGGATCATAAATCCATAATGATCGTAAATTAGAAACGTGCTGTATTATTTGTGGTATATTGAAACGTTTGATATTTGAATAACTTGAAATTTTTAATGTTCGAAGATTTGAAATTGAATCGAGAGCACCTAATTCAAACGATGAAAGCGATAGCTTTGAAATATCAAGATATTCTAATGTATCAGCTGCTCCCATTAATGTAGCATTTGTAATAACTTTTATTGGATTCCCGGCTATTGAAAGAGACTTTAAAAAAGGCAATGAATGTGTAATCAAAGGAATCGAACTTAAATTATTATAACTTAAATCAAAATGTCTTATTGATGATATATTGCCAGCTAATTCCATAGGAATTGATGATAAACGATTGTACGATATTCTTAATGTTCTTAAATGTGATAACGATAGTTCTGGAAAAACTTCTAATGATAAATTATTTAACCTTAATTCAACTAAACTATTTTCCAATCCAACAAATGTTTTTCCTGTTACATCAATTTCATTATTATTTGATAGATCGAGAAACGAAAGGTGAAACAGTGAAGCAAATACTGCATCTTCTATGCGAATTAATCTATTGTTTGACAGATCTAAAGCTGTAATCGACTGAAAAAACATAAATAATTGTTTAAGCTACCACATAATTTGGTTTAATCTCTTACTCTAAACTTAGCAAAATCCATTCCATGTATAGCACCAATATTATTATGAGATAAATCCATTATAGATAAAGAAAGTGCAGCAATATTTGTAAAAGTCATAGTTGGAACTTTTATTAATTGGTTATGTGATATATCCAATGTCTCCAATTCATCATCAAAAAATAATGAATCGGGTAATGATTTTATATTATTGTATGATAAATCAACAATTCGTAGATTTTGAATCGATCGAAATAGATCAACAGAAATATTCGAAATTTTATTATTAGATAGTCGCAGAACTTGTAACTTTCTTGTTAGTTGAAATGTTGTTGAGCTAATTTCGGTTATTACATTATGTGATAGATCTAACCATTGGAGGTGATATAAATTTCCAAAAATTTCACGTGATGTGGTCTACATAGATTTAACAAAATACTTAACATAAACACATTTAGGAAATAATTATTATTTACCTTTATTTTATTTTGTGATAAATACAGATGCGTCAACGAAAGTTCAACTGGTTTAAAATATCCCCATTGTATATTAGATATATTATTATTTGATAAATCAAAAATTCTAATATTTGAAAATATATTACTATCTACAAAAAAAATTTATTGTAGTAATTATGAAATACAGGTTTATCGATGAAGCTACCATAAAAATTTGTGCCATGTCGTGTTTCATTTTTTTCAACCAATTCGTTTATTTTATTGTGACTGAAATTAGCATGCAATGATGATAATGAACCAACCTTTAAATTAAGTATATTTCAGTTAAATTTATATATTTGTTTATAAAGTTTATTACCTGATCCATAATTTTAAAATCAAAGTATGTAAGTGAATTATAAGAAGCATCTAGGTGTTCTAATCTAGGTAAATTCTAAAAGCAGAAATATTATTTTTTAATCGCCAATGCAACAATGTTTTACCTTACAAGTAACAATAATACACGACATTGTCTTACAAACAAGTTGGGTGTATATTTAAACAAACTTTATTTTATTGATTTTCGTTTTGCGGTAAAATGATAATTAGTTGGCTCAAGTACCCTTTAAAACAGTAGTGTGACTGCCATCAAACTTACTGCTAGTTCTGAACATTTTACTTTTTACATATAGAAACGTTCCTTGAGGAGCGTAGGCTGTCAACAACTGTCCCTCACCTGTATTAATTTCATCAATTCGCTTAATTTTATCGAGTTTTACTTGAAGACTGAATTCAATTGATTAGTTTTATGGCCCATAGTTTCTCCAATTTATCAACTAGATTAGTTGACATTCTGTTAAATGGAAAACCGGTACGAATTTTGAAATCAAATAGAGGAAACAGTTTTTTCTCGGTTTTTACAGTGTTGCGATACACAATTTCTATTGGGGGTGTAATTTAAACAACTATACTATTTGAATAAACTTTGGTCCTCACTTAGGTCATCCATATAAAACTAATCGATTAAATAAGGTCTTCAAGTGAAATTCGGCCATAAAAATTACGTTCCTTTATAGACATTATAGGAAAAAAAAAAGAATATTCTAGTTATTCGTCAGCGTTCTCACTCTCAATATTTACAATATTTATCATATAAAACAAATATAGTGTTCGTTATCTAATTTAAAATTTTAGTTTATAAGATAAAACATGATTCTCAATCTAATTTAATGAATTATTCTGACAGAAAAATTCGTAAAATTATAGAAGGGTTGCGCTGACTGCAAGAAAAGCTTAGTGAGTTTTAAAAAATTTAAATTTAAGGTTTAAAAATTTAATGAGTGATTTTTGTTTGACTTTAACTTTTTTCAAATTCTCGAGAAATAAAACAAAATTTCTTGAGAAATGAGAAATAAAAATCTATAGGGAATTCTTGAGAAAAAGAATTCTCGAGAATAATCTCTAACCTAGATGAAAGTCGAACCCGGTTCCTCCAAGTTCGAAGCCTAGCGTGCTGCCACTAGGTCACTCAGGACACCATCATCAAAAATAATTAATGGCCAACTGTCGTTATAAGTTTTTCTTATTGTGAACATCGGTAACATTTGAACGCATGCAAGAAAACCATATATGAAAAATCAATGAAAGAATTACTTTTTCATGATCAGACCTATTTTGATTTACAGGATGATCATCGTTGGACAACTCTTTGAGGTTCAATAACCCAAAAACTCGGTGGCAACGTTTCAAGTTGTCTCTAATTCTTCGTGTGATGTACTGAGACTAAACAACCCTAACCTTTTGATGTGACTTGTAAATAAATAACACCTAATTAATAAAGATATGCCTCTAACAATGCCATTTAAGTCTTAGTTAATGGTTTCCTAGCACAGTGGCTTCGATATACAGCGGTAGATGAAGTAATAAAAACGTTGTTTTTACAAATTAGATGATGGTGGTTGCCTAGAGAGATTTGAAAAAGAAAAGCGGTGCTATTGTTTGTTGACATATAAGTAAAATTAGAATTCCCTAAAGTAATATTTTGTTGTTATTGTTTTCCATCTTTCATTAACGCTACGACGTTCGTCATTTTACGTTATATAGCGGAACTTCAATCCTACGGAACCATAACTTTAGGGTCTAAAAATAAATTATCAAATTTTTTTATAAAATATTGATATTGATTTTATAAAACATTATAAAATATTGATACAGCGTCCTAGAAATATTTTATAACATGTTTGAATAATATACCACGTATGATATTACACTGCCATATTTCAAGTAAAAATATTTTTATGCATAACTTGGATAGAAAATGAAGAATATGTTGTCCAACATATTTGATAGTCTAATATGCGCCTAAAATAAAATATGATAGTGTAATATTGGAAATATTAAAAAACGTTTTTTTTATCCGCCGTAATATTTTTTGTTCAATGATACAACCTAATACATTACGAAAATCTTTTCAATTTCATTTTGACAAGTTTCAAACGTCAAATAATGTTTTGAATTTGTAGATGCACGTGTTCTTGGTTACAGTAAATTTTTACAAAATAAAATAATTATTTTCAATTATGACAAAATTTATGGCATATGATAGTGATATAGATGCTGACGACAATGAGTTTTATTCCTCCGAGTCCGACGAAGATGCAGAGGTAATTGTTTGTTTTACTTCCTAATTTAGTTTAAAATAACAAATTTTCATTTGTTTATTAGTTTTCAGAAAAATTAGCATCTGGTAAAATAAAACCAGGATTGTATGTTGAAGAAAGCGGTAAAACAACAAAAGTTAATAATGTGGTAAGTATCTGATAAATGTTGGCTTTATTGATATTGAGTATAACCTCATATATTTATTATTAGGTAAAACTTCGAAAAAAATTAGATGAAATTACTCTAAAATTAGATTGGATCGAAAGATTAGATTTAGTATGTGATTTAGCTCCACCTGCACCAGAATTACAAATTCAAATGGAAAAACATGAACAGAAACGTGAAAATTTATTTAAAGGAAATTTAAAATTACCAAGAGTTCCAACCGAAGAAGACCCGGTATTGAATGATTTTAAAAGAGAAATATTATTTCATCGTCAAGCTCAAGGTGCCGCTATTGAAGGTTTAAAAAAATTACATGCATTAGGCATATCAACAAAGCGTCCGGATGATTATTTTGCTGAAATGGCTAAAACCGATGAACATATGCAAAAGGTACGTTCGAATTTAATAGCTAAACAAGAAGGACAAGCAAAATCGGAACGAATTAAGCAATTGCGACAACAACGTAAATTTGGTAAAATAATTGAGAAACAAACTAAAGTGAAACGTGTTATGGAAAAGAAACAAATGGTTGATCAGTTGAAGAAGTTCCGCAAAGGAAAATTAAAAAATTTAGATTTTCTTGAAGATAATAAAAAAGGATTCAATGGTAATAATAAAAGTAATGATAGAGGTAGGGGAAAAGGTAAATTTAATTCAGCACGACAAGCAAAAGATAAAAAATTTGGGTTTGGTGGCAAGAAAAGTGGTATGAAAAGGAATTCAAAACAATCAAGTGGAGATTACGACCGACCACAAAGATCTGGTAAACAACCACAAAAACGGTTAGGTAAATCACGTCGTTCTCAATCGAAAGGAAAAAGAAAATAAAATGTTTATATTAATTATAAACTCAATTCAAAGTTATGTTAAAGTTTATAATAATAATAAAGGAAGCCAATAAAAAGATAGGCAGCAAAGCTAAATTTTCGTTTGAAGAAACCTTAGTTGTTGGTTTATCGGATGGTATTACAAATTATTTTTTTTTAATTATTTATCAATATCAAACCTTGAAAAACGTATTAGTGTTCTTCTTTGTTTTGTTATTTTTTCATAAGTTAATCTGGTGACATTGTCGTTTTAATATTTTCAATAAAGTTGAAACTAACTTACCACAAACGCTTCTTCCTCTATGTTATTAATTTTATTTCCTCGAAGATTCAAATACTTTAAGCTAATTAAATTTGTAAAACTTTGTTTCTCAATTTTTTCGATTCGATTATCATCCAAAAGTAATAGTTGTAGTCCCTGTAACAAAAAAATTCAGAAATAGTGCCAAAACGAATTACGTACATATATGAAATAATATTACGGATATATCAGCAAATGTATTTTGACTAATTGCTCCAATATGATTGAAACTCAATAAAATCTCTTCTAGCTTGCAATGTAGATCGTCCTAAAATTGGTGTGTATAGAGCTAAAAATCAACGGTTTTAAATTTATTTCTTTTATGTACCTGAAATGTTCCTTTGACTATCCGTTCAATTTGATTATCATGCATTCGTAATAATTTTAAATTTCGTAAGAAATGAAAACTATTTTCTTGTATTATTTTTAATTTATTGTTGCTTATATCTAATACTTGTAAAGAAGCTAAATGTTTAAACGGTTCTGATGGCAGTGTTGTTGTTTGTGTTGCAAATCCGTGTGATATGATTAATAGGTTTAATGTATGTCCGATATCAATAAATGCATCTTTATCTATATTTGTTATTTCGTTTTCACTAAGATCTAATTCTTTGATTGCACGACAGTGTGAAAATGTATTTGGACCAATTTTATTAATTCCACTTCGTGTTATTTTAAGTTTTTCTATATTAGATTCGTAATCAAGAAAATCGTTACTTGATATTGATTTGATCGGCAGATCGATGATCGCAAGCGTTCGTAAATTTCGAAAGCTATAAAGTAGAAATAAAAATAGAATTTAAAAATAATATAGATAAAATTATCTGTTTTTTGGTTTTAATCTGAAACATTTTTAATTAATTTTTTTCCATATTTTTTGGTGTTTCTTACAGATATATTTGGTGGTGTACATTCATTCTATCAAAATTTACACACAGCTCTAAAACTGATGAATTAGGTCAAGAGGATGAGCTTTTTGCTCTTTATTATAATGTCACTCAGTTAATAGACCAGCTTACCAGAGCCCCTGACATTCACCTCCTAAATAATAACTTGCTTGATTTGTTTTGATTTATATATATGTTATAAGTATCAAAGCCATGATGTGGATCAGATTATAATTTGATATCCACACATTTAAATATACAATTACTTAAACAGTTTAATGCTAATCCTCGTCTTCTTTGGGATTATAAAACTGCAGATTGGCAGGGGCTTAGAGTTTTCTTTAAATGGTTTCCCTGGAAACGTAACTGTCCCATCAAGATCCAAACATCGCTGCTTCTAATTTTTCAGAAATAATACACATGGGTATGCGCAGGTTTTTTCCAAATAGATTGATCGTTCCGAAGGTTGATCTATGGTTTTCGGGTAAATGCAAAAATGCTATTAAAATTAAAAAAAGGCTTTTCAAAAGTTTATTCAAAACAAAACTGATGAAAATCTTAGATTGTACCGAATAGAAAGAAATATTTGTAGAAAATTAATAGATACAGGGAAACATCTATTTATTAGAAAAAAGCTAGAAAATTTGCTGAGCATCCAACTGGTTCGAGAAATTTTTATAAAGCCGCTAAGGCTGTTCAAGAAAATTTTTGTAAGTCTTCCATACCTCCTCTTATTCATAGGGATATACTTGTTATTGACCCTAAACAATGACCCAAACAATTTATTGGGTAACTGTTTCTCGTTGAATTCTACGTTAGTAGAACCCAATTTCCAACCTAAACCAATTCCTAGAGTTTCTAACAAAATGGGGCGGATCATTTTTCGTAAAAACATAATCCGAAAAATCACTAAAATTTTCTATTTATCATATAAAAAAGGGATGTTTCCTGATATATGGAAAATGGCTAGTGTACAGCCAGTTCCAAAGAAAGGTGCTGAAACAGATCCAACTAACTACATAATCATATCAATTTTGTCGGTTGTTTCTAAAATATTTGAGAAATACATTAATTTTAATATTATGAGCATCTTAGAGTCTACAAAACTTCGCAATGAAAGACAAGGGTTTCGAAAAGGAAGAGCGACATTTGGTGAGCGGAGATTTACTTTTGTTTGTCACACATATCTGGAACAAGTCGCTTGAAACCCATGGTGAAACTTTCGGTGTAGCTCTTGATATTGCCAAAGCATTTGACACATTATGGCACAACAATCTTATATGCAAATTGAGATGCTACGGCTTAAACGAGCAACTTATTTCTTGTATGCAGAGCTTTATATCCGTAAATTTCGTGTTAATGTATGGTGTCTCATCAGACACATTTTCAACAAATGCTGGTGTTCCACAAGGTTCCGCTTTATCACCTACTCTTTTGCTTCTCTATATCAATGATTTGCTGGATTCAACAGTTAATCCCATCCATAGTTTTGCTGATGATAGCACACTTCATGCGTCTCATGAAATGCCAAATCTTTATACACCAGCAACACTTAATGTCGCTAGATCGAATTCGATAGAGTCATTAAACATTGATTTAAAAACAATCTTGGATTGCGGTTTCCGATGTTGCTAACAGTGTTGAATTCAACTCGAGTAAAACTCAAGTTTGCTATTTTTCTAGGTTATCAACACCTAATCCGTTTTCATTAAAGTTTGATTCAAATGATCTTGAAGAGAAAGAATCTGTTAGACTTCTAGGAGTTGTGACTGAGAATAATATGAAATGGAATTCTCATATTTTCAGCCTAGCTAAGAACACTGTTAAAAAATTAGGATTTTGTTTTGTTGTTGTTAATAGTAAGCAGCTTCTTTTAATATATAAGTTATTTATTCGTCCCTGCATGGAGTATGTATTGCTGTCACATTTGGGGTGGAGCCTACGTTTTTTTCTTTATTAATTAGTTGGACATGTTTAGCACACTAAATATGAAATATTTAGTGTGCTAAACATGTAAGTAGTTTAAAAACGTAAGTAGTTTGAAATGTCTTGATTCTATACAGCGGAGGGCTGTCAAATTGATCGGCAATTCAAATCTTACTAACGTGCTTGATTCCTTGCAATATAGAATAGACGTTGCTGATTTTACGGTATTTTACAAATACATTATGGATGAACGGGCGTCTGCGGAGATGACAATTTTGCCTGAACCTGCGCGTTACACCAGAGCATCAATAGCAGCCCATCCTTTTACGGTTCGAGAAACAAGATGTAAAACTGTCGCTTTTCAACGTGAGTTTTTAACAGAGTCTCACATCTTTGGAATGCCTTACCGGCGTGGGTCTTTCCTGATAATTTTAACCCTCAAAACTTTAAATCAACGTGAATAAATTCCTCAAAGAAAACTAATAAATACTCCTGAGCCCTAGTTTCCCAGTTAGCATGGTATCTTCGGATATTCAAAGACATTAATCTATAATTTATTATGGTTAACACTAAACTTGCCTCTAACTTTGAATAAAAAAAAATCCATTTTAATTACCCGAAAATTTAAATCTAAAGTTGTTTTATTTTAGTTTAAAACAGAGGTCAAACTGTGAATTCAAAAAGTGAAAACCTTAAGCTTAACCTATTGCCGACCTATTGCTCTATTGAAATTGAACGTATGAAGTAAAATTTTAAAAAAAGGGTCTTTCACTACAGAATCCAAACATTTATTAATAAAAACTTAACAATACTGCCTACGTTTAACACAAGGCGGAATTAATTGCGAATTGAATGGTGATAATTACGGAACAGCTATTTGTCGGCCCAATAAAAGCTTTTGATACAGTTGACTTTGAGCAGTGCTTATTTGAGCTTATTTATCTAAATTAATTAAGAATAAGAGGCATGGCCAGTAAGTTAATTAGTGATTTTATCAAGTTTTACAAAACAAACAAATTCAATACATAAATGGAACGAGGGCATAGTAAATATGGTGACAAACATTTTGAGTATTTTTTGTAAAAAGACATCAACGATTCTGGAAGTAATTACTCGAGAAAAGTTGAAAAATAACGAAAAATTTACGTTTTTTTTTCAAATTTTTCTATATTAGACGACATTAATTTTGAAAAAAACAATGATTTTAATTTTTTTTAATAACTTAAAGTCTATAGTAAATTCAATTTCCTTTCTTTTAAGTTAAAAAACACGAATATTGGTGCAGGTTCTCAAATATCAGTTAAGAATTCTTTTAAAATAGTAAAGTGTAAAGCTAAATTTTGGAAGGAAGGCTAGTGTTGGTTGGTTGTTTATGTTTTGCTTAAAAACACCTCGACCTAGATTTGAGTCGAACCCTGGTCCTAAGATTTGTAAGTCCAGCGTGCTACCACTAGCAGTTTATATTATTAGAAAAAGTGAAACTTATTTTTACTTAGGCCAAATTTTGACGTTCACAATTACAACACAAGGATTGTAAATCAATTAAGACTCGCTACCGAGAATGGATGGTGAATTTACTTACGTCTAAAATACCCAACTATTAAATATTTCAATGAACTACCACTATCTATAAAAGTATCTAATTGTGTTCACACGCTGAACAAGAGATTTAAAAAGTATAAAGTAAAGGAACCAATATGATCAACTGAATTAACTGAAATTCTTTTTTAATTTAAATAAAAAAAAAATCAATTCCTTCTTCTCTAATACCAGCCATAACTGCCTGAGAAGTAGTAGACAAGATAATTTATTTGTATAAATATTTAAAAATAATTTACAAATGTAAAATGCAATTAAATAAATAAATAAAAAAAATCAGAAAACCAATATCCAATGGCTATCCAATGGGTGTAAATGGTGAAACTTTGGGTATCGAGGAGAAGATTTAAGGGAAAGAACTGCTTAACCACACGATATGAGGTTGTCTCTCTCTAGGATTTTTTTATGGACTTATGAGGTCACGGATGGTAGGAGGATGAGATGGTATAGCAGTTAAAATGGTCGTCGAATTAAGCTCTGGGAGTAACTAATGTCAACAAGAGTTATTAGTGGTAGATATAATGAATGAAGTCGATTTACAAATTTTTTGAAGTAGAAGCAAGCTAAGAGGAATTTTTTAGCAAAAAGTAATAAGCCAAGCGTACGAGTAAGTAGAAATAGGGTAATCTAAAATCTGCAACAAGTATTAAAAAACAAAGTCAAATGTTTTGCGAATGCAACAGCAAGAGCAGTTTAAATGAGCTTAACAAAAGGACATCAGTCAGAGAAGATGTGAAGCCAAGACTACATCGGCAATGTGATAACTATAAGTAAACGAAATTTAGATCCATCAATATTGATCAATAAGAAACAAAGAAGTGGTCAAGATCTATGGCCAAGAACTATGAGGCGGTTAAACTGCATCAAAAAAATGAAAAATGTATGAAAAGATGCAGTACAGAGGAGAGTGAACGCTTTATACGTTATAAATACAATGAAATATTCCTTATCCATTACCTTATCTCATCTGAATTTTAATAACTGACTGTTCCAATATCAAACCATATCACTATCACTTTGTGACTGTCAATCGCACACCAGTTAAAGCTTGGAGGTACAATGCACTTTGCAATTTAATTACCACATGGCCTGCCTCTAAATGAACCACCAATGGATGTTTGCCTACACTCGTCTAAATGCTAAGGAATCAGATCAAAATAATACAATCTGACAGTTTGTCTTCATAAGAGTTATCTGTAGTTCTCCTCAATTCTTACAATTTTCTGGTCATTATTTTTTCGGCATTTGGTATTTTGCCGTGTCAATTCGTTTTGATTTGATTCCAGTACTGAGAAACTTATTTTACATTTTTGGTTAATTTTTTCAGGTGCCTCTGTTTGTCGTAGAAGTTCTTCATAGTTGATGGCATTGAACCGAAGCATTTTATCAATCGTCTCAGGATGACTATAAATATATGTAGTTCGTTTGTGTTCTTCTGATATGACATATAAATTGAACACGAGGTGTTTCACACCAAGAATAAATTTGAAATCAGGTGCAGCAAGTTGTAAATGCTTCTTTTTTATGCATTGGCTGATGTCTATATTTGCTTCAGGACATTGGTTGTCGGTTGGTTGTATTTAAATTTACCGACATTGTGAATAGTCTAACTAATTCGAGCTGAGTCTTAGCCAATTAAAAAAAATTGGTATTCTGTATTTTTTTGGGGTAGATAAGTATGTCAGAGTGTGAACAGAAAGACAGGAGAGTTTATCGCCGAGAGTCTTAATCATAAATCCATTTTATTGGTTGCCATTGAATTCTTTTAGGACTAATTCTATTCTAAGGTGTACTAATTTTACAATCACATTTTATTATACTGCTTATCTTCTTCATTACAGAAAACATCATCGATACAATATGGGTTTGAACTTTGAGTTGAATGAATATATATAATCGGTATTGCCGTCAATATTTGTAAGATTTACCCCAGCGGTCCAGCAAATGAATTCACATAGTTTCATTTATTTTTTTCCGAGAATTTTTTAAATATTTTTGTTATTTCCATTAAACATAACATTTATTTTAAATGAGCTTTAGAATGTTTCAAGTTTTAAATGAGTTTTAGAATGGTGGTCAAACAAACGCTTTATATGCAGCTGCCATTCAAAACATGGTGTGGTCTTATGTGGAATAAATTCACTATCCATTATGATAAATGAGACAACTTAACATAGTCTATAGGTTGTCCTTTTGGTTTTGCCTAGATCCTGAGATTTCGATTGCGCCAGATCTTGAACCGATCGTACTGAATCTATAAAAGGAGTTCTTATCTCAACCCGTGAATCATTTTTATTAACGTCTGATTGTTTGGGTTTGCTTTTTACGAAAACCCTAAGATGCTAATTTATCATCAGATCGTGATTACTTTACCATAAATGCTTGGACGGCTTTCAACCACTAGGAAAGAATTTTGAAATTATACTATAAGATTACAAGTTTCAGTGTTTTGCCGAACATTCAAATGTCCACCTCTTCTACGTGAATTTACCTATAATTTTTTTTTAAGGAAAAATCTACGCTGTTCAGAAAAAAGAAGTCTCTCTAAGTTCTGTCGCTATTAGAGTGTGATCTCTCGATAAATAAACCTTAAAATAGTAATTAATAAAAGAAATTGTTCAGATGAAAACAGTACTGCAGTTATTAGCTCTTTGCTATTGCCTTAATTTATGATTGCTATTGGTATAATATGAAATGTATCGATCAGTTAGAAAATTTTGAAATAGATTTACAACTGCGGGGTTGGATTTGTCGGGTTTGTTGATCAAGTCTGCATGTCAGATTCGATTATATTCTTTTGAGATGTCTAATGTGATAACATACTTTTTGTCTATTTTTCAAGTAAATATACTGTTTGATGGGCTACATAGTTCAATAGATCGGTTGTTGATATTTTATTTCGAAAACGTATAGCCTATCGTTGAAATACACTGATGTAGTTTTGTCTTTTCTGTCACAATTTTTTTAAATTCTTACCTTTTAATATTTTGTAAATTTATCAATCCAAATGTTTTACTTTCGATTTCCAATTCATTTAAAGTTTGATGAATTCCACTCAACATTTCTTTTTTAAAATTTTGACCTAAATTATTATCATTAACATTAATTGTTCCGATAACAGTAAAATTTTGTAATAATTTTTCTGTTATTTCTGAAATATTATTATTCGATAAATCAAGAATCTGTAACGTATTCTCTAATCCATCAAATGCACTTGGTGATATATTTTGTAAGCTACACGATCTTAAGTATAGCTCTCGTATTTTAGCATGTTGAAATGCAGAATCCTATAAATTAAAATAAAATAAAATTATATTTCATATTATTATTATTATTTAATAATATATTGAAGTAACTCACATCAATACTTTTAATTATATTTCCATCCAAAAATGTACGATTAACAATTTCAAAATTATTAAACGAATTAGTTTCTAAATTATCGATAAAATTATATTCCAAATGTAATGTGTCTAATGCTAATTTAACGGTTAAATTTGAAATTTCGGGTAGAACATTTTTTATACGGTTGTACGATAAATTTAAGTGACGCAATACTCGTAATGGTGACACCGCTATATATGGAATTGTACTTAAAAGATTATCCGCTAGTAAAAGCTTTGAAATTCTTCCCAATCCATTTTTAAATATATTTGGATCAATTTCCATGATATTATTCCCACTCAAATCTAATGTCTCTAATAATGGTAATCCATTAAAACTATCTTTGATTAAAGTTGATATAGAGTTTTGAGCCAAATTTAACGTTTTCAATGAATTGCCAATTCCAATCCATGCATTTTGATCAAAATAATTAATTTCGTTTCCATGTAGATCTAAAACTTTTAAGTTTTGTAAATTTTTAAGCGCACGGAATGGGATGTCCGTTAAATCATTGTTTTGTAAGTAAAGCTCCCATAATGACCGTTCTAATCCGTAAAATGCATCGTCTGATATAAATGTAAGTTTATTGTTGGATATTTCAAGCTGATATAAACCTAATTGAAAAATTATTAATAACAACAAGTTATAGTAAATACATTTTATAGTTTACCTGTTGCTTGTAAAAAATATGGTTCAAGTTTTTGTAGTCCAGTATTCTCCACGGCAAGTGAATAAACTTTTGATATATTTATAGCTTTTGGAATATTAGGAAATGGAACGTTTCGACATTCCACAATCCCTAAGTCTGGCAATGTTTTAGAGCACGAACACAGTGGATTGAATATGCATGGCGGATGATTGATTTTTATTTCCTCTTTATTTGCACTGCATATCGTTGATGCAATTGTTAATACATATAACGTATAAATTAACTTTAAAACCATTGCAAGACCCTAGATAAATAGAAATTTGTTCACAAAATGAATAAAAATGTCTACGTACATTTTATAATTGTGTTTTGGCGTTAGCTAAAGTGCGTTATAGTCCGTTATTACAATGGCTCAGGGGTGCTAAAATTGCCACTTAACTAGATGGTTTTACTTAGCAGATCGGAACGATATCTTTACACATACACCTAAGGAGTGACAACAATTTCGGAAGCGTCTAAAAAAATTCTACTTTCCAAAACTAGGAATTTAAGAATTCAAACAGTAGAAACGTTAGAAAAAATCATCGATAAATAATGCTAAAATTGGAAAAGACAGAATTTGATACTAAATATATCGCAAGAGCAGTTTCAAAATGATTAGGTGGATTAAGTCTAATTCGGATTAAGTCTAATTCTTAGTTTTGGTGTCACAATGACTTAAATGTGGTTTCTGGAATGCATATTTTAGATTAGGTCTAAAAGGGGTGATTATTATTTAACTAAATTGCATAACACTATATAAGTTGGGCATTCTGAAATTAGTGAAATTAGTTAGTAAAATAAAAATGGCAGTTGCTGCTTAAAATTAGTGTCGGAATAAAACACATTGGTTGACACAGCACACTGCATAGTTTGCATCCATCTCGATCAAATAGTAGGGGCAATCTTGCCATCATCTCAGATAAAGTGATACAATAGGGATGAAGTGCAGAATAACATATGGACAATGCTTAAAACATTTGTACCTTTCAAATTAAATAGAGTTCAGTCAGCTGCACCAGTGTGCTAAGACAAAATGGCTTGGGATAGTTGGTGTTCGGTCTGAATCTACATCATCAAGATTTTTTTCTACCTCATGAGTGCCATGCAAACTTAACCCTGACTTTCAGTGCCGGTCAGATCAAGACGGTATCGTTTGGAAAAACCGTGATGAATAAGAAACTGATTATATTTAAATATGTATATAGTGTGTCTGATGGAAGGACTGTTTTATAAGTAATGACAGCCTTAACCCCTAGCGCTTTTCCCTAAAATTTCCAAGCCATCAAAAGAACCCACACCGTTTTGTCTGCTGCGCATTAAGTTCGATCAAAATTTAAAATTTGATAAAATTCCAATAGATGTCCAGCACAATAATGATAATTTTAATTTAGTATGTTCCATCATTCTCGTTAATGATATTTCTGCCAGAAATTAAGAACCAATATTGAAACAAATATAAAAATATATCTATAAAACTATCAGTTTCTCACGCGGGAAAGAGTTATATACAGAGATGGCCAAACTTCGTTACACGTGGAGCCGGATTTCAATAAATTCTCGTTACGAGAGCCAACAAAAAAATAAAATATCAAAGTTGTTATGGAATTTTTATTTCCTTGCAAGTTGCATACACCGTCTTCAAGCACATACTTTAATCATGAATACATACATACATTTAAATTTTGTAACATGGCACTGACAGCTATTGATTGCTGGTAGATGGCATGTGTGTTTGCAACTTGTTTGAAATCGGGTTCATAGTTCGTTAGCGCGGTACGACGCTTGTAAATTGTGAACGGTGTTATTTGTAAGTTGTGAACGTTGCTTTGATGTTATAAATTTCATTGTTGGAAAAAGTGATTCACAACAGTATGATGTGCCGAATATGGACTGTAATCTGCAAGCAGCTTTTTTCAAATTGGGGTACTTTGATTGAGACAGACGTTTCCAAAACTATAGTGACATTATAGTGACTATGAGTGACATTATTGATTTAATGTGACACCGAGTTCTTTTTTTAAATGACTTGTCTTATATAATTAATAATACGTCCTATTAAAAATTAATGTTATGGAACATTAATTTAAAATGAAGTCACTTTTGATACAATAGTAGTAGAGTACTATTAAAATAACAATAAAGAAATTTTTAAAATAACAGGACATACCACATTGACTAATTTTAATAGTAAAAACCTATTAAAAATCTATTGATTTTAAAGGATTTTTTTCTGAGTGTACAGATTGATGTTGATTTGTGGTGCATTTTAAGAATGTGTGCCTGACTTTCTTATAATTCCGTTTCTCCTGTGGAACTTTTATTCAAAATATAATAAGGAATCGATAATCCATCGTTAATAATAAGCTTTGCTTCTAAAAATAGGACGACTTAATTGTAAGAGATGAAAGGTCGATAACTGTACCGGCAGTGTGTACAAAAATCATTAAGCGTGTCAAAACAAAAAAAATTCATACTTTTGGCTTAAAAACCTTCATTTTAAGTGATAATGAGAAATGTTGATGGTCGGGATTGGTATCTGAGAACAGAAGCTTGATTATTGAACTATAAGTGTGTCAAAAAAATACCGCAAGTGTGTCAAAAGAATGATTTTCATATATTTTTTTGCCTTATTTTTTGAGAAACATAAAATGGGAAACATTTTCGATTAGAAACATTTGTCAAATTAAATTAATTATTTTTATGACAAAAAAGGGTTTTTTTACTTGAATCAACTTAACATATCATCTTGCTAGATTTAATCTTGATTAATTGAATCATCTTGGAAAAAGTTTGAATTTCGATTTTGTTATAATTTTTGCAATATTTTTAGAATTTTGAAAAAAGTTTCAATCCTTGATTTTTCCAATTATTACAATTGTTAGAATTTACATTACATTTAGAATTTACATACATTTAGAATTTTGAAAAAACGTTTAAATTATTAGAACATTTTTGGAATTTTTGATTTTGTAATATTGTCTTGAATATTTTAGGAATTTTGAAAAAAGTAGCAATTTTTAATTTTATTATAGTTTTTGGAATCTTGGAAAAAGTTTGAATTTTTGATTTTGTTTATTTTTATAATTTTTTGAAATCAATTCAATCAGACCCCTTTTATTTGAAAAAAAAAATGAAATTATTTATTTGTATGACATGAAATGTAATTGAACATGAAATTGTTAGATAATGGATTATTTGTATTTGAAAAGTTGAAATTGCTGAACGCTAAATTGAAAGGTTTTTGAGTAGTTTGTTGAGTGTATCATCTTTTCACTATAAACTATGTTAATCTATGATCTGTTATAATTTTCCGGTAACGTATTGATGTTTCGTGTTAGTTCTGTAATAAACTTCTAAACGATGTATATTAAACATTTTTTTATGTTGAATAAACAACGCTGCCCAAAACCAAAATCAAGTGCTCATAAAAACCTTTTGCCGAAAACTATATAAAAATCCTTAACCCAGACCAAAGTTTTGATATTTCAGAGCTTTCAGTTGTCAGCCCCTTCATATTTTACTTGTATTCACTCAGTTTTTTATCATCAATTTTAGAGAGCTTATTTTCCAGACAAGGAAAGTGGTTTAAGATTTTTGTAGTTAAATCGCGTTAAAAAGCTAAATTTTTTTAATAAAACTCAGAATCGTTTGAATAAGATCAGTAACAACTTTATCTTTTCCTTGTAATGCGAGGTTGAGAACTGCAGGTTCTCCATTATATCAGTTAAAATACACATTAATCCATTGATCATCCTTTAATTCCGGATAGTGTTTTTCTTTGAAAAAATTTGCTGATAGGTGGTGAAGTAGTTAATTTTTTGTTTGTTTTAATTAACGAAAGTTATCCCTTTTTTCGATATTTTGGATCAAGAGCTGGTAATTTACTGGTAATTTAATTAAAACTTTATTAGAATTTTAATAAATTTTGAAATGTTATTAAATTTTTTCATTTCTTTTCGAGAGCCGCACTCGTTCTCTTTCAAAGAGCCGCAATTTGGCCATGTATGAGCTATAACAAACACTTTTGGTAAAGGTAAAGTGGGCTAAGCCTTAGTTAAATTTCATTAGTTTTATGCATTTTTTCTGCAGTTTTATAAACATCGTTTCATTATTCAATAATCTTTATTCGCATTTTAACTGTAAAAAATGTGGAGGGTATTTTAATAAATACAATTTTCAAATATAATAAATATGTTCGCTTCTAATTTCTTTATACATAAAGAAATTTATGTAAAGACTCCTATCTACGGCGTTCAACATCAAATAACATTATCATCAAAATCTAGACAGACACATAACATATAATTACGACAGTGAAAATGCAAGCCATGGCATGTTAACTCAGACTAGTTATATTTTGTGTTTTTGTTTAGACGTAAGATATTAGTATGATTCTGTCTTTGGTCGTTTTACAATATATACTATTCCATTGTAAATTTTAGGTCGTTTAAATTTTCACTTTATTTTTAAATATATTATTTTTCTATTAGAAAAAGTCTGAATAAATGGAATTCACTTAATTTGGAACGTTAAACATAATTCTCAAATATAAAATTACAACACAATATATTAAAAGCACAAAAACAATTAACTAACCATTAATTTAAACTATGTAACTGAATATTCACTTTTATAATAATACTTTATTAAAACACTTTTTTAATGATTTCAAATATTTGTTTAATTAAACATATTTTTGATATTTTTTAGCAAAACTATCTCACATCAAAATAGATAAAATACATAAAATTTGTTTATTTTGTTGAATCGAAACACCAAAATCTATGATAATTAAAATTAATTTATAATTTTAATTCAAGTTTATTATTTTTTTAAGTTCAACTATGATGACCAACGCGTCCTGCATTTCATTTGGTTTTGATTTCAATTTGTAAAATATAAAAAAAATATTACAAAGAAATGTGGATATGTTTGTAAAAAATTTTTATAATTAAATTACATGTTTAGAACAAAATATATGTATTCAAAACAAAAATGACAAATTATAAATAAATAAAAAGAATATGTTTGTAGGTGGATTTTTAGGGTGGTTTTAGTGTTATTATAGAAAATGAATATCAAATGTTTTTTAGGGAGTAATTGAATTTTTTACTATCCGGTTACCCTGAAAATTTTTTACTTTATTTTTTCTTAATTTAACCCAATAAATTCTCTAAAATGTAATGGCATCATTCAATTTGACCAATCACATTTTAATTATACTAATAATAGGGAAATTATTAAGAATAGGCTAATATATAAGGAATATTTTATTTTATTTTTACAGAAATATGAATTAATAGAATTATAAATTAATAAAAGTCTTAAAATAATATTTATTTTTATAGTGGCAAATTTATTTATTATAGTGGCTAATGTATTTATTAGCAAAATTATTTTCATAGTGAAGATATTAGCCGCTTTCCAATCGAGTGAATTGCAATCGAGTGAATTGATTGTAGCCAATTGGTCTAATATTCAGTAAATCATCAAAAATAGAGCCAAAACAACAAAAAACAGTAATGTGTTGACATTTAAAAAACACATAACCAAAATCGAAAATTTAGACACAAACAAATATGTACTTATTTAATTTTTTATTATTCTTAACGTTTGACCACAAACCGTAAATAAAAAAGTTAGGCAAGTGCGAATATAATTCGCTCGCTGAGGGTTCCGTGTATATAATATTTGAGAAAACAATAGTTTTTGTTAGCATAGTTTCACGTTGGGTTGCATTTTACACAAAGCTGTTTATGGTGCGTTGTTAACACAGTCGAGTGATTTGTCTACTGAACATTTGGGAGATCGGTATACCAACAGGATTTGAACTTCAGCTAGTTGAACATTCATGACTACCATCAGAGCCAAAATCAAAGAGATGGTGGCTACTATTTTTCTGCACTAGTGGTACTGTATCAGACCTAACGAAAAGAACAGATCCCCAACCTCGGCTTACTTGACTGTAACAATTTTATAGTTCAACAGTAGTTCAATAGTTCAAAAATTTCAAAAATTTTTGCAACTAGTGATCAATTTCACAGAGAACATTTGCAACGCAACCATATTAAATGATAATCTATCGAATAGCAAACAGGTATGATGTCGCATAATTTTTCAACCTAACGCCTTTCGTCTGAAGTTGAGTTCATCTGACTTGTTAAACTTGTTTGATCTAATCTGATGTTGATTGTTCATTTCTATATTTCATTTGCAATATTTTACTATAATACACATTTGCTACAACGTAGCAAAATTTATCCTCTTCTACGATTATTTTACGTGAATAGTCAAAGTTCACAAAGACACAATTTTAAAATTTTCGAAAACTACAAAAAAAATTGTTAAAAATAAAAAAATACACCTTTCATATGAAACCCATTTCGACAAGGTCAAAAATAATTTGTTTTAAAAATTTTCATTCTCAACCCCCTCAAAATACCATTTGAAATGATGAGCTGACCGCCATTATTTTTCATTCAATGGAAAACAAACACCTGTTTTTAGCAATATCTAAAAAACTAAGCAGTCGAAAAATCAATGAAATTTTTTTTAGAAATATTTGACCTTTTTCGATTTTTCTAAACCAAACACGATTCCTTACAAAAAACTTTTGTTTTACTATCTTCTTACCTGTGTCCATAACATATAGATAAAAACAAATATTTGAAATTTTTTTGTTATCAGCAGGCGTGGAACAACACATTTAATAACTGTAGAAATTGATAGCACTTATAGTTTGTGAGTAAATCAAATATATAGAAATTCGGACGGACAACCAATAGGGTACCGTTTTTACTTTTTTAAAATACGGAACCCTAAAAAATATGAATATGTTGAACTAATGAACCTATTTTTTCCTTCACTTTATTCAATTCAATTCAGTTCTGTAGTAGCTCAGTTTACGTTCAATGTAAACTAAATATTACCATTGGAACATGCAAATTCCGGAATACAATTCAGTGTAAGTGAATAATTCAGTAATTCACTCGATTGGAAAGTGGCTGTTGTATCTGCCATTTATAATATTTTTCTGATTGTTTATTTTCAATTTTCGATAATATTAATTTTGTTTGACGTATCGATGGATTTCTAGTAGGCCAGAATAAATAAAAACAATTCACGTGTAATGCATAAAACATATAAAGAAATCAACAATGGTAAAACTTTTCAAACCCCTCGACCGGTGATAAATTCTCATAATTTTTTGGAAGATTTCTCAAGCAAGTTTATAGTGGTTTTGGTTACAATAGTTTTATCACTAGTTATAAATTTACAAAACATTTTTTATAATATATGATTAATTGTAGAAATTAATATTTTTAATATTATCAGTCTTGTGTAAGCTTTTGGCTAATGAATTTGTTAAAATAATAAATAACAATATTTAAATTATATTGTAATAAACAAATTGAATTATAATTAATGTTTTTTAAATTTATAAATAGTGGTAAAACTATTGTAACCTAAACCACTATAAGTTGTCTACGACCTCAAGCTATTACCAATCAACTTCGAAATAATTTCGAACTATCCCGTCCCTGGGAAATTACTACTGAAAATTTATTTGCGTCGGCAAAGTAGGAGCCAAGAACTTTTTTTGGTATGTCGTTTAGGAAATCACAATTTTAAAAAGCTAGATGCGTTAACACAATATTGTAATAACTCAAGTGAATTGTTTCAACAATTCCTTCAATCATACGAGTGTCGAAATGTTGTAAATTCAAGTCATCCCATATATTTGGGGATCCATCGCAGAGAGAATCAGTCAAAAATAGTGTCCAACTCAAATTAAATATGGGCCGTATTGAAAATTTATTTATTGTCGGTGGCCGAAAGTTAATTATTTTTTTAGGCTAAATAAATAGTTTTTTTTATTGCGAAAGTGTTTAATTATATATTTAATTTAATTTAAGAACCCAATAAAACGTTTTATCCTGCAGACAGAGCAACATTAATTAATTAAAATTGAATTATTTTAAAATTCATTGATAAACAAGTAAAACGAATAAACAAAAACAATGAATTTAATTATATTTTTGGGTATAATTAATTCCAAACAGTTAAATATTTTAATTTTTGGGTGTTTTGAAAATTAAATAACCTTCAATGTTAAACATCAAAATTTATACTAATGAGAAACCAAAACACAAACGTACTAATAACTATTTTTTTTACAATGGAAATTTAATTCAAATAAAATTATAGTAGCCTTTGCCTTTTTCCATATTTCAGAGAGGAACATGCGCATTATTTTCAATTAATTGTTTTGAGAGCGAAAATATTTCTGTTGGTTTGTTTTTATAAAATACAATCAAATTATTTATAAAATTAAAGCAAACAAAAATTATTTCAGAGTTCAATTCATTCAAGAATCAAATGAATTGTTTTATTTTGTGCCGCTGATTCGCCTAACAGAATAAAACTAACAGCGGTTTATTAACTACACACACAATTATGGTTTAAAAAAACACAAAAATAAACCTATATTTATACTTGTCGGAAGAATAAAATATATTTAATACACATTAAAATTAATTTAAATTAATAACGTAAATAATAAATTTATACATAAGTAAAAAATTTTAATAAAATTTGAAATAGTAATATAATTTGTACGTTACATTTTATGATGATTTGTTTTTTGTAATGATCTTGTCATGATGATGATGATCTTGAATTAATACTTTTAGAAAAATTAAACTACTGGCAATATCCTCTTAATATGATTTCTAAACTATAAATTTATTTTTCTACAATTGTCGCCCAAGATTAGTGTGAAACGAATTAACCATATTAAGCAGCTGTTACCTGTAAAATTATTAATTCAATACCTGCAACTTTAATTATATATCTGGCATTCCGTTTGTTTACATAATTTTTCAATATCTACCGATATTTTTCATGTAGTAATTCTTAAAATGCTACTTAGTATGTACTATGTGTACTACCAAATAATACGATTTGTCGTAGTGCGATTTGTGTTAGCATAAATTCGGATACGTATTCATTTTAATATATTTTCGGTAAAATGTCAAAAGATCATTTTCTACATAAGCTGTATTTTGTGAATTGTTGTTTTGAACATCTATCAATTCGAGTTGGATATTGGCGTCAGTAGTATTCATATCAATAGCAAACAGGTTAGCAAATAATGCCTTCACTGTTATTGAAATCTAAAAATCTTTCATCAAATTCATTTTTTAAAATTTAATTTTGTCAAGTAATGAGTGAGGCATCTAGAAAACTTTATTTATTTATTTATTTTTATTTTTTACTTATTTATTTATTTTCATCGGTAGTTGGCCATCGGTTTTGATGGCCTATACAATGAATTCCTGATCAACACAGGACCCCGGATGAGATTATGGTTTTCCAAATTTTTCTCGAATGTTAGCATCTGTTAGCATGTTAGCATCTGGAAACTTACCATCTTTATTTCTAAAATCAAAAGTTATTGCAATATTGAAGCCGGGAAAATCAAATGACCGCCCTGAAAATTTTCGTCCAATTGCATTATTGAGTGTGTGCTATAAGTTTTTAGAACGATTAATATGTAATCGCATTTCTCTTTCCTGTTATTGATGCTGTTATACCCCCTGAACAAGCCGGATTTAGACCAGCTCGTAACCACCGATCAAGTTATGGCCTTAACAACACATATTGAGGTCGGATTCCAGAAGAAATTAAAAACCGGAGTTGTATTTATCGATTTATCTGCTGCGTATGATACCGTCTGGAAACATGGTCTACTATATAAATTCCTAGATGTAATACCATGTCTAAAGTTGTATAAGCTCCTGAATTCAATGTTAAGTAACAGAGAATTAACTGTTTTTGTTGGAGAAAAATCTAGTCGATCAAGAATCCTCAATAATGGATTACCACAAGGGTCTGTCCTGGCACCTCTTTTGTTTACATTGTATCTATATGACATGCCGAATACTCAGTCCAGAAAATTTATTTATGCAGATGATATTGCAATTGCAATCCAAAGCACAGAATTCAAACATATCGAGGACATATTAACATCTGATTTGGTAATTTTAAGTGAATATTTTCAAAAATGGAGATTGCGACCGAATATTACATAAAACTGAAGTAAACTCATATCACCTTAGCAATTCACTTGCCAATGTAAAACTATCAGTTTATTTGGATGGAGTTTTACTTAATCACAATCCTACTCCAAAATATCTTGGCGTCACATTGGATAGAAGTTTAACTTATCGTTCGCATTTAAATAATGTTGCTGCGAAAATCAAATCTAGAATTAATATTATTCAAAAATTAGCAGGGTCATCATGGGGTGCGGATTTCTCAACCTTGAGAACATCTTCATTGGCCCTTGTTTATTCTGTTGCTGGATATTGTGCTCCAGTTTTTACAAATAGCCATCACATAAATAAGATCGATACTTTATTAAACAGAAATATGAGGTTAATAACAGGTACTATTAAAAGTACTCCTCTTCGGTGGTTACACGTTCTCAGTCATATAGCTCCGCCAGAAATGAGACGTAACTATTTTCTACATCGAGAGTGGTCTAATATTAAGAATAAATTTCCAAGTCTGCCGATCGCTGAGGAATTATCAGATTTACCAGTTAAAAGATTGCCTTCCAGACGTCCAATTTATGAATCACATTCTGTTGAAAATTTCTCTGTAAACGAAGAATGGAAAAAGATGTGGTACAATAATCCAGTCGTTTATAATCACCATTTAGTCACTGACCCAACACAAAGAGTACCTGGCACCAACTTGTCTCGCAAACATTGGTCAAAATTAAACAGATTACGCACTGGTCAGCGTAGATGCAACGCTTGCATGTTTTTATGGAATTTCATCTCGTCTCCAACTTGTGACTGTGATGCAGAAGAGCAAAGCATGATACACATATCAGATGAATGTCCTGTTAGATTTTTTGAGGGAGGAATATATGAAATTAACCGCTTGGATGATGAAAGCGCTCTTCGATGGTTGGAGAATTTAGATTTGGACCTTTAATTTTTAAAATTTGTTTTCGTTTTTCTTTCTGTTCTTGATATTGTAAATTTATTTAGCTTATAATGTACCTTATGTTTCATACGATTAATTAATTAATCGGTAGTTAAGCCACAAATATTATCGTGGTGACGGTAAAAAATGTTTACAGCTTTTGTTACCTCACTTAAAATGTCATGTCCATTAGTGATGCTTTTCGTTGGACAAATTTCAAGTAGTTCTTCCACTATTGTATATTGTCCCGCTACTTTAATAAATATTGCTGAGATGTGCCAGAAATAGGGGTGCTCTCATCTAAACCCAAACTATAAAATAGATATTCTTTCAGTTTTTTGACTAATGTAGCTTTGGTGTTATCTGCCATATCGTCAATTTTATACTTATTATTTGGTGTG
This sequence comes from Diogma glabrata, assembly GCA_963693315.1. Classification (NCBI taxonomy): domain Eukaryota; kingdom Metazoa; phylum Arthropoda; class Insecta; order Diptera; family Cylindrotomidae; genus Diogma; species Diogma glabrata. Next base: position 351,899,990 of record OY856187.1, read on the forward strand.
ATAAACTAATATTTTGCACCATGCAAACATATTTAGACAATTTTTTACAGTTTCTCCACCATTAAGTCTTTTAGTTATTTTTTCGGATATTAAAATTTATGTATTAAGGACGTAAAGTATGTCTTTTCCGCTTGAGAGTGAAATTGTTGCTCGAGGCGTTAGCCGAGAGAAACACTTTCACTTGAAAGCAAAAAAGATTCTTTATGCCTGAATTTCATACAAGATTTTTTGTACGAGTAATGTTTTGTATTATTTGCATAAATAAATATACATAATATGTATTTTTATTTATGCAAATAACACAGAATCTTACTCGTACAAAAAATCTTGTATGCAATTCAGGCATAAGGTATCTTTTTTGCTTTCGAGTGATTGTTTCTCTCGGCTAACGCCTCGAGCAACAAATGTAAATATATTATATTTACACAAAGTAGTAAAATATTTTTTTAGAAAATTATTTTATCCAAGTAGTTTTTCGAATTAATAGTAATAATAATAACTTTAGGCATTGTTATTTCAATTTTAGGCATTGTTATTTCAATTTTGGCATTGTTATTTCAATAGGAAAAAAAGGCCTGCCTTACGAACAATTTTTGAATCATAAAAGTGCATATTACGGTTTACTCGTACAAAAATAGTAGATTGTATTACTAGTGCAAATGCGTTTTCCAAACAAGGGTTAGTGGCAAATAACTCGCGTTTGGAAAACGCATTCGCAAGAGGCAAATAACTCGCGTTTGGAAAACGCATTCGCACTAGTAATACACACTATTTTTTGTAACAAGTGCGTAAAATTTATAAATATTTATTTAATTGTACATTTAATCATTTATTTAACAAAGTTATAAACAAATTTAAGCTTTTTAAATAATTAAAGTGCGCCATCTTCGTTGTAATAGTTGTAAATTATACTAGCTCGAAAAAATAAACATAAAAATCCAACTAAAAAAACACATAGTAATCCAACTAAGCTGTCAAAATTGTAAACTTTGAAAACCTAAATAAATTGTTTTTGGTTGTAATTCAAATGATGCAATGTGTTTAAGTTGTTTTTACTATATAAAGTAAACAGTGATAACAGCAATTCTTTTTTATATATTTTGTATTATTTTTAATTTTCAATGTGATGGAATATACATATTAAAACATATTAACAACATATTAAAAAATTAAAAATTTTTCTAATGATTTAAAACTATTTAAAAAACACAATACACATATACAATCGAATAAATTAATTACAAGGTTAAAAAAAATTTTCTATTACACTATATTAAAAGTCCCGTCATGTGGCGTTTGTTTATTTTTCATTAAAACACATGTTTCGGTAGGAGTCTTACCATCATCAGTTTGATTAAAAATCAGACTCCGTTTTTACTATATGGTAAGTTATTTAAATTATTATTTTGATATTTTAGTGCTATAAAAATAATATATATAGATAGATATATGGATAGATTCGTGCCCGTTCACAAAATATTTTGTGGTCATATGTGCGGAAAAGTAGTTTTTTCTTTTATTCTATTCTAGTACAAAATTGAATATTTTTTATGCATGTGTTACAAAAACTTATTTTTGCAATTGTTTTAGAATTCTTTTTTAGAACTTTAAATAAAGATTGTTGTCATATTTCGTTTTAAAGAATTTTTTATTCGCTTGCATATTAAAGTGGTACTTTATTACTGTGATTTGCGGCCGTAAAGTGTCACTTTTTAACCATATATTTTGTTGTCATAGTTACGTCCAAAAAAGAAAAATCATTTGTATTTGTTTAAATTCTATTAAAAATAGAAATTTTTATCAAAGCAACCTTTCGATTCCGTATTTCCTAATCCAATTAAAATATTTGTTATGCTTTGTTGTCATAGTTATACAATTATTTTGAAAAAAATAAAAAATATTTTGTCAAAGGTTACTTGTTCAACATATTGTTATTTCAAAATCCATGCAAATTTATAATTTTGATTTAGAATAATAATTTTTTTAAAAAATATTTTGCTTGCGGCGAATAAAAAATAGTATATGACGCACGGCTATTTTGGACTTAATGTGGGTGCAAATCTCGGCTAGCGCAAACACCACATACGTCCAAAATCTTTAGCTTTACGTCCTTGCATCATAATGTACTTACTTGGTTTTTTATATTTTTTATTTGGTTGAATGTTTTGTACCGTAATATCTATTCACATTGTATTTTCTCTTGGGCCATCAAGCACAAAATGTTTGAATTATGCTCAATTACAAAATAGTTTTTATTCGCCTACATATTAAAGTGTTACTTTATTACTGTGATTTGCGGCCTTACAGGCTGATTCTGAGTTAAGAGGTCTTAGCTATGATTATTTTTGTTATGACAATTTTTTTAAGAGGAATATTTTAATTGCGATTCTGAGAACGTTGTCATAAAAAACCTCATTATAACTCTTCAAATATATTTTGGAGATCTTTCAAACGGCTATTTTCATAAACAAAATTACTATAAAATATCATAGTTTCTTTTTAAATAATTTAAATACAAATTAAAATACCATATAAATTATTATTAAGAATTATGGTATAATATATAATAATTTTTTATAAAAATCAAGCTTATGTTTTAGAAAATTTTTTAGGGTATTAATAATTTTTGTTTGTGAAAATATTCAACAGCCATTTTATTGAATATCAATCTTAAAATCAAAAATGTATTTTATTTTATAATAATTTATATACAATTAATATATATAATTATAAAATATATTTATTATCAATTATTTTGCAATAAATCAGAAGGTTGCGTGTTCAAATCACGTCGGGGTCACCACTATAGATTCTTAGTTAAAATCTATTTATTTTCGATTGTTGTAATTCGAAAGCCAGTAAACTTCTTATGAATGGAACTAAATTTTATTAAAAACAATATCGAGTTAAAATACAATAATACAATAATAAAAAAAACACAAATAAAGTATTTAAATACAAAATAAATTTATATGTACCTTGTTCTAACGACACTTTAATTTAACTAACAATTCTGATTTTTTAATGTTTTTTTCTTTTTTAACTTGTAAACACACTCGCTGCCAATCCCGAAATGAAATATAAAATTTAAATGAAATATAAAATTTTATTTGACAATTCATCTACAAACTAAATGCTCTGCTCGACGGGTAATACGGTAACTATAATTTTACGTTTTATCGGGAAAGTTCCTACAAGTTTATATAAAATTTGAAAAATTCTCATAAAACATCATGAGACGTCAAAGTTTGATATTGCAAATATGAAATTTTTAATCGCCATTTTATTTAAAATCAATATCAATATTTATTTTGTTTTATAATTTTGATTCAAACTAAAATCAAATATAGATAATTATTATAAATTTTATAATAATTACATAAATAATTCATAATTAATGTTTTATCCTTTATTAATATAATTTTTCATACAAGAATTCAAATAAAAAAATATGAAACTTTAAATTATGATGATTAAGATGACCATGTTTGATGGTCTTACGTTAAGAGTTTTTTTTTTGACATCTCACACTTGTGACTACATACAGAATCGCATTTAAGAGGTTTTAGTCTTAGCTAAGAGAAAAGTCTTTGCTATGACTATTTTTACCTCTGTGAGGGTATGTCAGAATCAGCCTGTTAAAGTGTCACTTTTCAACTATTTATTTTGTTGTCATAGTTACGTCCAAAAAAGTAAAAAGCATTTGTATTTGTTTCAATTCTATGAAAAATAGAATTTTTTATCAACCCTTAAATTCAAAGTTCCATTATCCAATTAAAATAGTTGTTATCATTTGTTGTCATAGTTATACAAGAATTTGGAAAAAATAATAAATATTTTGTCAAAGGTTACTTGTTCCACATATTTTTATTTTAAAATTTATGCAAACTTATAATTTTAAATTAGAATAAACAAATTTTTTCTAAATATTTTGCTTGCGGCGAATAAAAAATAGTATATGATGCACGGACGTAAGTTATTTTGGACTTAATGTGGGTGCAAATCTCGGCTAGAGCCTCGATTTGCAAACTCCACATCCGTCCAAAATCTTTAGCTTTACGTCCTAGCATCATAATGTACTATTGTAGTCCTTTTTGCAATAAGAGAATAAAATAAACTAACCCACAACCAAGCACATTTTGTTGGACGATTTTTGTTTTTTCTTCCATATTACAAAAATATTTTAACTAGCGAAACAATTTCAAACCAAAGTAAACCGGGCTGGCTAAAACAACTCCGCGGGCCATGGTTGGACAGCACTGATCTACACCAAAAATTCTTTTTGGAAATATGTGGATAAGTTGTATCTTGAATTATTTTGCCAAAATAATTCAAGATTCAACTTATCCACATATTTCCAAAAAGAATTTTTTGTGTAGATCAGTGCTGCCCAACCAACGGCCAGCATCTGGCCCGTGGAGTCGGTTTAGCTGGCCCACCGTTACTTTGGTTTGAAATTGTTTCGGTAGTTAAAATATTTTTGTAATATGAAAAAAAAAAAACAAGAATTGTCAAGAAAAAACAAGAAATGAATGATACAAATCCTATAGTGAGTGACTACGAAGCTAGAGTCTAAAAATTGACTAAACTAAGGCGTTGTAATTCAAAATATTTTAATAATATTTATAAATATTGAATATTTGGACATATGTATTTCTATTATTTTTGGAAAACCCAGATATAGGGGGCAGCTAGAGGCGCCTGAGCAACCTGCTCCAACCAAAAATGGAACCACCGAAGATTTGCATTAGTTTTCCTTACGTAATAATTGAAAATTCAAATCAACGGTAAAAATAAAAAGATTTTAATGTATTACAAATAAATTAAAAAAAACAATAGATTTTTTTCCTAAATCATAATAGACTAAGAGACCGCGACGGCCAGACCATCGTTATTTTATAAAAGCTGAAAGTTTCTCTGCGCAAACCCCCAACTGAGGTAGGAACGATTAGCGACATATGAAGTTTGGATCATGGTGGCTTTGGCAGGAAGCAGGTAACAAAGGGGCCTTGAATGTTTCGTGAAAGTATGAAAGGTAATTTTTTTATATATTCTTCGGGGTAGTATTAGAAGTCACGTCACCCATTGCCAGACACTTACTATCGTGGTAACCCCCTGCCAAACACCCTTAAACATTATCAATTTGTTAAAGTTTAAGGGTTAAAGTTAAAAGTTTAAAGTTTAAATAAAATAAATAAAATAAAAATAAATATATAAAAAAATTACCTTTTATACTCTCACGAAACTTTGGTGGCTCCTTTCTTACCTGCTCCCTGCCAAAGCCACCATGATCCAAACTGCATATGTTGCTAATCGTTCCTACCTGAGTAGAGGGTATGCGCAGAAAAACTTTCAGCTTTTATAAAATAACGAAGGTCTGGCAGTCGCGGGCTCTCGGTCTATAATAACATAACACGAATATGATAATTCGTAGTATGTGATAACGTATGATATGTTGTAGTATCGTATTTTTTCTGGTTCGTATTGTTCTGGAAAATATCCTTTAGAGAAAATAGTTCCACTAAAAGAATATAAAACACCTGAATAAACATGAAGATAACACAAACAAAATAACACGCGACAGGAAATTGTTGTTTATCTTATAAGAAAATAAACGCAGTCTATTAGAGAATACGTAAATAAACAAATTAGAAAGAATAGACTTCAATAGATCTCTCACATATGTGTGAACATTTGATGATCGTGTTATTATGTTACTGTTGATAAAGGTCGGTTGATGTTCTTGAATTGTGTGGATGGTTTCATCTTGTGTATTAATTATAATTATTAATATTATTAATATTAATATTATTTTTAAGATTTCTTTGATAATTCTGCTTGTTATCAGTTTTTTATTTAGACTAATGGATGCTTGCAGTGGGTAGCTCATATCTCTCTTGCTGTTTGAGAGACCTGACCTTGACCATATAACTATATGACCATAAATATATATGATGTATCAGGCGATTCTACTTCTACAAAAATTTGTATGGTCACTATTAAAGAGTTATGAGCAGTCAGGTATGAAAAAAATAAGTATTTTAAATAATTTTTTTCGTCAGTACATACAATTTAAATGATTTTTAGGACGTTAGTTTTTTAATAGGAAACAGCTTCTTTTGGTCTACAAGTCTTTAATTCGTCAAGTACCGTTAGCATGGAGTACTGTTCTTAAATATGAGGTGGGGCGTAGTTAACTAGCTTAAGTCTTTAGTGTCTTGATGCTGTCCAACAGAGAGCAATTAAATTGATCGGTGAGTCTAATCTTACTAATGAACTTGATTCCTTGCAACATAAAAGGAATGTGCTCATTTAACAATTTCTTACAAGTAGATTATGGCTGAACGTACTTCTCAGGAAATCAAATCGGTTTTGCCTGAACCTTCTCGCGTCATATTAGAGCTGCAGTCGGAGCCCATCCTTTTGCGGTTCAAATAACAAAGTGTAGAAATGTAGCCCTCCAGAGTGATTTTTTTAATAGTCTCGCATCTTTTGATTTTCATACCTGCGTGTATTCCTTGATAATTTTAATCCTCAAAATTTTAAAACCAACGTTAATAAGGCCCTCAGGCCCTCTTAATTTATATCAGTTTATAATTAACACTAAACATGCCTAACTTTGAATAAAAAAAAAATAAATAAATCCTATCACACAAGGCTAATAAAAACATCATATTTTGCGGAGATTTTGTAGTTTCAGGAGGCAGGGAGAGTTGTGATCTTCCTCAGTTACATTTCATTTTTAAAATATGTTTGTGTTTCGTTTTCGTATGCATTGTGATTTGTAGAAAACTAGTTATAATTAAATAAAACAGCATCCAAGACAAATTTGTAATTCTTTATGTTTATTTTATACAATGTACCAACTTACGAGGAATGAACTTTGTTTTAATCACGTGAGCTTGGACACTAATCGGATATGACTTATATATCTATATAAACATATACAATATATTTATTATATTTATAAACATTACATATATAACTTACTGTTTCTGTTATAGTAAATTAGGTTTCAAATTTCTGTATATTTAACAAATGTATTCATTATTTATATGGTTTTCTTGCTATACGTTACGTATAGATTTTTACTTATATCGTTTCTTGTAAATTCCCTTTCCTTTCGATTTTATACAAGCACATACTCGTTTGTCCTAATAATTTTAAAGTTATAATAAATTGTAGTTCAACTATTTCATTAAATTTATGTTAATCCGACCTTGTGTTCTATCTGGATAATACTATAATTTTTTTTCGGTATGGTTTTATAGAAATTTTTTTATAAATATGTAGTGTATTAATTTATATGACCTAAAATTTTGTTTGCGTTATTTAATTAAGTTTGATTAACTTCAGAAGACAAATTAAAAGAAAATCGGAAGTTTTCTCTTCCTAACTCATTCGTTTTGTATTGTCGGAAGATTTAAGCAATACTTATTGCAGTGGGTAGCTCATATCTCTCTTGCTGTTTGAGAGACCTGACCTTGACCATATAACTATATGATCATAAATATATATATATATATATATATATATATATATATATATATATATATATATATATATATATATATATATATATATATATATATATATATATATATATATATATATATATATATATATATATATATATATATATATATAAATATATATATATATATATATATATATATATATATATATATATATATATATATATATATATATATATATATATATATATATATATATATATATATATATATATATATATATATATACATATATATATATATATATATATATATATATATATATATATATATATATATATATATATATATATATATATATATATATATATATATATATATATATATATATATATATATATATATATATATTTATATATATATATATATATATATATATATATATATATATATATATATATATATATATATATATATATATATATATATATATATATATATATATATTATATATATATATATATATATATATATATATATATATATATATATATATATATATATATATATATATATATATATATATTTACATATATATATATATATATATATATATATATATATATATATATATATATATATGTATATATATATATATATATATATATATATATATATATATATATATATATATATATATATATATATATATTTATATTATATATATGTATATATATGAGCAATTTCACGAAGATTCAACATCGTTTTGACTTGACCCCTTTTAATTTTGATTATTTTTTGTTTATAGATAGTCTTTGATAAATAAAAAATACAAGTTCTCTTAGAATTTTTTTTTCGACCAGGGGTCTTCACAGGGTGCCCCTCAATTTTTGTTATTTTGTGATGTGAGTGCATTTTGACGAGCGATTGTAGAAAAACTACTCGATCGATTTTCATAAATGATATGTCGTTGAATAGGTATTAGAACAAAGTTTTTAAAAATGTACACTGTTAATTTTTTGAAATAATTTTAACGGTGTAACATAAGAAAAAAATGGTGTAATTGAAAAAAAGATGGCATAGCCTTTTTTTTTTTTTTTTAAAACTAAATTGAAGCTTATTTTATATCTAACAACTTGTGAAAGTTTAGGACTAGCATCATTTTTTGTTTTAGAGATAAAGTTCGTTGTGCATATGACTGTCGGGAATCAGTTTTTTTTATTCTGAAGGAAAATTATAAAAATGGCGATTTTTAGATTCAGATTTTTTTTTATGTTAAATATCAAATATTTTATTATTAAATGAACTTTTTAAAAAGCAATTTCAGTCAAGTTCAGCAAAATTTTGCGACATTTTGACTCGACCCTTTTTAATTTGGTCTATTTTGGTTTATTTTTAGTTTATAGATAGCCTTTGATAAATGAAAAATACGACTTCAAGTAGAATTTTTTTAAATATAGACCAAAATAGACCAAATTAAAAAGGGTCGAGTCAAAATGTCGCAAAATTTTGCTGAACTTGACTGAAATTGCTTTTTAAAAAGTTCATTTAATAATAAAATATTTGATATTTAACATAAAAAAAAAATCTGAATCTAAAAATCGCCATTTTTATAATTTTTCTTCAGAACAAAAAAAACTGATTCCCGACAGTCATATGCACAACGAATTTTATCTCTAAAACAAAAAATGATGCTAGTCCTAAACTTTCACAAGTTGTTAGATATAAAATAAGCTTCAATTTAGTTTAAAAAAAAAAAAAAAGGCTATGCCATCTTTTTTTCAATTACACCATTTTTTTCTTATGTTACACCGTTAAAAATTATTTCAAAAAATTAACAGTGTACATTTTTAAAAACTTTGTTCTAATACCTATTCAACATATCATTTATGAAAATCGATTGAGTAGTTTTTCTACAATCGCTCGTCAAAATGCACTCACATCACAAAATAACAAAAATTGAGGGGCACCCTGTGAAGACCCCTGGTCGAAAAAAAAATTCTAAGAGAACTTGCATTTTTTATTTATCAAAGACTATCTATAAACAAAAAATAATCAAAATTAAAAGGGGTCAAGTCAAAACGATGTTGAATCTTCGTGAAATTGCTCATATATATATATATATATATATATATATATATATATATATATATATATATATATATATATATATATATATATATATATATATATATATATATATATATATATATATATATATATATATATATATATATATATATATATATATATATATATATATATATATATATATATATATATATATCTATATATATATATAAATATGACAGACTGACGAAATAAGACAATAAGCCTACCACTGGAACGTGAAGTGACTTAAGACATAATACAAATATCAATTTGTCAAGAGCGAATTGACATGGTTCTATGAACTGAAAGGAAAAACTTTGACTCAAGACAAAACTATTGAAAACTATTGAAGTAAAATATATCGATAGAGTAACCGCACAAAGGATGAAGTACGGCCTAGTTTGGCGAGATACGATGTTATGGAACCATGCCAAAACTTAAACAATCCCATTCCTAAGAAGGGTCGAAAATGGACACAAAAGGAAAAATTGCAGTAATAAGCCAAACTGCTGGGTTTGTACCGTTGATAACATGGTAAAAGTAGAGCTTGTTGCTGGACACATGCCATCTTCAGCGTTAACAGGTCTATCTGATTGATGCAATTTAATCTGCATCACACTGAAAATGTTAAAGACCTAACTGACTCACATAAAAATCTCGAAGTAAACCCTATATATGGGCACATATAAAGGTTGGACTCATTTGGTCCTTTAAAGAAAACGATGATTAACCAGTTGTTTGCTTCGTGAGAGCCAAGCCGCTGCGCTAGACTAAATATTTCAATAGAAATTAGAAAATGTGTGATATGGGACAACTACAGGTAAATATTTGACAACAAAATGCACTCAAAAAAATAAAAGTCACCTTTACAAAATTTTTATAAATATATACAACCCACAAAATTTTTTGATAAAACTACAATTTTTTTCCTTCAAATCCATAAATAATTTGTAAATCAAATAAATTTTGGCTTTTTTCAAATAATTTTTTTTGTAATCTACTATATTTTTGGTAAACTTACAAAACAATTTGTGAGTTGTATATTTTTAAAAAATTTGTAAAAATTACATAGTTTTTTTTGAGTGTGGGGTTTATATAAAATATGAAGTGTTAAATACAAGATTTTATTTTATATTTCCATGAAAGAAATCGACTTTAGCCTTATATCGTGATTTTTATTTCAAAACAAAGTATTTGAAATTAAAGTATATTGAATGAATTTGACATCAACATAGCTTGCGGTTGCCTCACCTACACCATTTGGCAGCCAAATTCTGTATTCCTGAAGCGGTGCAGTGATAAGATTTGCCATATTCGCTCTCGCGACTAGGTTGAGACAACCTCATTTCGATTTGCAATATGTAGAACATTTTTCTTACTCTCGTTCTAATATTATTAGTTATTATTAATGTTTAATATGTTTTGGTTCAGACTGTTTGCATGATAATTGGTACCGCCTTAATCTTACATAATTCAGACTCGGTTGATACCAGTGTCTCTTGCTTACCAAACCGTAACAATGCCTCCGGGGATATTTGTGAATGTAATAACAGTCCCTCTTTTAGGTAATGAGTTTTTCCGGAAAATTGGAAATAGTGCCTATCTCTGTATTTTTTATCAGTAGTAATTTCCCAAGGGCGGTGATAATTCGAAATAATTTTTTACGAAAATTTCGAAAGTTGCACCACTTGCTTGAGGAATTTTCCAAAAAATTATGAGAATTTAATTAATTTAATTTAATATTTTTTTTTAATTCTTATTTTTTTTATTCGCTTAGACAATTTTTTACCATTTTTCATTTCTTTATATATTTTTTATGAATTATGCGTCTGGCCTACTGCGATATCTGTTAATTATTTCATAATCATTTGATAATTAACTGATATCGCACTAGGCCAGACGTATAACTATTTGTTATTAGTAAAATTCAAATGTTATTGGTGAAAGTGAATGATTTCATTACATTTTAGAGAATTTCATTGGGTTAAATTGAAATAAAACTAAGGGAAAAAATTTTCATAATAACAGCTTAGCGCCTGTTATATCGCTAGACTTTTTTATATTTATTTTCATTTCTTGTACTGTAAGTCATGGTTTGTTCTTTATTGATTGAGGAGAGAAGTTTAAAGAATTTATAATACTTTATTTTTCATTAGAATGTTATTTTTCATAACCAGCTTCGATTTGAATAATAGGTGCGTTCGATTTGACTGAAACAACTGAAAAAACAACAACAATTGCATTCAGTTTTTCAGTTGATTCAGTTGCTTCAGTCAAATCGAACACGGCTAATGTTATGAACGTCATATCACATCATAAATTGCGGTGGTTATTTAGCCATAACGGCCCTCATAACGGCCCGTTGCTATGTAAACATTTTCATACCAACGTATTTGAAGGGACACCAAAATAACTATTCTTAAGTTTTCGTATATTTTTTTTTAATATTATATGACAGGAACCAATTTTTGTTTTATTAAAACAAATTGTTTTATTAAAACGATTAAAGCTGTTCGAAAATTCAAAAACTACTTAGCAACTACTTATAAATAAATATGTACATTTATAGAGAACTCAAAATATTTTTTCATAGCAATTAGCAACCTATTTGAAGGGAAACCAAAATGAAACTTTTTTTCAATAATTATTAATTACTCTGATTTATTATTAATACATTTAATGAAAAATAAAACGTTGTACGAACCACTGTCGATCCCTTCAGGCGATATGAATCCCTCGGGCCAGAGGCCCTCGGGCTGGTCATATCGCCTTCGGGCCGTTAAAATCCTTATAACAACCTTGGTACGTAAATAACTATTTTACTTTTCGCAGTATTTTGTAATGTTTTTTTCATTGAAAAATGAAAAGTGAACATTTTGGCGTTATCTAAGTTTTAATTATTAGGTGTATAATTAATATCATTTTTGTAACATTTTAAAAATAACCTTCAAACTATTTTTAAATAGAATTTTCAATAAGTATAATGTAATTAGAGTAATTTGACAAATTTAAAATAAAAACATTAGGTTTAATTTCATTCCTATTAGTTTATACGGTTTTTTAACATAATTAAAATTTAATGTTTTATGGTTTTCAATGTCACATGTATAGAGAAAACTAAAAACTAATTTTATAAATAAGACGAACTGCCTTGACCAGGACTTTGTTTTATATATATATTATTTGGGTCAAATCAAAGAATGTCAGATTAAATGAAGCTTACAATATTCATGCATTTTGTCATCGTCAATCAGACTATATTATATACATATGTGAATGAGTTGTACTAAAATTAATGTTTATGAATTGTTGAGTATGAGTATGAGTATGAGTTTCAACAGTCGAATTCGTTGATAACTTTGATGCTATGATTTTTAAAATGAATTAATTACATATGAATTTGTTTGTTTTTTCGGTTTGATTGGATATGGACTGTTTTGTTCGCGTTTAAATGTACAAGTACAATGAAAAGCTCATTATACTAAAATATATTTTTATCACCCCATGCGTTAGGTTAAGTCAAAACATTCACCAAAAATTATAATCCTATTTATTATTATTATCACTTTCTATAAATATCCAAACAAAATAATAATGTTTTTTGTTGTGGTAACATTTTGATACTTTTGGGTTTGTGTTGTGCTTCATATTCGTGGGTGAAAATTTTACGCTTGTTTACTTGTTTTTGGTTTTAGTGGTAAGCAAATGATCGAAGTGTGTTGATACTAAAGTCTTACAATTAGGCGTGTAAAGATGTAACTATGCTGTGGTTAAGCTCGGGTGTCAAATACCAAGCTGTCTTACAAATTCTTACCGTTATCACCAAAAGGTTAGCCAGACAGGACAACTAGGAGTTAATAGGGGTTGACACCAGAGCTGGGTAGGGTTGAGAAGGCGTCTGATGAATAGTTGCGACCACAATATTCAGTTTGAAGAGATTTACGTCAAATTAAAATGTATTGGTGCAAACTTTTACGCATGGAGGGATCAGTTTTTATTGGTTTGTTAATTTTTTTCTATTTTTTGATCCATGGGTGTGACAACCCCGCGTACTCCAGTCCCTGCTATTGGCATATGAGTTAACGTGAGATATCGCATACCACTGGCAATAGCAGTGAGATATCACTAGCCAAGGTGATATCTTAGGGGTGCTGGCGGATGAACTGTATTCAGTCAACGGTAGCACTCTCAATCTTAGCTAATGAATATTCCTTGATGCTGGAACGCTGTAGCTTGCTAGAAAAAACGAGCCTTCATATAAATATATATATATCTGAACTTTAATCATTGAAAAATATACTGCGTCCCATAATCAAGGATTATGCCATTAGCTGAACTATTGGCAAACCAATTTTAGTTTTGTTCCTGCAAATTTTTAAAACAAATTTGCTTTTTATCTCTTATTTTATTTTTATTTTCCCTATCCTATCACGAAATATTGGCCTATGTCATATTTTATTTATGATAGGATTTATGGTTTAGTTATCCATTATTTAACAAAAAAATAATAAAAAAAACAAAAAAAAACGGGTTTGCGTCCATTAACATCCTTTGAACGCATGTTGTTGTGGGAACTTGGTCTTACAAGGTTTTTATGTGTTGTTGTGACACTTATTGTAATGCCTACTACACATCACATTTTATTAAAAAAAAAAAAAACAGTAATGGCAACCAGATCTGACCTAAAGCAATACTTTATAAAATACAGGTATGACCAACCTTCTAAAATGAAGCCAAAGAACTAATATAGTGGTGCAATCACTCACATGTGTTTAATCTTATTTCATAGTATAGAGCCCTGACACACCGCTGAGAAATACCTCACATTCCTAGGCGACAAAAGTTCAGGAAAAGAGACAAATTCCTGGTACATACTAGGTATAGAAAAGAGGTCTATAGTATCTTTATTGGGAGCAGAGCAAACCCTCTTTTACAAATCAGTGCTACCAGGCATAGCTGCAATTACACCTTAGACAACATTTAGTTTGTCGAAGAAGTTACCAGAGGGGAGAATGCAAATAAATGTCTCTGTTGCATATCTTATGTAATTCGAGAGGCAAGATGCTACATCACAAAAGGAAGGATCATCCTTATCGCCCACAACATCTTTATTGAATGTGAATGTGGGGTGGGGTTCATTCTTAAACAGAAACCCTGGTTAAAATTAAAAAGTATGAATTTGCTAACGGTGAAGCAATAGGAGTTCTGAGGGCACGGTTTAAGAAAAGATATGTCGGTTGCGGACGCTCCTTGTTAAATCACAGTGCAAATATGTCTGGATCGGATAGTTCGAATTAGGAATTGAAACATCCTTGAAGGTAAACTTTAGGAATATACTTCGATAATATCCCTGCCACGCCGATGCCAGCTAGATTTCGCAGGATACTAATAAGAGTGAAATGTCCAAATGAGGCCGACTTAAGATGAGTGCCAATATGTCTTTTAATATTCAGGTTAATCACTTAGGTTATAGACCGCTAATGCTTGATGCACGTGTTAACGATAGGAAAGGAAAGTTAAAAGGTTGCTTTCTAAGGACTTGGGATAGGACTAGAGCGATAGTGTTGAATGATTGCGGATTTAAACCCTTGGAGATTGTATGAAGCGGGGAAAACGTTTTTTGGTAATCGATTCCATCAGTATACGGAACCTGAAAGAAAGGAAGAAGTTATTATAGCTAGATGTTCTCAGATATGAGACCTCTAAGGTATGCTTATGGGAATGCGAAGGTTGTCTCGTGAAGATCTATAGAAGTAGTAGAGATTTTAGGTTATTACTTTCCTTAGAACATGATAACCGTAGTAGTATCTGTAAAACAGTGTAAGAACTTCAACCACTCTTCTATGATGCAGCGAATTCATACCCTATGTTATCATTGGATCATCAATCAGCTTTGATGCACGCCTGTGAATTCTGTCGACTTAATGTAAAGAGGCTTCTGGTGCTGCAGGCCATAAATGGGAGTCGAATTCGAGGATCGTACGTATTTATGTCTTATAGATCGTAGTAACTTCTGATGGAGAGAAAAAGCTTTTACAGCGACGTAGAAAGCCAAGTCGTTGGGATTCCAATTTCGCCACGGAAAGAAGGTTTTTTTGTTTCGTTTTTTGTAACCAATCTTAAATCTAATCCAGTCCAAACATCAATCAGAATTTGTCTACTTAAACTTTGTCAATCATTTTGCCCAACATTTAACTCAACAAAACCCAATCAATCTAAATTTTATTTTATTTATTTTCAATTAAAAAAAAGTTATACATGAGCTTAATAAATATCTAAATTATTTCCATAAATTTAAGAATAGTAAACAAAGGTACCTTAAAAACTATATTAGTTGTATGTATTTTATACATTACAAAATCAAAAACATATAATACAAGCAAATCTAATAATATTCATGTTAATCTTATACAAATCCAATTTAAACAAAAATAATTTAGAAATTAAGGCACAACATAATTTTATTATTTCGTACGCGAGCGATAACTTAGAAACAATTCAAAATCAATAAAACTTACCAATTTGAATATATATAGTTAGTGCGGTAAAATAAGTTAATTTAAAAATTTATTATTCTGTTCTTCAATTCGTTGCTGCTCTAATTCTTTATTCCGTAACCAGTTATAGACAAAGAAGATGGTTATCAAGAGAATTGGAACTATCAAAACTATTATTAATGCCACTGTCGTGCCTGCAACACGTGATGTTTTTTCAGAGATACCTTTGTAAATGAAAGAAAATATTAAATTAAGTTTAAGTTCTGGGTAAGCAAAAGTACTCTCTGAACACAATTAGTTATTAATTAAAATCAGTTTGTCAATCAGTTGCGAATAACATCAACAGTCGTGCTAATAACCAAGAGGACAACAAAGTTATTTGTGCATGTCTTGTGAAAGAATTCACGTAGTTGACTTACCTCCCATTATCATTCGTTAAAAAGAGGGAAATGTGGTAGATATATCTACATATACAATCCTGAGGATCTTTAGCCCTAATAATAAAATCTTATTATATCTTTTAGTTATGAATTAATCAATTTACAAAGTCATCATTTAATATTCTTGATTATCGGTGAAAAGCCCTTAAAGTGCGCAAGTTATATTCGAATGTTATAATATAATGAATGTTATAATTTAAAGAAAACATTATGATGTATGACATTGACATAAGTGTGATTGATCCATAAGATTCATTTTTATTAAAGTTGGACAACTTGTATGAGGGTGTGATAGTTGATACCTTGAATTTTCCTAAAATTTTTAGGATATATTAGTAGTACTGTGATAAGGAAAAGTGAACTTTACCCGCTCTAAAATCTGACGCGTTTGACCTTGAATAGAGAACAAAGTTTAAGATCACGGGCCATATAAATTATAAGATCATTCTACATTAATAAAACCATGCATGAGTGACCCATGACATTTTTTTTAAATAAAAACTTATACTATTCCATTGATACTAGGTAGATGTTAGCATAAATAATTTGGTGGCTCACTCATAGCTTTGAGGGCCAAGATCATTCGAAAATGTTGTTGTCGTTGCTTTTTTGCCTTGTTTTCTGGCTTAATATCTGCTAAACCCATAAGTAACCTACATCAATAACTATTGGATTAATTAGACAACTTATAATGGTACTTAGAAAGTTTAAAACAACATGCGCTACTTTTGGCTTTAGTAGCTAAACGGTTTCAAAGTTGATAATTTTTCAAAAAAGGTCCAAGTTCAAGGTCAATTACTCTAAAAGTCATCAGTCTATAAGTTTAAGCCATAGCCTGAAACTCCATGGGGCAAGTATTTGTTTTTCGTAATGCAATCTTTTTTCCCTTGTTCAATATGCCTTTTATTAAATGTTCTTTATGCGCATTTTATCTGTTTTTCATGCTAGTTTTGGTTTTTTAATGATCATCAATCAACTTTTTATTGGAGCCATAATTGATGTAGTAAATATTTAAGAAACTGCAATCTTACAACATTCCGGCCCCTTACGATAAAAAAAAAAGTTTTAGATATTTTATTTTGCTTCCACTTCATTGTTTCTTTAATTAAGGGTTTAAAACTCGTTTTTGTAATGTTTCGACTAAGTCGATTCAAAATGTTTTGCGATTAGTCTCTAATTACCTCTTATTACGGCTATTTAAGCAATTTTAATTTATCAATCCGAACAAACTCATATTTTCTTTAACCTATTTGGACAAAAATATTATCTTGATGCTTTGCTTTTATGCATCAAACATTTTTGGTATAAAACAGAGCATGTTCATTATTCATAAAACCCTCCCAAAAATAAAAATCGGATTATTCACCATCTGAACTCATGTTAGTTTTCCATTATTGCTTTGTGTTGGTGAAGGACTGACTTGATCATCGAGTGAATACAGAGTAAAACAATTGCGGATGTTTCGTGGTGCCGCAAGGATTTAAAGAAGCAATCACAAGTTCGTGAAGTTTTTCTATGGTTTCTAAAGCCTTTAGATTATAGGTCATGGTTTGTTTCTAGTAGAAACCAGTGCTGCAAAACGAAAAAAAAATTCGTAACGTTATGCATTTAGTTTTTGTAACATTATATTTATTTTTTCGGTACGTTATTTCGTTATGAAACAGATAAATATTATATTTCGTTATGTTATAGTTACATTATTTTAAAATTAAATGTTATGTTTAAAAATAACCTATTTAAATGTACAAAAATCGCAAATCTTTAATGAACAGTTACTTTTTGCATGCAAAATTAGAAAAATATTAATATAAAATTAATATTTTTCAAATTTTGCATACAAAAAGTAGTAAATCGTAGTAAAATAAAATTAAATAGCTAAATACATGAAATAAATTTGCATCCAGTAGACCTATTCCGGAACATCGTGAAATAGGAATTGAGAAATAAATTATAGCAATTTTTTCATAACTAGTATTCCGTGCCGCGGGAAATAACAAATTTGTATTAGAAAATATTTCTTTATTTCATTTATTGCACTTTTTTCTCAATTCCCAATTCCCAGGAAAATGCCGGAATAGGCGCACAGCATAAATATATTCCTTCTTAAAATTATTCAAAACACCTGTGATGCAGAAACGGCTAGGTAGTGCAGACTTGAAATTACTTGAAATATACATAAAATTTTACAAAATGTTCATTATTTTGTTACAAATATCAAACAATTTTATAATTACCAAAACCTTCAGTTCAAGCGTCCACAGTAATTGAAAAAGAGCAGATAAGTTGGATTTTATAAAACCGATTTTTGCGCTTTTATTTCCATAAAATTATACAAATAGTATACCAAAATACCGAAATAAAAATTAAAGTTATCGTTACGTTTTACGTTATTGTAACGCAATTTAATTTTTAAAACGTTATGAAAGTAATTATTACTAATAACGATATTTCATTTCGTTATTTCGTTTTTGCGTTACGTTTCGAGTAACGTTTTGCAACACTGGTAGAAACACTTAAAACATTGATTGTTTGAACAAATTTTATTCAAACTACGCTAACTTAATATAAGCAACAACAGTTTGGTCCTTAGAGCCGGATAGGATATGAGTATTTTATTTAACCACATACAAAACTATATTACTTCTAAGAATATTCAAATAATAATTAAAGTGCAAATGTCTTGAAAATATTGCCATAAGTAAGGACTCTTTCCATATGCCTTAAGTATAAGACAGAACATAGCTTGTCTTAAAATAACAAACAGCTTTAAAAAATCGCAGAAGCGAGTCAAAAAAAAAATCAAAAATCAAATCAAGTTGCTTCTAAAAACTCAAAGGGGGGACCAAAGTATTTTTTTAAATTTTAATATTTTAGTGTGTGATAAAATATATTTATTTATATAAAAATAAGGAAAAAAAGAAAAAACTAAAAAAAAAACCAAAGGGGGGACCAAGGTAAAATTGAAAGTTTGATCCTTTATAACTTTTGACCCCCTCATTTCCGCAATTTTTTTTTTCATAATTAGGATGCAGAGGACCTAATCTTTCTATTTATCTGAAAAAAACGCTAATTTATTTGGGGGGATAAACTAGGATTCTACCATTTTTTGTTGTAATTTTTATATTTGTCATTTTGAAAAGGAAGACAATTTTTTTGGAGTATTTATTAAGTCGTCTCTATTACTCCCCGGTGGTTGAGAACACTAACATCCGATGCATGCGCAATGGCTTAAGAGAGTCGCACAGCAGGCAATCGCTATCCTCGTCTGACAAATGATGTGACGCGCTAGCTCTCTTTCACTCTACCTTAAATATTTATCATCTTTAACAGCCAGCAACCCTTATTTGCGGCCGGATTTAATAAGGCAACCATATATGATAATAAATAGAAAAAAATTAGCTTTAATTTGATATAGAATTAATCAATGTACGTTATGAACGCATAAATGTATCGAAATTATACCTGTTTACACCTGGCTGCGAAGAGCTGCGGCCAGGTGCTCAACGGCAACCGTGAATTTTTAGAATCTTTATATAAATTGCCGTGATGTAGACGATATTTTATTTAAAAAACAAGTGAACGAAATTTTTTTCCCAAAAATCAATTAAAAATAATTTAATTAAAAATACTGGCCGCCAAATTTTGATAGGCAACCTGGTAGATATATATTCTCCTAATTATATATATACATAAAAATTTGGTTTTAGCAAAAAATCGATGAGCGCACTAATCCTGCAGCCGGATCTTAGACTATTATTAGAAATTATTAAATTAGAAATCGACAAAATAACATTTAAAATTCATATTCTATTTTTTCATGGTTGCTTTGTTTTAAAAACTTTGTGAAATTATATGAAGATACCATAGCAACTACAATTTGTTATTCATTTTACACTAGTGAAAAAGAACCCATTTTCACAGGGGATTAAGCGTGATGAAAATAGACTTTTCATATGCTATCATAGAAAAATATATGAATGAAACAATAACTTTTCCAAGTTGAATTCCAAGTCAAATGGAGCTAAAACTAAATGCCAATACGTTTCACAAACACACATAAAATTGAAAAAACTTAAATAATCCCTTAAGAAATATTATTTTATTTATAAATATAAATCTATCAACTATTTCTTTGTAATGTTTTTCTTTATTTTAAAAATTAAAAATTACTTTATTTTATATAAAAAATTAAATTAAAGTTATGTTTTTTTACTTTTTCTTTCTTTTTGTTTTTGTTTGTGAATTAAAATTTCTAAAAATCTATAATTATTGTAAATATTTACTCAAAAAAACAAATTTTGTTTTAATTTCTAATTATATTATTTCTTTAATTAGGTTTATAATGATTAAACTTAAACGTCGGTTGACCGGCTATTCATTCGTGGTAGACCAACATCTTGAATTGGTGGTGGAGGAGAAACGGGTTGGTTGAAAAATTGATTATTATTATTTAATTGACTTGAAGAGCCTGGTAACGGAAGGACTCGTATGCCACCTGGTGGTGGATTTTGTGGTAAATTTGGTTCATAGCTATTACGATCAAGACCACTGAATGTGGGGCTATATTGATCGGATTCAGGTGATAATGGTGGAGGTGGATAGTTTGAATTACGTTCTTCTTCTTCAATTGGTTGATAATCATTTTGTAAATTCATTGATCGGCGTCCTAGTTGTTTTGGTTTATCATCGGTTTTATTAATATATTGAATATCTCTAGCTAGTTTTGGACTAACAAACTCACTACCTTCAGAGGATGTTACATCATCATCTAGATCCCATTTTTTAGCTGGGAAATCTGATTGTGGTTTCCCTTCAAGTGGTTCATTTGTACGATAAACTTTATCATAAGAGCGAGATTTTTTTAACGGCTCACCATCAACATCCATTTCACTTCCATCACTGTTAATGTTCCGAAGCGTTGCACGTGAGCCAGCACGAGAATGAGGAATTTGCATTTTCCAGCTGGGGTCATCTTTTAATTGTTTCTTACGATAACAGTAAACTCCACAAACGATACATAGTAGTAATGGAAGAACAACAACTAAAACAAGACCTATTGCTATCCATACTGTTTGGCGATAATAGAATACTTTACCTGTAAAATAAGGTTTTTATTGTGTTAATTTATACATTTTGATGCAATTTAAATGATTTAAAATTTATGTGTTTTCTTTAATAATATTAATTTCCTAATATTAGGAAAGCAACAAACACTTATATTTGCAAATATTGCTTCTATAAATTTTACAGTAGTAACAGTAGATTATTTGAAAAGACACAAATGTTATCTTTTTGTGATCGGTTTGGAAGTTTGACAAACGAGTCGAGACAGACTATACTACAGATGAATTACAAAAACCAATATTAGTGAAATAAATAATTAAGTTGTCTATATGTTGTGTAACATCTGTTTTAGAATTAAACGGGATTAAATTTTCGAGTAGACATAATTTAATTTTTTTGTTATAAAAATGAAAAAAGTTTGAAAATTGTTTTCAGTGTCGGAAGTGAAAAGTATTTTTTACGGTTGGCGGCAGTGAAAGATACTTTCAACAGCCCCTCTACCAAAATATATGGTAGTGAAAAGTAGGGTTTTCAAAAAACGATACAAAAAGTGAGTTTTAGCAAGGCAAATAATTACGTTAAATAATTATACATTAATTCGAGAAAAACTGTTGTAAAATTTTAAATAAACAAAGTTTTATTTTATTTTTCCAGAAGCATTATTTTATTCGATAGTTTTCTACAAATATTTTTTTCGTTTTTTGGATCATCTTCAGAAAGAAAATATTTGCAACATTTGTTTTTGTATTAATTTTGTATGAACTCTTTTTAGTTAAGAGGGAGACGGCTAATCTGGGCCGCTACTAAAATATTGATTGCAAAATAAGAAATTGGTTTTAATATTCTGAGATAAAAGAGAACATCCTCGATTGAGCAAAAGGATATTTAACTTAAAGTCAGTTGCAAATCCTTTTTCTTCGACGATGATCTAGAAATATGGAAGAAAGACTGAGAAATATGTTAAAGAAATATTAAAATAGGATCTCTTTTTAAAAAATAATTTACAAATTTCATATGTAAACTTATTTAAAATAATTTCTATTACTTTAAAATCAACCAAAGGAATCTTTTTAAACATAAACCAACAATTTTATCGATCCTTTCGTGAATATTTTTGCTATTTATAGTGGTGACACCTGTAGAAAAGCGCAAAGCTATAGTATTAAAATTAAAATGCATTTATCTGATGAATATTTAAATATGACTAAAACTCCGAAAAACTAACTGTGTGGTCGTTTTTACCATTTTCTTTAGGAATTAGGCCACCTGAAAAATTCATTTTTGTAATCCATAATTTGAAATTAAAAACAGAATGTTTTCGTTAGAAATACTTCGAATCTCACGACTTGCCCTCAATAATAAGAGACGATTTCAATGTTAATGTGACAGGTAATTCAGGTAGCATACAACGAGGTTTCGATTTTACATTTTACTAATATTTAACTATTTAGCTCTATTTGCCTTGGAATTCATTGAGCTTTATTTTGTTTTGCCTGCGAGATTTTCGATGAGATAAAATAAAATTGTATCTAATATTGTATTGCTTCGGTTTTTTATCTCAAAACAATGAAACCACAAAACAAACAAGTGTACTTTAATATAATTTAACTTACGTAAACATTCTGTATAACCATAAACAGGTGTATCCCACTTTCCTTCAGATGTGCAAACGCGTCTTACATCCCCAGTCAATATGAAGCCTTTATTACATTGAAATGAAACACGTGCTCCTGGTGTAAACAAAAAGCTTGATTTCATACCAAACCTAGGCGTTTCCAGTATTCCACACGAGATTACTCGTCTAAATTATGAAAAAATTAATATTTTCGTTATTCCATCATAAGTTCAATATGTATAATTACTTCTCGTTCGTCACTCGTATATTTGTTGCACTGTCATAATAATTCCGTGTAAAATGTGCCATATCGCGATTCAGTGTCATTCCATAATCATATCGACATTGATAACTTTCACCACAAATCTGTTGCGCAAAAGTGACATCATTCGTTCGATTCGGTGGTAGAAAATCACGTGGTTCTCGTATAAAATTCGGTAAAAATGTTGCATTAGCATAATAACTTGCCGTCCTTCCAAATTCCCGTGTAAATAATGCTGTCCCAACATTTTCCGTATCTCGATCGGATAACATCCCTGTTATAGTAACAAAAAATTTATAATTAGAACCAAATAAAATCTTTTGTAAGTCAAAATTATTTACAGTGTATCGCAAAATCACGATGAGCACTACTAAAATCATTTAAGTTAACTGGAACCACTACACCACTAGGAAGCGTAAAATCATCTTGCATATCAAAACTCCAATTACCCATAAGTCCTCGTGTTTTATTCTGTAAACAACATTAATATTAATTTTTTTCTACAAAATCTAAAACTATCTCTTAAGCAACTTACTATAAATGACCAGGGTGTATACACTCGAGCTGTCATAAAACCAGCATTTTCAACAACTTCAACACCGACTCCTGACGAAAACATTATAACAACTTCGGATTGATTTAATATATATGTTGGTGTGTATACTGTTACACCATGGAACGCTTGGAACTTCAAACTTGGACGATCGAAATAGATACGTTTTCCGTCAGCAAATACATCTAAACGATATCTCCATTGTGCATGTCTCGGTCGTATTCTAACCTCGATAACTGTTGAAGTATTTCCTCGTGCCGCAACTGATGTTAAATGGGTCGCCATCACAGGACCATAAAAATTACGATCAACTTGTTCAAATCTCCCTTGAATATCAATACGCTCACGACCATTGTTACCACGTACCAAGACAAACTCACCCATTCCATTGAAAGTATACTGTAAATTATCAAATGTAACGATATGTGGATCGCCAAATATAGCTGCAATACCAGGCGATTGATAAGCAATGCAATCTTGTGATGGACGACGTTCAAAGCGGAACGTTTCACATCCAACTGCCTGTTCGTCTTGCCATAGACAACATGAATAATATGGTTGTACATCGTGAAACCATGTGGATAAAGTTGGAACTTTTGTTGCTTCATTCCATGGCATTTGCCCGACGTTATGATTTCTTCTTGGTCTTGATCCCCACATCTGATCATACGACATCATTAAATTACCATTTCTATCATAACAACATTGTTGTTCAGCTCCCGTTAAGCTTGGCGTTCCAGATCTAACACAATGAATCGCACCTTTATGATGGAAGCATTTCGGATTTGAAACTACATCACATTCGAAATCGGGTAAAAATCTTCCTTTATCTAGTAACGCATGTTCCAAAGAGCACGGGCAAAGTGGTATCCCTGAAGCAAAATTAGGTAAAAAACGATCGGATAAAAACCAATTATCACACAACGCCCTTGGCCAATTTCTTCCATGCATTCTCTCCCATTGCGGACCGAAATACCAACCCAAAGGAATTGGTTTTGACCATAAAACTGGACTGATTCTTAGTCCCGAAAACTGTTCTGGGTTTGTAAGGTTTATTTGGAGAAAACCGAATTGCATGTCTACATGACGCCTGTTTTCACGTTGACGGTATGATGTTGGGTTGATTACGTAAACTCCTGTATTTGTAAGTGTGGTCTCTAGCATATCAATATATTGTAATTCTGGTCGAATTGTTGATTCACGATATCCCCATAATGAAATCATAACGTTTGCATTTAAATTTGTTGTTAAGTTGAATCGATTCCATGAAATTTTTACTTGTGTGGGATTTCGTAAATGTACATCATCGGTTTCAAAAAAAATCCTATCCGTTGCTGTAGCAGGCGTTTCAACAAAATACTGTCCTTTCCATTTAAAGCGGTCTGTTCCTATTGAGATCTCAAAACGGATATATCCTTGTGCCAATAAAAATGGCTGAACACATATGGCACGATTACGATCAATATAATGTCCGACTACTTGTTCAGTATCAAACAGACATAAAATTCTCTCAGTTTCACTGAAACATGGTCCAGTTATGTTCACAACAGTTCCACCCAACATATTACCGGATTCAGGAGCAAAGACTAAAGGCAAATTTGCGCCATCGATATCTTTGTTGCACGATCCTAACATAATTTTTTCATCCAAACGAAATATATGTCGTCCCGGAAAACCATTGGCCCATCCACGTCCGGTTAAATCACGAAGAACTGATGCTTGACTGTATGGTTTGTATTCATATGATTGTGTACCGTTTCCTGCGTTAAACCCAATAAATGCTGGAACACCACCTTCTCCATTTGTTGTATCACCTCCAGCTTCAGTATGTGATGACCATGTTATGTCAGCGTAGTTAAAGATTGCATAGGTGTACACTTCATCGGTTGCAATTACCGCCTGGAATGTGTTAGTCTAGAAAAAACAAAGCCTAATTAAGTTTTCGTTTAAAAACATAAATGGATTACTCTTACTTTATACAATGAGTTCTCAATACCACCAGCAAATGTTACATTTTTCCAAGTAATAATCATAACATGTTTTGGTTCAAAAGTATCAGCTCCAACAACACCTTCTCTAATATCCCACATGACTCTATGTTTGGTTTCAACACCAACTCGATCAGTTCTTGTTACTAAATCACGTTCCATTCGATAATAAACGCCAGGATCACGTTGATCTGAGTCAGTAGGACGTAAACGCCCGATACGAGATTTGGAGAAAAATATCCCAATAAACGATGGATCGTTACGTCTAGGCCAATCTTTTATTGGAAAAACTAAAGGATATGTATAATGTTCTGGTGGATCAGAAAATTCAAGAAAACCATGCATCGAAACTCTTGTGTAATTAAAACGAAATCCATAAAATGGAAGTTGAAAATTTAAATTTTTATGTACTTGAGGCATTGAAGCGTGTATATCAGTAACATAATCACCACGATCATTATCACCTCCTCTATCGTAATATGGATACATAAAATGAGAACGGATTGCAGTTAAACGTGGAGAATCTATTGTATATCCACCATCTTCTAATCTGTGTGTGATTTGATTGTTGGGTGCGTACCGATTGTTGTTGTTAGCTGTAAAAATAGGATTTGGTTAGTTTTAATTATGGCCACAAATATATTTTAGTTTAGAAATAATTTGAACAATTTCCATTTCAATATTTTTTATTAACAACAATAGTTATTTGTAAAAGAAGTTTAAAAAATAAGGATTAGGCAGATCTATCAGTTTGAAACATTACACCTCATTCTGTAAAATTGTTTTCTATAACGAGTTGTTTTTTCACAATGTTTTTTCTCATTTTCTCATTGGAATTGCTTAAGACCTTAGGGTCTTAGAGATAAATATAGAGAGAACATAACTTTAAAATTGTATTAAGAGAGACATAAAAAATGGTGATAGCCAATATGTCATATTCAATTTCTCTTTTCTCCATATTGGTTTGGTTTTTTTTTCACAACCATAAACTTTTTTTTATTAAATTATAAATTAACAACAATTCTAAATTTAAAACGCCTGAAAACAATAAATGTTTTCTACATAGTTGTGCTAATTTTTATAAAATGAATGGAAATATTAACGAGAGTAATTTATATTTATTGTGTTATTTCCAGTGATTACTTAACTCAAATATTTTACAAAGGACAAGTAATATTTTTTAACGACACGAACAAATATTTAAGTTATGTAAATATTCTCAAAGTATATTATGAAAATTCGCTGGCAAACTTTTTTCATTATAGACAAATTTCATTGATAAAATATCAAAAATTATAATAAAAGCCAAACTGTCAGTTTTTTTTCATTTCTTTTTTTTGGAAACTACAAATGACGTAGATGATTATAGCAAAATTTGTATATATTTAGGAAGGTATTTAGACGCTCGTCTTCCAAAAATTTAGACAAGCCTATAGACAAATTTTTGGAAGTCCAATGGGGTCTCCTGTGAGTCCATCTTGTGCAAATTTGATTATGGAGTATGTTGAAGAAACAGTTTTAAAAAATATGGACATAAAACCACAATTTTTCTTCAGATATGTTGACGATATTTTAACTGCTATACCGAGAGATAAGGCTCAAGAGTTTCTTAATAAATTTAATAGTTTTAACAACAAGATTCAATTTACTCTTGAAACAGAAATTAATCGCTGTTTACCATTTTTGGATTTGGTCATACACCGTTTAAATAATGGATATTTAACTACTAATTGGTTCCACAGAAAAACATGGTCAGTACGCCTATTCCGGCATTTGGGGGAATTGGGAATTGAGAAAAAACTGCAATAAATGAAATAAAGAAATATTTTCTAATACGAATTTGTTATTCCCCGCGACACGGAATACTAGTTAGGAAAAAATTGCTATAATTTATTTCTCAATTCCTATTTCACGATGTACCGGAATAGGGCTACAGGTAGATATTTGAATTTTAATTCATGGCTACCTCAATCTTATAAAAGAAACACGGTTACTTTAATGGTTCAAAAAATTTTGACTTTATCGGATCCAAAATTTCATAGTAAAAATTTTAAATTGCTTTTCGAAACACTTGAAAAAAACAATTATCCAAGAAAATTTATAAAGAAATTAGTTAATCAACAAATTTATGGCAAAGACAACCCAATTTCAGAAGAAACATCTATTAAGAACAATAACAAAATTTATATGACTTTGCCTTATATAAAATGTCTTTTTGAGCAAGGTAAACATTTGTTGAAGAAATTTAACTTTGAAGTCGTGGGAACAGCCAATAAGACGTTACATAACACTGTTTTTACAAAATTAAAAGATCAAATACCTATTAATCTGCAATCGAATTTGGTTTACCAAGCTGATTGTGAATGTGGTAAATCATACATAGGGCAAACAAAACAGTATTTAGGAAAACGGGTCAAACAACATCTTAGTGACGCAAAAAAAACAAAAAAACGATAACATGAGCGCATTATCTAGTCATAAAAGAAGCTGCAGTATAAATTTACCTCTCCAAAATTTTAAAATCTTGGATAGAGAAAAAAACCATAATAAACGTAGGGTTTTGGAAATGATACGTATCAAACAAAACAATAATTGTATGAACATACAAACTTATACAGCCTTTTTAAACAACACGTATGATTTTGTTCTACGCAACTAAACAATTTTTTTTTTTGAGATTATTATTTTTGAAAAGAAAAAATTTTTAATTGTCTGTACCATATTTTTTTGTCTTTTGCAATTTTTTCAACTTTTTACATTGTATAATTGTTTGTTTTTCTTTTATTAATTTTCATTATAGCTAGCGTTTTTTTTTTGTATTGTCACTTTTTTCCAAAACATTGTTTTTTGATATTTATGTCAATATTTTGCCTAATTATTACTAGTGTTTTTTTTGTATAAGAATTTTTTGTCTAAATAATACCCTTGAAAATGGTTTTAATATAAAACCGAAACAATTGTCGGGTAACAACGAAATAAAATATAATTAAAAATTGGCTTAAACCAAAAAACTGTTTTAATTTATATATATATATATATATATATATATATATATATATATATATATATATATATATATATATATATATATATATATATATATATATATATATATATATATATTTATATATATATATATATATATATATATATATATATATATATATATATATATATATATATATATATATATATATATATATATATATATATATATATAGATATATATATATATATATATATATATATATATATATATATATATATATATATATATATATATATATATATATATATATATATATATATATATATATATATTTATATATATATATATATATATATATATATATATATATATATATATATATATATATATATATATATATATATATATATATATATATACATATATATATATATATATATACATATATCTGTAGGTGGGAGGTAAACTACACCAAGTCACATTTTTAAAATTTTACAGGAAATATATATATATATATATATATATATATATATATATATATATATATATATATATATATATATATATATATATATATATATATATATATATATATATATATATATACATTAGACATGACCTAACTTATGAAGTTGTTATTTTCATCCCTCCCACCGACTAATTATGTTCATTTTGACTCGAAAATGAAGTGTATGCAGTTTTACTGAAATCGGAAAATAATTACCCACCGCGCAGTGGCGTCGAAGATAAGAAAATTAGCAGAATAATAGGATTTTTTATGTTTATCAGATATAATCATCTTAAAATATAATATATCTCATAATTTTATTAAAAGCTAATTACTTTACGATTCCAACGAGCCTAAGTATGTAGAAATCGATCTTAGGAAAGCGTTTTTATCGAATTTCTTCTTCTTAAATCCAAAAAAAAAATTTCTGCGAAAATTCAGAAAAAATAAATTTTTATGTTAGATTTAGACTTTGTTTGAGTAACACAAATTTTATTTTTGGATACATTGCTAGCAGAATTAACTGGACATGGACAGTAGATCGTTTGCCAACCATAGTAACATTTGGTAATATTGAGAAGTTATTAAAGGTTCCTTAATGCAAAGAAGGGAGCGGCTTATCGATTGCGAATGCGATATATGAATGCCTTGAAGAATGGGATCTTACTGATAAAGTCGAAGCCATGTGTTACGACACGACATCAAATAACGCTGGACCAGAAAGAGGTGGAAAAAAAGATTGGCCACAACTTGATTCGATTCCCATGTCGTCATCAATTACAGAAGATTAAACTACGGGCTGTTTATGATCTCAAATTTGGAAAGACCACAGTACTCGACGTTTATCTGTTCAACAAATTTCAGAAGGCATGTGACGATGGTAAAATTAATCCAACATTGTTCAAAAATGGAATATCGGACAAAAAACTGGGAAACAAAATTCCAAAACACTCCTGAGAAGCTCTGGTAATTTTTTTGTCATGAAGAGTTGGAAAAATCACACCCACGCAGCGAATATAAAGAATTTTTGGAAGTTACATTGATTTTTCTTGGCGAAACCATTGAGAATTACAAAACGCCCAGGTCCGACAAGTCACGCCGTTTGCATTTTTTCGAGACGTTTGCATTTTTCTGATTATGTTGTATGTAAAAATTTGGTTCAAATGCATAGATGGAACAGCAGCTGCAAATCAGGATTTGGATTTCATCAAAATTGACCAAAGAGTTTCAGAAGAAATGTTGATCAAAATTTGTTATCATCTTCACTATTTAACGGAAGCAAATATTGGCTTGGCTTTTTTCGACCCAGAGATTTCGTTTGATGAAAAACGAAAAATGGTTCAAAACCTTGAGGTCCCAGCACGAGACATCCCCATCGCACCCCAAACTCGCAAAAAAGATTTTGACGCAGTTAAACATATGCAACTTTTTGCTAATAAGAACATTAGTGATTTTGTCACAGAAAAACTCAGTTTTTTTAATCGATTTAGAATTTGTATTGATTTTTTGCTACATGACCCATCGGAATGAGGATTTCGTCAAAGCTACGTTGTTTTGCCAAAGTTTGCATGTTGTTAATGATACCGCCGAACTCGGTGTTAAGTTGATGACACGGAATACAACAGCATTCTAACTAAAGACGAGGAAGGTACACAATACACCATTCAGGTGGTCGAAAACTACAGATGCAAATACCCATCATACAATAAATCTAATTTAATTTATTGATTTCTTTTGGAAAAATGTTGCTTTTGAATGAAAAATTATTATAAATTTAACGATAAAAATTAATTTTTTTCTTTGAAAAAAGATTATTATGAATTAGCGAATTTTCGTATATGTAAGAAGAAAAATTAAGATAAATCGCTTTTCTAAGATCGATTTCTACATACTTAGGCTCGATAGAATCGTTAATTAATTAGCTTTTAATAAAAAAATCAAAATTATGAGATATATTATGTTTTAAGATAATTATATCTGATAAAAATAACAAATCCTATTATTCTGCTAATTTTCTTATCTTCGACGCCACTGCGCGGTGGGTAATTATTTTCCGATTTCAATAAAACTTGATAAAGTTCATATTCGAGTCAAATGGAACATAATTAGCCGGTGGGAGCGAAGAAAAAGATGGTTTGAAAATTGTTCATTCATATCTGGTCATGCCTAATATACATATATATATATATATATATATATATATATATATATATATATATATATATATATATATATATATATATATATATATATATATATATATATATATATATATATATATATATATATATATATATATATATATATATATATATATATATATATATATATATATGTATATATATATATATATATATATATATATATATATATATATATATATATATATATATATATATATTTATATATATATATATATATATATATATATATATATATATATATATATATATATATATATATATATATATATATATATATATATATATATATATATATATATATATATATATATATATATATATATATATATATATATATATATGAGCAATTTCACGCAAGTTCAGCAAATTTTTGCGAAATTTTGACTTGACCCCTTTTAATTTTGATTATTTTTTGTTTATAGATAGTCTTTCATAAATAAAAAGTACAAGTTCTCTTAGAATTTTTTTTTCTACCAGGGGTCTTCACAGGGTGCCCCTCAATTTTTTGTTATTTTGTGATGTGAGTGCATTTTGACGAGCGATTGTAGAAAAACTACTCAATCGATTTTCATAAATGATATGTCGTTGAATAGGTATTGGAACAAAGTTTTTAAAAATGTACACTGTTAATTTTTTGAAATAATTTTTAACGGTGTAACATAAGAAAAAAACGGTGTAATTGAAAAAAAGATGGCATAGCCACTTTTTTTTTTTTTTTAAACTAAATTGAAGCTTATTTTATATCTAACAACTTGTGAAAGTTTAGGACTAGCATCAGTTTTTGTTTTAAAGATAAAATTCGTTGTGCATATGGCTGTCGGGAATCAGTTTTTTTTGTTCTGAAGGAAAATCATAAAAATGGCGTTATAAACTAAGAGAATATTTTTTTTGTTAAATATCAAATATTTTATTATTAGATGAACTTTTTAAAATATTATAAAAATTATATATATGTACAATAAATAAAATAAATACAATTGTTAAAAACGATTTACTTATTTTACAAACAGAAGTTTCTTTTGAATAGGAAAACACTTCTGCAATTATTTTCTTTGTATTAGATGGCATAAAAAATATGAAATGTTTATTTATCACTTTTAGTAATCACTTGTCACTCTTATAAAAAATAATTTGACAGTCTCGACTGCAAACAAAAAAGCCGTATAAATAACTAAATCTATTTAGGAACTTTTGACTGATTTTGGAACTTCTGACTTTTTATTATTGAATAAACTTTTTAAAATATCATACAAATTATATATGTAGGTTAAAGAAAATAAATATACTTATTAAAAATTATTTACTTATTTTACATTCAAAAGTTTCTTTTGAGTTGGAAAACATTTTTGCAATTATTGTCTTAGTATTTAATGTTACAAAAGAATGAAATTTTTGAGTTCCACTTATAATAATCGCATTTTTATATCGATTTTGTAATTTTTCTTTTATTAATTGATATTCATTTTTATCGGCGTATCCAAAGTTCATGGTAGATTCCCATTTTAAAGCCCATTCGAAAAGTTTTTTGGTGTATCAATAATATCTCTGCTCCCCATACTATAACGGTATGCAGCACGCTTCAGTGTACCACCAATCCCATCCCAAGGTCCCTTTCCATGGCTAGTAGCATGAAAATGCCATTCTGCATCAACCTTAAAGTCTTTTTTATGGTGGCATAAGCTAATTAGGCTATGTTTATTTTTGTATTGAGAAGGTGCACCGTCGGTGTTATAAATTATTTTCCTAATATTATAAATTATAAGTTCTGATTAATTCAATAAGTTATGTAATGAAAAGATGGACTGTAGTACTGTTGTGATCGTTTATATCCGAAATGAGTATAAAACTTCGGTGCTGTATATATTCACTTGCGGCACTTCTAAAATAAATGACAAATGGATGAACAATAGCTTATGAATTATTATAATGATAACCTTGAACCGCATCCTGAATTATGAAGGCGTAGTTTTCAGAAAAATCGCCTTGAACGAAGCACTCTCCTGGTTCTAATTTTTTTTTCTTTCCTCAATGAATGTAGATTGCTGTTTTGCTATAAAGTTGTGTGTTATCAAAATTTGTAAACGGTAAATAAATTTTTTCATAAATTCTTCTGCAGTTTCTATTAAAGTATCC